>LPNX011190042.1:0-116682 GCA_001517045.1 Pseudotsuga menziesii | reverse complement strand
ATTATTTTAACATAGAAGGAACAAGCTTATAATTATACTTGTGATGCCATTGAAAAAATTCACAAGTGAATTTGACCACAAATTCTGACGGCCTAAATGTCCCATTTTCAACATATTGATGTCGGCAATTCGACAAATTGCTTTCTTTTAAAACATCGATGGAAATTCACGTCAAATCCGACAGTGAAATACGCTTGTCGAATGTCTACAACGGGGTGTTGGAAATCTGATATCAAATGGCACTCCAGATCGGTCACACAATCGATGACGTCTCCTTCAACTTTGTCGAATATGCGACGCCTCACTCCACTATGGAATCCAACGAATCTCCCTAATACATGTTGGATCACTGACAGACTGAAGGTGTCAGTAGTGTAGCATAGTCGTCAGATTTGATGGATATTTGACGACCTTTTTCACGAGTTAAAGGTCGTAAATATGACGACTCTTCCTTCCTGCTAGTCGGATAACCGACGACCAATGCATCGATATTGTAGCACAATCGTCGGATTGGATGGATATCTGACGACCTCTTTCACTAGTTACATCTCGTAAATCTGACGACTCTTCCTTCCTTCCAGTCGGATAACCGACGGCTAATGCGTCGGTAGTGTAGCATAGTCGTCGGATTCGATGGATATCCGACGACAAATTCCACTCCACATATGTCGGAAAACCGATGACCCCATTTAAATTTATAAAAAAATATTTGCAAACATATCGCTACCATTTATGAATGCTTGAACTTTACCATAGTCATTATGCTCCATCCAAAGCTATATTTTTTCCATTTGGGATCTTTCCATTTTTCACTCTCGAGTTCAATTTAAAAAAATGCTTGATTAGTTTGTTCATATGTAAAAAAGATATTCTCATTTTGGAGGCCAGTGCAAGAGCCTTGGTATGACAAATGTTTAGTTTTGTGTGACATGGAACTTTGTTTCCTAGAAAACCCAACTTATGGACAATAACAGGAATGATTCATCAAATTGTTTTGAATTAAGGGAATTATGTATATAATTAAACAATCACCTCTTGAATCCCCTTTGTTTTGAATTAAGAGAATTGATGTATATAATTAAATAATCCTCTCTTGAATCCCCTTCCCTAGCCTCCATATTATTTCATAATTTGATGAGTTCAAGGTTGGTTGTCATTAATTTTGACTTTACCCTATGAACAAGAATGGGTTTGCCACATTTGTGTAAAACTGAGAGGAAGAAGGCTACTTATATCATTTGTTTTGTGGAGGTAAGGGAATCCAAATACACCATGCATGGAAGAGGCATACAATAATTATTCACGAGGGGATACTATAGAAGGAAAGTCTACAAAAAACATTTTAAGGTCACTTTCATAAGCTTCCTTAACTCACAATAAGGCATTTTTAGGAAAGCACGTTTAGAGTCAAACAAATTATATAGTATCTATTTAATTGAAATATTTGGTTACTTGTTTTGATATGGGTTATAAACATTATTTTGATCTCATAGTGTTCTTTCTAACAGTATTCTGAAGTGGACAAGATGTTATTCATCATTAGATGATATTTTCTATTTTTTATCAGAATTTCCATTTTAATTGATCATGTATTGAATGAACACTGAAGTGGGATGATGTAGTGGTAGAAAGTTGTTTGGGTGTTGGTTTGTATTTAGAAATGGAAAGAGAAAATCATATGGGGAAATCCATCTTCCATTTGAAAGCTAATATTACATACATCCTCGATTTGTTTTGAAGTAAAAGGGTCTTTGACACCCTTCTAATTGAAGCGTAGTTGATACTAAAACACCAGAGCTAACATTAATCAAAATTTTGAAATGAGTTATTTTCTTGATCATCCCTATATCTAGTATTCTTCCAAACATAAATGAGCATATCATTAGGAGGTTGATCCTTCAACCATGACAGTTACAGTTTAGAATATATTTCTAGAAACATTATAGGTTTCCCAATGGTGCCAACTGATTTGGAACACCAAATGGCAGTGGTTGTTGAATCCATTCAAAAGTAGTAAGAAAAATTTACATTCCTGGACCCAATCAAGTTAGTCGGAACCATCATCTGACAGTACACCACACAACATATTTTCAAATTATGTTACTTAATCCAAGATGCAATTTCAATGTAGCTAACTTGAATTTTATATAAATGACCAATATAAAACAACCAAAACTACATATCTTGCCAAACTATCAAGTTGTTCAATATTGCTCAACACCAACATATCATGTGTAAAAATGTTAAACTTGGATTGACATTCAAAATATAGGCATTCAAAATTAAGGAAAAATATAGAAAATCTTCTACGACCAGTCTTCTAGACTACTCAAAGTAAACAAACAAAAGGAATTATAAGTTTATAAAATTAAAATTAGGAAACTCTTTGGGAGATAATTTCAAGAATACTAAAGTAATTTATAAACCATATCAAGTGCTAGCATTAAAATTTGTAGAGATTTGACCTATGTCCCACTACTTGTTGGCCTAAAAATAGGTTATTTCATATAGGGAAAATGTTTACAGGGAAATAAATTTAACTTGATATAGCAAATTTCGTTTGAAAGTGAGTCCTTAACTACAACTATCTCTTCAGATAAACAGACTTATGCTTAAATTTTAAGCATCGCCGGATCTATTTCAGATGCCATGATAGAATTTAAGCAATTTCCTTTGGCAAACAAAAAATATTTTACAAGGGCCACTCTTACTATTGTGTAGTGAAAAAACCTCAATCAATTGTAGTCGGTTAAGGGAATTTCAAATGACAAATAGTCATGTTTTTTTTCTTAACTACTTTAAGGATTTTAAAGTGGAAATAATTGGTATATCTAATAACATATTTCATGAAACCTTGGAACATCTCCTTGGCGCTTTACTCAGAAATTCTTACCAAGAAATTTCTATGATGTTGGGGCAATGCTTTCTATTGTATGTACATTTCTATGAAATTGCTTAGACTGCTAATTCAATTTCTTTATCTAGGTATCAACTCAATATTCTCAAACACTAACTAGTTCTCCTCTTGACATACCCACATCTTTTTTAGCTTGAGAAGTTCAGGATTTCTAGCCAAACATCAGAAGTCTTCTCAATATTTTGGCAACGTTTTTTTAATTGACCCGCTTTCTACAGAAATGGGCCAAACCCAACTTGTCATTGTTAGTTATAGGGGAGGTTGATGGTGAAAGCTCAGGAACATTCGATGATTGTGGATTTATAGTTGGAGAATTAGAGGAAATTACAAGAGGATTGGAAAATCCAAATATACCAACCTTCAGAGTACATATTTCTTCAAAGGTAGTATCATTTTCAGGTATTTATTTGAACTTAAAATTGTTTGAAGCTGGATCATCAAGAGATGAGGCATGCATAAGAATTGCTTTAGAAGGTTCCTAAAAATCACATCTATGGAGCTTGAGATATGTGGGTAGTCAAATGAATGAGGCAAGTTTATATTTATGTTATCAATTTAGCTTAAACATGTGACCTACTCCCAAAAAGAACCCAAGATAGTTAGTGTGCCTATTGTGGTAGCTATTGAGTATAAAAAAATGCAACTTTGTCATACTTGAATATAAATTCTGAGATGATCATATGTTTAAGGTCAAAATATTTTATGCAACTAACGATTTAAAACATGAAACATAGAGTATATCCAACCTACATTTCATCAACAAACGCAAATTAGGCATATCAAAAAAAAATTTATGACACCATCTCGATATCCTATTGGATATAATTATTAGTTTTCATGCAAAAAGGAGATTATCGAAATGGTTCAAAATTAATTGCTTTCATCAAATTTTAATGTTAAAAAAAAACTAAATTAAAGTAAAAAATTTGCAAAGGTTTCTCCTAAAGTTTGCAGACACCCTTGCTAGAATAATAGGGTTGCCACTTGCTCTTAGATACCATCTGAAGTTTTTTAAGTGTTTAAGTCGAAATTCCTCTTCTTCATTACTCTGCTCTGCTTATCCTTGAAGCTAACATTGAAGAAGCTCTTGAATGAAATATTAGTGGATGTATTAGGAAGCATAAATACATATCCATAAAGTAAATTGATGTGATAAAGAAGCATATTGGCTCCATCACATCCCATGACATCTCCCAGAATGTCAACCTCATTAAGACTATTGTTTTTATCCCGAAAAATACCAATCCCAACCTTAATTATGTCATGGAATTACTCTTTTCTTTCTAATCAATCTCTTCTTTCTCTTTCAAGCTTTCAGACTGACCCAATAACTATAGTTGTTGCATGAATCCTTAAGATATTAAGGAGAACCACCTCTAATTATTTTCAGGTCATTGAGCTAAGTATAGAATTTTTTGGGTGAATGTAACTAGTTTGTCAAATTTCATCAAATCCATGCCCAAGTTGCTGCATTTTCTTCTGTTTGTTTTTCCATTTAATTGCATTTCATTTTGGAGTAGGTTATGGAAACAAGGATGGTCTCTAAGATGAGGATGGGAGTATAAGATCACCATTGGTGATGAAGAGGATCCAGAATTAGAGGTGGCCTAGCATGAGAAGAAAGTTACAGGGAAGCATTCAACTTCAGGTTCTCCTATGTAGAGGGGTGGTCAGCAAGTCCCAGGCATATAAAGAGCCGGAAGGATGTGTTCATGGTTGAAAGCAAGCTTCGTTCTAAGGTGAGAACAAAGATGACTAACATCAGAAAGTACCTTCAGGATATTTACATTTTTATGCTTGCTCTTCTTAGAGATACTCTTAAGCTGAGGGGTTGATATTTTGAAGATTGGGAAGAACAACATGCCTATGTTAGAATGGTTGTGCCATCTATATCATCAATAAAATGAGTCCAAACTATTGATGCAGTGAACAGGAATGAATTATATAAACTGAACGAATCAAACAAACAAGTACTGCTCAGATAATTACAGTATTATCTTCATTACATAATCTGGTGTTACAATAGTGTTATATAGGAAAGAATTCAAATCATTAGGCATGAATTCGAATCTACCAACTAGATGTCAATGTATCTCACTGCATGGATAACTAAATATGTCTATATCACTATTTCAGTCCAAATGGTTAACTCCAGATGTCTAATCCAATCAAACAATCAATTATAATTAGTCTAACTAGTCTAACTGTAAGTGGTAGGTGACAAAATTAACATCCCCACATGCAACCATGCATAACTAGCACTAACTGAACTGAAAGTGAACTAACTGAATGTAACTGAGGAATAAATAAGCTTAAATAGTAACCAACTCCCAACAATCGAAGGAGGTTGGTGTCAAGACTCCCGGTAGCTCCTAAAATGTAGGGATTGGCCTAGGAGGTGCCTCAACTGATGCATGCAAGTGTAGTTAGCCTCTATCGGTGTTCCCCACACTCTAGTGATTGGTACATGTGGCCCCATTAGGCCAAGTGGACCCAATGGTACTAGTGGACCCAATAATAATAAAATAATCCTAAATTAGGAAAATAATAATCTAATACATAGTGTGGACAAGGGAGGATTATAAATCCTAACACCCCACCTGAATCTTAACTTGGAAAACTATGGGCCCTGGAAACAAGGACAAAAGTCACCCATATACAATCTAAAAGATAAAAATTGTTGCTTAATAAACCGAGGAAATAGGGGAAAACCTCACGGGAAACCCCCCCCCTCAAAATAGTCAGAAAACGAGAAAATACAATCTATCTTTAGAAGAAAGAAGCTTCCTCCTTAGAAAAATAACTTGTCAAAAACAATGTTGCAAATTTGTAGCTTGAGGCAACAGCATGGTCCTTCTATAAATGTGAACCTCTCAATGCCTTTTTGAACTGATGAATCTATGTGTTTCTTTTGAATTGTAAAGGCAGAGAATGATCAAGTTTCTTCTTCTATGGGCCAAGTAGTTGATCATTTGCTATCATCAAGTAGCACCGACCTGGAATTTTGTTGCACCACTCTGTAGGGAGAGAATCTATGAGAGAGAGTGAAACATGCTCATTCTAATACTGGGACCTAGTTCTCCTTCTGTCTTCTATATTTCCAGCACCATCCACAACTGCATCAATGAGTTGTTGAGCCCATCTAGGCTTAAGCCTTTGGTTTGGAATGGGTGTTGGATCTAGATCCAGAATCTCATGAGGTTCAACCTCAATAACAGGATCATGTTGGTATTGATCCTCTTCATCTGAATCTGAAATATGTAACAAATAATCATCATAAAAAATGGGAGGCAGAGTGTTTATACCTTCTTGTGCTTTGGATGGTGGTGCATCACACAATTGATCTTCTTCAAAGTGAGCACTTCGCTCAACGAAGCATTTCCTAGTTGCAACCTCCATCAACTTGTATGATTTTCCATATTCTGTGTATCCTAGAAGAATGCATACGCTACTTTGGGCTTGGAAGGCCTTCCTCTTGTCAAGTGGTATTCTGACCCAAGCCTTTGGAACCAAAAACTCTCATATGAGAGACATTGGGCTTATGCCCATGCAGTGCTTCAAATGGAGTGGCCCCAACCACTAATTTATGAGGCACTCTATTCTGCAAATATGAAGCACAATTTACAGCTTCTGCCCAAAGAGAAGGAGGGAGATTCTTACCATGGAGAAGGGATGTTTCCATCTCCTTGACTGATTTACTCTTCCTCTCAGCTACACCATCTTGTTGTGGTGTGTATGGAGTTCAGTGTTCCATTCGAATCCCCTCTGATGCACATAAATATTGAAAGTCTCTTTTGATGTACTCTCCTCCTTTATCAGATCTAATGGACTTGATTTTTTTACTGAAACTATTCTCAACCATAGCTTTAAAAACTTTAAAAATCTTAAAAAATTCTGATTTTTGTTTCATAAAGTAGATCCAACAATACCTAGAACAATCATCAATAAAGGTGAGGAAATACTTGCAACCATTAATGGATTTTGTGAGCATAGGTCCAACCACATCACTGTATATCAAATCAAGTATAGAGGCAACTCTATGTGCCTCCCCAGCTTCATACCTCTTCTCTGGATGCTTACCTACCAAACAACCAGAACATATTCCCTCGGAAGTTTGGATGAGAGGCAAACCTTCAACCATTTTATCATTGTGGAGTTGCTGGAGATATTTGAAATTGATATGGCTAAATATCTCATGTCAAATCTTACCGGTGTTGTTAGCATGAGACAATAAAGCTGTAGGAGGTGAGACAGGTAAAACATGTGAGAACTCATAAGCTTTAGTTGAATGATTTGCAATACCTTTCACTATGAGCTGTCAAGTAGATTTTTCTGTGATCTCAACTAAATATGAGTTGAATGTAACTCTCTTAGGACAAATTATATGGGTCATCTGGTAAAAAGACAACAAATTAGCTGCAAGGGAGGGAACATAGAGAACATTTTTGAACTCACCATGCTTGGATTTGACTGAGCCTCTTCCTTCTGCTAAAATTTGGGAATCATCTCCCATTTGAATATTAGGCCCTTTTGATAGTGTGAGGGTAGAGAGATATTCTTTGGAGGAAACCATGTGGTTGGATTCTCTAGAATCAATCAAATATGTTGCTGAATGAGTAAGGATAGCCTTCAAGGCATGGCACCTTTCATCATCTTCTGTCTATGGTCCTTCATCAGGCTTCTTTTCTCTTTGTGGGAGAGCAATTTTATTCTTCTTGAGGAGGGTAGTCGACTGGTCAATTTGCTTCTTCATGCAAGAGTATTCTGGATGAAAACCCCTCATACAATATGGGCACATCTTCTTTTCGAACTTATTCTTCTTCTTAGAGCCCGAAGCTCCTTCAAAAGTATTTTGATTCTCCTTAGGCTTCGAATCATATGCTTTAGGCTCCTTCTCCTTAGATTTCCCTTTAGCTTGCGCTTTTGTAGAGTTTGTCACTAGGAGAGATTGATATTTGGAATTCTTTATGACTCCCATCCAGATCAACTTCTCTTGCTCCTGTATTAGGGACTTGACAAAGGAATCAAGTGAGGGAATATTCCAATTGGGAATAGAAGCCCTTCCGAAATAGAATATTGAGACAAATACAGAATATTCAGATCCTATTTTGTCAAATATGGAGAGAACATACTGTTTATCCTTTATTTCTATTCCTCCCTTTCTGCATTGGAGTGCAAGGAACTTGAATTTAGTAAAGAATTGTTGGATGGTCTCGAAACTACTGGGATGTAAGGCTATCAACTTGTTCTCCAAAATGTGTCCACAAAGCTCATCTTGCTTTCCAAACAAGAATCCAAGCTTCTCCCAAGATTCCATGGGACTCCTCAAACCTTCTAGGTGAAAGAGGAGATCTCTGTATATTTGAGTACATATGTAACCAAAAGCTTCATCTAAGCAGTTCAAAAACTTATTTCTCTCAGCTAGATGATGGGGCTCATCCTCCCTTCCAAGTATTATCCTGAAGTAGCCCTCCTTGTGCAAGGCTAGCTGCATATCTTCCCTCCAATCAACATAATGGAAGTGTGTTAGGATCCGAGGCGTAGAAGGTTGAGAATCCATAATTCTCCTGCTGGAAAGGACAATTTATTCATACAAGCTACATAGCACCTATAGAAATTTCACTGCAAAACCAAAATCATTTGAAATATGTTAGAATCAAGCCTTCCCTCTCAAGATGAACACTTTTTCAGGGACTTTCATGCCCACACTACCACTCTAAATAAATTCATAGGAAGCAAGGAACTCTTTGCGGGACTTCTATGGAAACTCGGGTGCTTTTGGTGTTCAATGGAGAGTAGATATACTTGAATCTTGCTTGAGATGGCTCTGATACCATGTTAGAATTGTTGTTCCATTTAGATCATCAAACAAATGAGTCCAAATTATTGATGCAGTAAATAGGAATGAATTATACAAACTGAACAAATCAATCTCACAGGAAACAGACAAGTATTGCTCAGAGAATTACAGTATTATCTTCATTACATAATTCGGTGTTACAATAGTGTTACATAGGAAATAATTCGAATCATTATGGATGAATTCGAATCTAGCAACTGGATGTCACTGTATAGGACTGCATGGCTAACTAAATATGCCTAAATCACTATCGGACTCCAAATGATTAACTTCGAATGTCTAATCCAGTCAAACAATCAGTTATAATCAGTCTAATTGCAAGTGGTAGGTGAGAAAAAGTGCCTCCCCACATGCAACCATGCATAACTAGTGCTAACTGAACTAAAATTGAACTAACTGAATGTAACTAAGGAATAACTAAGCTTAACTAGTAACCAACTGCCAACAACTGAAGGAGGTTGCTATCAGGACTTCCAGTGGATCCTAAAATGTAGAGATTAGCCTAGGAGGTGGCTAAAATGATGCATGCAAGTGCAGTCAATATCAGTTAGCAATTATTGGTGTTTCCCACACTCTAGTGATTGGTACATGTGGCCCCATTAAGCCAAGTAGACCCAATGGTACTACGGTTGACCCAATAATAATAAAAAACTGCTAAGTTAGGAAAACAATAATCTAATAGATAGTTTGGACAAGGGAAAATTATAAATCCTAAAATCCTACTCTGCCAAAATGGTAAAATTAAAAAAGATCATATGTGTCGATGTACATTTTTAATACTAATGGTTAAGGGTAGCGGAATAGAGCAAAGGGCTATAAGGCAGAAGTTAGAACTTCATGAAACTGGTAGAATGAATTACCCATCCAGGGGATGGGCCTGTTAATTTTATCTAGTGAACAAGAAGAAAATGCAGGTGTGGAGCAATGTTGGCAGAGTAGCACTAACACTTTTTGTCTAAATGGCAACATTTTTTGGATTATCATCAGCACAATAGGGTCAAGTAATGGCATGGAAAAAATGGGTAATGATAATTGTTAAACAAGTATATCTGGTTTTGTAGTGAATATTAGTCATTTAGTGGATTAAAGTTGTAGGATCACACACTATGTAATATCAATTTATATCTAGTAAATATATCATTATGCTATTATAAAAAAAGATATGGCATTTTCATGGAGTTATTTTGCAAATTAGAAAGATGGTGTAGTAGGATTTCCCAGTTTAATAACCATATTAAGTTTTTGGGGTTTTTTAGATTGGAAATAGTAGGCCATGCAGGAAAGTGATATAATGCACCCTATCTTCAGATCCCAGAATTGCGCTTCCTGATATAATGCACCCTATCTCTAGAATCATTGGAACTGTAAATACTATTTAAACCTTAAACCATAAAATGCAAAATCGTGTTCATCAACAACATCTGTGCAATATAAAAATAGTTGCAAGCAATCGATGGACAAAGAAACTCCAATGGCTGCCATTACTACAGCTACTCTAGCTTTAGAAGGTTCCATAGAGAGCATATCATACCATTTCCATTTGTCAGTGCCTTCAATAAGCACGGCCCAAGCAATAGAGCAAATCAAGTTGACACAACCAATTATAGAAGATAAGGTTCTGAAGGTTAGGATGCTACCTCTAAAGGTAAGCACTTGGAAAACATTAGTGTTTTATGCATTAGAATATACCTTACATTTGGTTAGAAACACATTGGCAGCAATCGCAGTTCCTCTGCTATCCACAATATAGTCCCTTACCACTCTTCTTGCTATGAGAGAGCTAGAGAAACCATCTACTCTGAACCAGGCGGTCAGTATAATGTTGACTATTACTTTTGTCAACCTTGGCACTATTAAATAGACAGTGATGTATTCCTATGTTTCATCGCATACTCCGCTCTGATCTATGTATTTTTCAGGTGATCCGAAGCTAGGTTTGTCACTCCTTTGCCTTCCTTATCTTTAGTCTTTAAAGATCCGATTAGCATCTCTGTCCACTCATCATATTCTGCTGGTAGCGTTGGAATGCATATGCAAGTACGCTCTTGGAAGACTGTATCAACACCTCTATCAAGTATTTCACACACTGCAGCAACAGGCCATTCCTTCGGCTCACCCTCTGTCAATATATCTTAGTTCACATGCAAGAGGCCGTTCAGCCAGACAAATTGTAGTGAATACATCCAACGCATCCAATACAATGCAATTGCATGTGTGACTATCACATATCTCTGCAGTGAATTCTGCATATCTTAAACAATGAAATTGCAATAGAATGGAGCCAACATTATAGGTATTGTTGCTATACTCCATAAATTTCATCATTGAAGAATCTGGCGTGTGATTTGACAACATTAAAACATGGGCCATAGAGGTCCGTATGCACCCATCACTTTCCTCGATTAGTTTGGAAGGTCTTATGGTGTTAAAAAGATCCCATGCACCCATCTCAACATGAAGTCTTCCCCTCAACAAATAAGAAAAAAAACACTACTAGATTTCCTATGCATGTCATTGCCACATCAGGAAAACTAGCAGAAGCTGTAACCGATTCACTGACGTCAAATTGAGCAAAAGCAATATTAGAGAACAATGCTAACAAAGCAATGAACTGTGCAGTGAAGAGCTTTATCATCAACCTGCATCGACCTCCCTGGAAATTCTGAGGATTGAATAAAGCCATTGCAATAGACAATGGAACTAAAAGAGGGAAGTTTATGTTCTCTGAACTGTGTGATATTAACATAAACAAATATGAACTTTATCTATTTATAGTGTGCGATGCAAACCATCATAACATATTATTCCTCTCCTTCCCTGTTCCGTTTAATGGTATTTTCTGATTAAGTACATAAATAATCACTATATATGTTTCATGGCCATCGCCATGCAAGCATGAGATGTAAAGTGGTTAAAGTAGGCGATAAAGAACAGAATTAGATGAGATGCAAAGTGGTTAGTGTCAGCGGGGACAAAGAAGAGAAGATAGGAGGAAAATTGGAAGAATATAATCATGGCATGTTGTGTAAAGTGGATAAAGTTAAAGAAGAGAAGATAGGAGGAAAATTGGAAGAATATAATCATAGCATGTTGTGTAAAGTGGATAAAGTTTGTAGGGTAGAAAGAAGAGATTATAGGAGTTAAAATGGAAAGAATATAAAGCATGTAGAGTGAATAAACAAAGTGGAGAGTACGAATGGCATATAATTGAGGTATTCTAATAATTCTAAATACTTAATATGCTTTAACATTCAGTTAAATTAAAGTGAAAGTGAATCAATCTGTTTTGAAGTTATTTCCCTGTTTTATATTTTATTTATTTCTAAATACTTAATATATTTATAATTTTTTATTAAGTTAAAGTACCTTGGATCAATCAGGATGGTTTTTAATGCTCATTAAGTTTTATATTATATTTAATTATTTTTATTAATTAAATCGGTTTCTTTTCATTAAATTATTATTTTTTCAATACTTTTTTAATGATTATTATGTTTTATATTTTAATTAGCCAATTTATATTAATTAGATTGATTTATTTTTATTAAATTATTTTTTCTTTTTTATTTCAAATACTTAAATATCTAAGGTAGACAAGGCAAAGCTCAAAGGCTCCCTCGCACATAGGAATGGTACACAACCAATTCAATTAACTATGAAGAAAACGGTACAATATAGAGTTGAAAAATCTACACAACAAACCAAATCCAAATCCAAGAGATATGGATCTCAAACCTCTTCATGCTAATCATATAAAATACACATCAACCCAAATCTCAAATAATGTGCCTATCATTTCTACATTATCTCCAACATACCCCTTAATGTAGAAATGAATTTTCTTCAACACCTAATTTCTTCCTAAGGAATTCAAAGTGAATTTTGCCAACCAACTTAGTAAATATGTGAGCAACATTATCACTTATGTTACAATAAATAAGTTCAATTTCCTTAGATTTAATCTTTTCTCTGACAAAATGATATTGCAGCTCAATGTGTTTTGACTTTGCATGATAAATTGGGTTGTGTGCCAATTTAACTGCACTCTGAATGTCACAATGTACTTTTGATGGTTCTTCTTGCTTTTCACCAACATCTTCAAGAATCCTCCTCAACCAAACAACTTCACATGTAGCACTCGACATGGCTTTATATTCAACTTCTGTGGATGATAAAGAAACAGTTGGTTGTTTCTTGCTACTCCATGACATGACCCTAGATCCAATGTTGAATGCAAAAGCTAAGGTAGATCTTCTGTCATCAATATTTCTTGCCCAACCAGAATTAGAAAAACCTGCCAATTGAACATCAAATTTATCAGTATATAAAAGACCAAAAATCATTGTTCCTTTGAGATATCTAAGGACTTTGTTTGTAGCATTCCAATGACTTTCACTTGACTTAGCCATAAACTGACTAAGAATGTTGACTGCGTATGCTATATCTGGCCTATTAGTAGTGAGATAGTTCAAACTTTCCACCAACCATCGATACAAAGTATCATCTGCATCTTTAGTTCCATCTTAATTATACAGCTTCAAATTATGATCTAAAGGAATCAATGATGCTTTGCAATCATTCCATCTTAATTATACAGCTTCAAATTATGATCTAAAGGAATCAATGATGCTTTGCAATCATTCATGTTAAACATTTTCAATATTTCCCTTACATATTTACCTTGAGTGATCATAGTCTTACTAGTTTATTTCCAAACCTCAAGTCCCAAACAATAATGTAATTCACCAAGGTCTTTCATTTCAAATTCCTGTGACAGTTGATTTTTAATTTCTACAATCAACTTACATGCATTACTAGTAATGATGAGATCGTCAACAAACAAAGATATCAGGAAAACATTTCCTTCCTTTTCTTTCTTCACATAAATATTAGGATCACTTTTTCTTTTCACAAAAAATTTATGATTAAAGAAGGTATCAATCTTTATATACCATGATCTAGGGGCTTGTTTCAATCCATAGATATCTTTCTTTAATTTACAAGCAAGATGCACCTGTCCTTTCTGTACAAAACCTTTAGATTGAACTAAATACACTTCCTCTTTTAGTTCACCGTTCAAGAAAGCAGATTTAGCATCAAACTGATGTATTTTCCATTTATGTTTTGTAGCTAATGCAACAAGAAATCTGATTGTATTTAATTTATCTACTGGTGCAAATGTATATTCAAAATCAATTCCCTCCTTGTAAGCATAACCTTTTGCAACTAGTCTGGGTTTAAATTTGTCAACGCTACCATCTGATTTAAACTTAGATTTGACCAGCCATTTACATCCTATGTGACTTTTATTCTCATCCAACTCTGTTAATTCCCAAGTTTGATTTTTCATTATAGAGTTGTATTCTTCATTCATAACATTTACCCATTCTTCTTTATATTTGGCGTGCTCATATTTCACTGGTTCAGTTACATTCATTACGTTAGCCTTTAAAACATAGTCACTATACCTTGGAGGAAGATGAGTTTGTCGAGATGAGCTTCTTGGTACTTTAGTTCATGGAGGAGTTCCATCCATTATTCTTCTGCTTTCTGATGTATCTCCATTAGACGAAGTATCACTACTGTTCATGCTGCTTTCACCCTGCTCCTATACCTTCTCTTATACTTGCTCATGTTCCTGCTCTTGTTCCTGATCATGCTAAACTATTGCATCTAATTTGACATAATCATCATTATCATTAAAGTTATGCCAAACATCAAAATCATTCAACCTATCATTTTTATGATCTACATTTTCATGGAACACCACATCTCTACTTGCAATTATCTTATGTGAGATACGATGAAACAACTTGTATGCTTTTTGGGCAGTACAATATCCAACAAATATACATTCAATTTATTTTGCATCAAGTTTTCTTCTCTCATATTTTGGGATATGTGCAAAGGCCTTACAACCAAATACTCTTAAATGATCAACTTCTGGTTTATAGCAATGAGAAAATTCAAAAGGTGTTTAGAGATCTAACTTCTTTGCTGGAATTCTATTCTTTAAATAAACAACAGTATTAATTGCTTCAGCCCAAAAACCATTTGAAATATGTTTACCTTGAAGCATGTTGCGTGCACATTCCACCATTGTTCTATTATTTCTCTCGGATACCCCGTTTTGTTGAGGTGTATAAGGAACTATAAATTGCTGTTGGATTATGTGATCCTTACAGTACCTCTTGAATGCTTCAGAAACATATTCACCCCCATTGCCAGATCTGAGAATTTTAATACATTTTCCTGACTGTTTTTCAATCATGGTTCTGAATTCCTTAAAGTAATCAAAGACATCACCTTTGCTTCTTATGAAATAGACCCATGTATATCTAGATCTATCATCAACAAAGATAAAAGAAAATTACCATGCACTACGCAATGATCTAGTGCAGACCACACAAATAGCTCTCATGCCAATTTAGAAAATTGGAGAGGAGGAAGTGTAGAGCACAAAGGCTCGCACAAAACAAGAGAAGGTTGGCACACCAAACTCAATTGTATTAATGAATAAAACTTACATATATAGGTAACCCAAAGACCAATCTAGATCCACTAATCATGGATTAGATCCTACAGGCTAGGAACTGTAATACCACCCATCCTATCTTGAGTAAACCACAATCAATACAATCTACCATTTCTACATTATCTCTAACACAAATTAATTTATATTGATTAAATTAATCACCATTGAAAAACAACTATGTCTACCATGTCATTTTTAGAAGTACCTAATTTTATAGACTTTGTACTAGAATATGATGCATTGGGTTGTAGCCTTGGACTCATACTGGTGAAAGAAGAGGATCCCTTGACTTCCACTCATCAAAAATTCAATGATTAGAGTTTGGGTAAATCCACTTACAAGAAATAAGTGATGGCCATCCTTGATATAGTTGAAAGTTGACATTCCAATCTCATTTAACAAGAACTTTTCTATCAAAACATATCAATATAATTTGATGTGTTTTTGGAACAGAGGCTTTCATCTCCAAAGCTACGAAAACAAGTCACAAATATGTTAACATATAATTATGAGATCATTTAAAAAAAACAAAGACAATGTGGTAGAAAATTCCTAGTTTGAAAAATATGAAGAAGATGGATCTCTATTTTCTTCATATCCACTTAGTTTATTTATTATTTCTCGTTGTGTGATGTAAACTCTTATATTACGTATATAAAAATTGGCTTGCTCCCTTTAATGATTTTTTAAGAAGTACGGTGTGTTTCATGGCCATTGTCATACATAACCTTGGCATGAGATGTAAAGTGGATAAAGTGCAGTCCATATGATCATAGGAAGAAAATTGAAAGGAATATAACCATAGCATGAAGCATAGAAAATTAAATGTAAAGTAAATAAAGAAATCTTTGGTATGAGTTAATGATAAAGAATATACAAAAGTGAAAGTGAAGAACGAAAAGACGACATAAATGTAGTGTTTTTACTGAAATGAAGGAACATAACATGACCATAACTTGAGATGCAAAGCGAAGACTCTAATTAAATGCATAGGGAGTAAAGAAAATGTGTCGGTAGGAATTAATCACAGAATTAAAAAAGTGGAGAGAATTAAAATAGATAGATATAGTTGATTGGATTATAGATTCATCTTATTGTTTGGAAATCCTCAAAATATGATATTGCAAGAATGTTTGTTTCAAGAAAGGAATACATACAAAATGGAAATTAAGAATGAGTACAGAGTGATTTACTTCAAGATTTTTTTTCAATGATTTGGATTTTTCATGATAATGAGTATGCATATTTTTAAATAAAGTGTTGGGTGATTCGGATTTATGCAAGAACGCAACAGAATACACAAATAACCATAAAAACAAAGATGCAGTGGAAATAACATTTTGTTTCATTAATATCAAAGAACTGAAACTTGTTTACAGACAGGATGGAAATAAACTAGCTAGAGTGTTGGTTGCTTATATCTGAGAAGAGATGTGGTGGCTACATGCCTCTGAAATCTATGTTACAATGAGGCTCGAAGGCCTATATATTATTGAGAAACAATGGAAAACCCTACACATTCAAAAACCTGACCCTAGGAGGTGAAACGCTAGAATGTGGGCCCCATTGGGTAACTTGGTACATCAATTTCCCGGGGTCGTGACTTTGGCATACTACCTCCGTTTGACGCACATGATACATCGTTAAAAATATCTATTCAAGGACTACATCCATAAGTAGCAAATATTGAGTCTGAAATAGACACATATTTTCTCAACCATTTGATACCGAAAAAACGTCGTTTTGGGCCTCAAAATGGCTCCGGAAGTTTAGGACCTGAAAACTAATGAAAATGGTAAATTGTGCTACAATTAAGGAAACTAAAAAACTGAAAGAAACCATATGGCGGGGTTCCAAGTGGAATAGGAGGGTGGCCACCAATATCCTCCTAAATCATTCCTCCCCCCTTAGGAAGCAATGGTCCCCATTGCGTTGAGTTCCTCCATGAGATGAGAGAATTTTTGCTGAACTTGGTCCCTGGTGAGCCACTTTCCCTGGTGAAGGAGTTGGCCTAATTTGACAACTCGATATAGTTGGACCTTGTGTCGGCGGGTATTCTTGATCTGTGTGTCCATAATCCATTCAGTTGTGGCTTGTTCCATGTAGTCTGGGTTTAACTACGTTGGTGTGAGTTGTTCTGCCACGTCTGATGTGTCCAGTAGAGGTGAAAAGTAAGGCCGAAGGTGGTCCACATTGAACACTAGGTGCAGACAAAGGAATGGTGGAATACTAAGCTCAAAGGCATTGTCTCCGACAGCCTTGGTGATGGTGTATGGCCCATATCGGAGTGGGCAAAGCATTTGGTGTGGTCTAGCAAGGTGCTCCTTTTGCAAATGTAGCCACACTTTGTCGCCCACCTGGAAGTTGTGTTGCACCCGATGTTGATCATGCTGCTTCTTGTACTTAGCATTAGTTTCATCCAATATGTCATGAACCTGTTGGCGAATGTGTTGAATGCACTCAATGAAGTTGTTCGCCTTGGAAACTTCAGACTAGACATGAGCTGAATCATCCTAAGTAGTTGCAAATGGCATGGCTACGTCAATGGGACATAGTGGCTAGAATCCCAAGCCCACCTGAAATGGGTTATGGTCGGTTGTGTTGTGGAGGGCCCAGTTATAACTATGCTGTACATAGGAGAAGCTCTCATCCCATGTGCATGGATTCTTTGAGTTGTACATGTGCAAAATGTGTACGATCATCTTGTTGATAAACTCTGTCTGGCCATCAATTTGGGGATGGAAAGCTATGGACTTCGTGAGATTAGTGTCTAGCATTGACCATAGGCTAGACTAGAATATACTAAGGAACTTGCTGTCTCGATGTGAGATGATAAATTGTGGGATCCCAAAGTGTACCCACACTCGTTCAAAGAAGAGTTTAGCAGTGGCTTCTGCTGTGATATTCTTCATGCAGTCCGCCATTATGGCCTATTTGAGAATTTATTGACGACCACGAAAAAAAAGTCATTGCCGTGCTTAGTAGAAGGAAGGCCCAACATGTAATCCATGGAGATGGATTCCCAAGGTCGACTAGGGGTATGAAAAGGAGTATAGATTCCTTGCTTCTTGATGGACGGTTTAGAAATGGCGCTGGCAGTGCAGGATCAGATGTACTTCCCGACGTCCTGTCGAAGGTTTGGTCAATATAAATACTTCTGTAGTACTGCCACTGTTTTCTCAACCCTGAAATGTGTTGGGATGCACACCCTAACGGTCCTTAAGGTGGGTAACTCCACGGGTTTGTAGAGTTTGTAAGTGGAGTCGTAACTCAAAATAGTCTTAGGGGTGTTGGGGTGAGTAAAAACCCTCTTTTTGTATTAAACCCATGGTTTAAGTCCAGGGTCTAGGGTTTTGGTGTGCCCAAGGTTTAATTCCATGTTTTTTTAATAGTGTGCCATATAAATATGCACTCATGTAATGAAGCAAGGTTAGGTTTTTTATGTAAGAAGAATTAAAGCGAAGCTAAGGCTATTTTGTAAGAGAAGGTTAAGTCCCAGCTGTGTGCGTGGACGACCTCTGCAGCTGTGTGCGCAGAGGGGTTGTAAGTGATTAAGAAGATCTGCTGTTGTGTGTGCAGAGGCCTGCAGCTGTGTTCACGGATTTAAGGACTTGAAGGGATCTGCAGCTGAGTGCGCAGATCAAAACTATGATTTTGTAAAAGATTTGAATAGAACACAGTTCTGTGGACGTAGCCCCTACACTGGGGGTGAACCATGTTATATCTGGTGTTGTGGTTCTTTGTGTTATTTCTGTTATGTTCGTTGTGCATTGATAAATAGATATATTTGATAAATAAGATCTCTGCTTAAATAATAGCTTCACTGTGAATTCCCAGTAAGGGTTAAGCAAGTCACTGTTTGTTTATCTATCTGCTAAGATATATATGTGAATGATTAAGCACTGTGTTAATTGATTATAAGACATTAAAGGCTAAAGGTACAGTAATATCCCTCTTCTGCTTGTAGAAACCTGATTCTGCAGCACCCCATAGCTGTTTTGGGTGAGACTGCAACCTGTTCGCAGGTTGTTGCCGAGAGGGCCAACATTGTGGGTCTTTTGTTGGTGCAAAGTAACTGGTATAAAACCAGGTCTGCCCTATTACCCAACAAAGTGGCTCCATTGCCGGTTGAACTCAGTATCTGCTCAAGAGGGGTTTTCGTCGTACCTCGAGGGCTATGTTCTGGAGACCCTCTGTGAAGGAAATTGGTGATTGGCTTGATGAGACTTATCTGAAATTCGCTGAGCAAGAGAACAAAGATCTGCGTCGTAGCGCAAACGACTTTTTACAAAGGTATGTTTTTTGTGATGTTTATGAAATTTTCTTTGGTAGTATCCACATAGAGTTGCACCAGTGGGTATCCAGGTTGGCCGAGAGAAATACGAACTTCCGAGAAGGTCCATTTCCTGTGTGGACTCCCACAAGAATTAATATATTGAAAAGGGTGAACAACAAGATATCTCGAGCTATTGACTTCTGGACGACGCGAACCCTTGACGCATTTGTGACGGAGTTCGCCATCGACATGAGTACTTCCTTTAGTGAAGCCGAGCGACAGTTTTTCCAAGGCCCAAGGGGTAAGTTTTTGAATTCATTTAGTTTGAGGATTAAAATGCTATTAGCTGAAAAATGAATATTGCTTATTGAATCAGACTGTTAGATTTTGTATCACTAACATATGTTTGCAAGTGAGAACACCTTCGACGCGCAAAGTGGTTTGCTGGGAAGTGGCAAAAGGTACAAGAGAAATTTTGAGTCCTCTACCCTAGGTCAGGATATCGAATCTACCCCTATCAGTCCAGCAGCTTCAGAGCCCGAAGAAGCCCCGTTTGTTGGAAATCCTTCGGTAACCCCGCAGCGCAGACCTGTTATCCCTGAGAATCTGTCGCAGACTGAAAGTAACCCTAGTACGAGTATTCCTGTCACAGGTCAGTCTCCCCCAGTAAGTCCCCCCCCGCCTATGTCCCGTCCCCCTCCAACCCCCCCTAGATCTACTATGGCCCACATGACTGATGATATTAAGCTCCCTGTTTTCAAAGGAACTGGATCAGAGGATCCAAAACAGTTCTGGTTTTTGTGTGAAGCAGTGTGGAATGCTAAGAACATTACAGACCCAGCTGTAAGAACCACGCAGCTTATTACTTCTTTCAGGGACCGGGCTTTGACCTCGTTCATGAAATTCTTCAGTACTCAGAATCTTGCCTTAGATGATATTAAAGCAGCAATAATCAAAGAGTTTAAGAAGCCCAAATCAGAGTCGCAGTGTATCACTGAATTGAAATAGATCCAGCAGCGGCGCGATGAATCAGTGTGGGACTTTGATAAGAGGTTCAAAGTTCTCCTAGACCAAGTCAGTTTCACCATTAGCCCTACGCAGCACAAGGAATGGTTCATTGCAGCATTGCTACCGCATTTCAGAACGCCACTCATGCAACAGAAGGTTGTTGACCAGCAAGAGGCTCTGGAAATCACGATGAAGCTTGAGACCGCCCCTATTGGAGATAATTCTGGTATCGCTCAAATCCAAGCGCAGTTGGCAGCCATGGCCTTGGAGCTCCGTGATATGAAGACAGGAAAAACTGGTTGCGAAGAGGTTTGGTGTACACACTGTTGGACAGAAGGTCACGACAGGGAACAGTGTCCTGTGGTAAGAAATTACCTGAATACTGGTACGCCAAACCCATTCAACCCCATTGTTCTATATTGTGAGATCTGTCGGACAACTAGCCAGCACCGACCAGAAAATTGCCATCTACTCCAGAGGTATGTGCAAGTCCCCAAGAACCCCTACTGCAAGTTCTGTAAGTCAGTAGGACATAATGAAGATCAGTGTCGCAGTTATGACCTCATGAGAGAGCACACCTATGACGCCTATCGGGTACAAAATGAGGGCCAGGGCAATGATGGCTATGGTTACCGCAGTGGTGCATCCAATAGAGGTGCTTTTGGAGGTCGGGGTCATGGTGGTATGGTAGGAAGAGGAAGAGGCTAGGTTGTGTGTTACAACTGTAACCAAGCCAGGCATCTAGCTAGAGACTGTCGGAACCCAACTACGACATGTCGGTATTGTCGCGCAGTAGATCATGTGATCAAGCAGTGCCCACAGCTGATAGCTAAGATTCAGGAAAGAAACGGTGGCCCTACTCAGAATATTCAGGTGATTTCCATTGAGTAAAGACCTGCCCTATCCATTAATGTGGTTACGTGGAGTGGAGCTACGACGCACATACAGAATACGGAGAAACAGCCTGATGAGGCTTGGGCCCCAGAGAAAGTCCCAGCAATTGATATTGAAAGAGAACAAGAGACAGTCATGGAAGCCAAGCACGATTTTTTTGATCCTAGCACAGCAGTAGTACCCGCACAGCAACAACAGCAGGAGTCGCAGCTGCAAGAAGCTTCGACGGATAAAGTAAGTACACTATCCTCCTTTTTACAGAGTTGTATGAAACTCTTTAGGAATCAGAATGCTTTAAAGGAGTTGCAAAAAGTTCTTACTTTCTGTGAACCTCAAAGAAGAGTTGATAAGGAGAAAAATGTTAATCGTGTCTGAAGAACTAGTAGGGAAATGAGATTGAATGCTCAGTTAGGACAATATGATATGAGTGATGTTATCTTGGACTTAGGATCAGAAGTCAATGTCCTAACCAAGCAAACCTGGGAGCAAATGGGGAAACCTGCCCTTGCCTGGTCCCCTATACAGTTGAGGTTAGCCAATCAGCAAAGGATTATGCCCCTAGGGAGATTCCTTAGTGTCCCAATAGATATTGATGGGGTCAGTACTTTAGCGGACTTTGAAGTTATTGAGATCATTGATGAC
Organism: Pseudotsuga menziesii; assembly: GCA_001517045.1. NCBI lineage: Eukaryota > Viridiplantae > Streptophyta > Pinopsida > Pinales > Pinaceae > Pseudotsuga > Pseudotsuga menziesii. The sequence goes on along the minus strand of LPNX011190042.1, from coordinate 94,550 downwards.
AGCAATCCCTATCCGGCCCTGTTAGGAATTGAATGGGCAATGGAAAATGCTGCAGTCATTAACCTCAAGAAGAGACAGATGACCTTCGAAGGGAAAGATTTGAGAGTCATAGTACCCCTAGACCCCTCGCAAGGAGAAAGGTACACAGAACCCTTTAGAGACGAAGATCAGGATGATCTGGAGCACATCTATAACATCACAGCTAAGGAAAAAGATTATGTCGATCCTACTGCCGAAGGTATCATGGATTGGCAGTGTGACAGCTCCTGTATGACGGACTCAGAAGATGGTTTAGAGAACTGGTAGAACAGACTGTATGAGCTACATGGACATAGATGTGCCTGAATTACCAAGTCTCTCAGATGGCTTGGCGTGCAGGTAAGGGTCCTACCTATTTATGATGGCTTGTCAGACCCAGAACAGTTTATTGCACAGTTCTCAGAACAGATACCAGACTCACAGAAATTAGAGACTCTGGATTCAGTATTCAGAGCCACAACAGCTAGATGGTGGAATAGCCATAAGAAGAAAATTCCTAGTTGGGAAGCTTGTCAGAAGCTCCTTCGCCTGAGATTTAGGGACCAGCCCCAGGAGGTGTGAAGCAAGTTTGATGGAAAGTCTAACTGCCAGGAACATTTGGCAAAGTGCTACGAGGTGTGGAAGTATGTACCTCAGGAAAAATGGGTACATAGATTTGTGCATACTCTGGAACCGATAGCAAGGAACTGGTACACAGAGGCTGAGCTCCACCGGGATACTGTAAGTTCGGATTGTCTTGTTGATAGTTTTGTGCTTACCTTTTCCACTAATGAAGTTTGTCCCGCTTTAGATGCAGCTATTACGTTGATCCATACTAAGGTATTTGATGATCAAGAAGTAGTAGAATACCGACCTGACTGGAAAACACAAGAAGCTCATGCAGTGGAATGTTATAACCTCGCAATTGACGAGGATGATTATCTACGCAACATCAATATTCCTGAGTCAGAAGGACACTACGAAGTGCACAGACCAGCAGTCGAAGCACCGGAGGTGACTCAGCCCTTGAAGATGCGGATGATCAACATTGGATCAGACGAACAGCCTAAGTATGCTACCATTGGAGATTATTGGGATGACGAGATGGTAAGTAAGGTGACCCAACTTCTCCACGAATATTAGGACCTATTTCCGATGAAGTTCTCAGAGATGAAATGTATCCTTGGTGATATCGGTGTGATAAAGATCCCATTGAAACCTGATGCGAAACCTGTTAAACAGCGCCCTTATCGGTTGAACCCTAAGTACAAGGAAAAAGTTAGGATGGAGCTGGATAAGATGCTTGCTGCAGGAATTATTGAGCCTGTTGAAGAATCCAAGTGGGTCAGTCCTATGGTGGTGCAAGAGAAGAAGGCTAAGGGTGAGATCCGAATCTGTGTTGATCTAAGGAAGCTGAATGATGCTTGTCTCCATGATCCTTTCCCCACCCCCTTTACAGATGAAGTGCTAGACAACGTTGGGGGTCAAGAATTATACTCTTTTACTGATATATTTTCAGGTTACCATCAGATTAGAATTGCTCCAGAGGATCGACATAAGACTACCTTTGCTACAGAAATGGGATCCTTTCAGTATACAGTTATGCCCTTTGGGTTGAAGAATGCCCCTGCTATGTTTTCTCGAGTAGTCATCTCTGCATTTAAGGAATCCATACATAAATTCCTCAAAGTTTATTTTTATGATTGGACTATCTTTGGGCTAGTAAAAGACCATATAACTAGTTTAAGACTTATGTTGGATAAGTGTAGACAGCAACAAATCTCCTTGAACTTGAAAAAGTGCATCTTTTGTGCACCATTTGGAATTCTGCTTGGACACATTGTATGTAAGCAAGGATTGATGATGGATCCTATGAAGATAGCTATTATTGTGAACCTGCCACCTCCGAAGTCCGTGAAACAACTTCTCACTACACTTGGTCACACTGAATATTACAGGAAATTCATCCAAGGGTATGCTCAGATTACTACTCCGATGGAAAAGCAGCTGAAGAAAGATATTAAGTTTGAGTGGACACCTGAGTGCCAAGCGAGCTTGAATATTTTGAAGGAAAAGATGGTCACTGCCCCTATCTTAGTATTCCCTAATTGGAATAAGGAGTTTCATGTACATGTTGATGCATCCTCTATTGCTCTGGGTATCGTATTGGCTCAGTCAGGTGAAGGTAACATCGATCACCCTATTTCTTTCGCAAGCAGAAAATTGTCCGCAGCAGAGAAAAATTATACTACGACAGAGCGCGAAGGTCTCGCTATGGTGTATGCACTACAGAAGTTTCGACATTATCTGTTAGGTTCTCACTTTAAGATGTTCACTGACCATTCTGCTTTGAAGTATTTGGTTAACAAGCCTGTGCTAGGTGGAAGGATATGCAGGTGGTTGATTCTATTTCAGGAATATGATTTTGAGATCATAGTTAAGCCTGGAAGACTTAACCTAGGACCTGACCACTTGTCGAGGCTCGAGTCTGGAGAAGAACCTACCAGTTTGGACGAAGGTATTCTTGATGCCTAGTTATTTGCTATCCAGATGGTTGATGAATACTTTCAGGATATTGTTCAGTATTTGTCTACAGGTTTTCCACCCTCCGAGATGACCACAGAGCAGAAGAAGCAGCTGGTGGTTCGAGCAACAGACTTTACCCTAATAGCAGGACAACTGTATAAAATGGGACCAGATGAAATACTGTGCAGATGTGTCTTGGAGCATGAAAAGCCACTGATTTTGGCAGAAGCACACTTCGGCACAGCAGAAGGTCATTATGCAGGAAAAGCTATAGCACAAGAGATTTTGACAGCCGGATTGTGGTGGCCCACGATCCACAAGGATGCAAAAGAATATTGCCACAGCTGCGACATATGTTAAAGAACAGGCAAACCATCCAGGAGGGATGAGATGCCTCTAGAGCCATAGGTAACCTTACAAGCATTTGACAAGTGGGATATTGATTTTGTTGGCCCCATCAATCCCCCTGCGAAGAAGTCAAGAGCAAGATACATTATTACAGCGACTGATTACCTTGCCTGTTGGGCCAAAGCTCAACCAATCAAGACCTGTAGCGCTACTACAGCTGCGAAGTTCATCTTCAATAACATCTTGTCCAGATTTGGGTGTCCTAGAATTCTTATGAGTGATCAAGGATCACATTTTCTAAATAAGACTATCGAAGTATTGACTGAAGAATTTCAGGTGTATCATCAGAAGCGTACTGCCTATCATCCACAAGCAAATGGAACTGTCAAAGCTTTTAACAAGATCCTTGAACATGCTCTGACGAAGGTTTGCAATGTTAACAGAAATGACTAGGATCTTAGAATTCCAGCGGTACTATGGGCTTATAGAACTACCTGCAAAAAGTTGACATGCCATACACCTTTTAGGTTGGTTTATGGACAAGAAGCAGTCATGCCCATGGAATACATTGTTCCGATCCTCAGAATATCTGCTTTTATAGAGATGGATGACCCAGCTATAGTGACAGAAAGGCTGACAAAGATATTAGAGCTGGAAGAGGACAGATTTATTGCAGGGTTCCAACAGCAGGTGCAAAAAGCTCGAGAAAAAGCCTGGCATGATAGACACATCAAGAAGAAGCAGTTCCAACAGGGTGACCTTGTGCTTTTATATGACAGAAAATTCATGAAATTCCCAGGTAAGTTCAAGACACATTGGAAATGACCATATATAGTGAAGAAAGTTACTGATGGTGGTGCAGTCTAGTTAGCTAAGTTGAATGGAGAACTTTTACCTTCTATGATAAATGGCAGTCGTCTAAAGAAGTATAGGGACAGGCCGAGACCTCCTAATCAGAAGTAGCCCCAAGAAGGAAAGTCTAAGTACCAAGAACAGTTGAAATTGGGTACTAGACTATAAATGAAGCTGTCCTTAGAGCTATGGAGTGTAGAAGACTGTTCGAAGGGTGAAGTGAGGGTACCGCACGAGTCAGGAAGGGTCGAAGGTTAAGTTTGGGTCACAGGTTAATATTATGTCGAAGTTGAAGTTAGTGGTTATGTCAAAGATCTAAGGTGTGTCGTAGCCTAAAATGTGATGGATGGGACAAAATGGACTTGGCGGCGCCGACACGAGAACTGCTATCAATGCCTGTAATAATGAGATTTTGGGAAAATCTGGCGCTGTGTGGACAATATTTTCGGCACTCCATTAGATTTGGCGTCATTAATGCAAGGCATACCATCTGTATGATGAGGTAAACAAGAATTTTGTTATTTCTAGAGATGTCATTTTTCTTAAAACTAATAAAAATGACCAGTCCATTGAGAGACATCTTGATCATTTGGAAAGTTATCCTCATCCAAAGACATATTCTGAAAATGAATATGAAATTCCAAACCTTGAAGGGGGGATTCCTATTATGGATCAACCTTTGGAATTTCCATATGAAGCACCAACTCCCCCGCATGAATAAGTTCCTGCTACTTCACTTGATCAAGCGATTCAATTGGATGATGTGATTGAGAGAATTGAAAGACTCTCAATCAATGATGAAGCACCACCAGCTGATCAACTAGGACCATCATGGAAGATTCCTAAATGGGCCACAAAGACACTTGAAAGTGTCCATCTGGATGAAGTTGGAAAGACGGGAACGAGAAGTTAAAAAAGACATGAAGATGGAGGAGAAGCAGATAATTCAGGTGATGACATGGATGTATCATTTGATTGTGAATTTAATTTATCTACTAAATTTGAACCAACTTCCTTTGAAGAAGATTCTACTCAGGTTGAGTGGAAAGAAGCTATGCAGAATGAGTATGATGCACTCATGAATAATGGAACTTGGAAGCTGGTTGACCCTCTAGTTGGAACCAAACCAATTGGCTGCAAGTGGGTGTACAAGAACAAATACATATCAGATGGCTCACTTGACAAGCACAAAGCGAGGCTTGTAGCAAAAGGCTATGCACAAAAGGAAGGAATTGACTATGAAGAAACGTTTTCTCCTACAGCAAAATGGGCTACCATCCGTACCTTACTCTCTTTAGCTACTCAGAAAGGGTGGAAAGTTCATCAGATGGATGTGAAGACTGCTTTCTTGAATGGAGACTTGAAAGAGAATGTCTTCATGTCTCAGCCAAAAGGCTTTGTTGTGAAAGGAAAAGAACAAAAGGTATGCAAGCTTTTCAAATCCTTGTATGGCCTGAAACAAGTGCCTCGCGCATGGTATGAAAAATTAACCGAGCATCTTTTGAAGTTAAAATTCGAACATTTTGATCTTGATGATGCAAAACTGTTTATAAAGAAAGTTGGAAGATCTGTCGTGTATCTTGTGGTGTACGTAGATGATATTTTGATGACAGGGAACAATGAGAGCTATATAGCATCCATAAAGAAAGATTTGAAAAAGATCTTTGAAATGACATATATGGGACATCTCCACTATTACTTAGGAATTGAAGTCACTCAACATCCTAAGTACATATTCCTATCTCAGAAAAAATATGTTGGAGAACTACTAGACAAATTTTGCATGACAGAATGCAACCCTATCTCTACTCCAATGGAACAGAAAATGAAGCTCACATCAAGAGAAGGAAAAGAATTTGAGGATGCGACCAAGTATCGACAAATTGTAGGAAGACTTATCTACCTTACAACAACTAGACCAGATATTTCTTATGTTGTTGGCATACTTTCAAAGTTCATGCATAAACCTTGTGAAGGACACTGGTCAGCTGCAAAAAGAGTTCTAAGATACTTGAAGGGGACTCAAGATGTTGGACTTAAGTACTCTAAGGTGGATAACTTAAAACTTATTGGGTACTCAGATTCAGATTTTGATGGCGATAAGGAGACAGGAGTATCAACTTCTGGATACACTATGAATCTTGGATCAGCAGCTGTCTCATGGAGATCACGCAAACAGTCAGTTCCGGAAGATTCAACAATAGAAGAAAAATATGTGGCTGCAGCTGAAGCAACGAAAGAAATAGTATGGCTCAGGAAGATACTTAAAGATTCGCAAGAAAAACAAGAGAACTCCACTCCATTATTGATCGACAATACTTCTGCAATCAAGCTGGCTAAGAATCCTAGATTCCATGATCGAACCAAACACATCAACACAAAGTATCATTTGATTCGACATCATGTACAGGCCAAGACAGTCCATCTTCGACATTTTTCCACAAATAATCAAGTTGCAGACATCTTCACCAAAGCGCTTGGACGAGAAAAGTTTGAAAGATTCAGAAACATGCTCGAACTTACTAACACCCCTTCGGATTAAGGGGGGGATTGTTGGAATATAATCCGTCGGGATTATATGTTATTGTAAATATTAGGAATATGAAGAGACTCTCGGATGTGTGATCCCAAGAGTCATCATAGATGTATAAATAAAGGCATTCTATGGAGAAATAATATGAATTCGGGAGTTATTCTACCTAACAATTTTAAAATCCTGTTACAGTTGATTTTTAATTTCTACAATCAACTTACATGCATTACCTGTAATGATGAGATTGTCAACGTACAAAGATATCAAGAAAACATTTCCTTCCTTATCTTTCTTCGCATAAATATTAGGATCACTTTTACTTTTCACAAAACCTTTCTAATTAAAGAAGGTATCAATCTTTATATACAATGATCTAGGGGCTTATTTCAATCCATAGATAGCTTTCTTTAATTTACAAGCAAGATGCTCCCGTCCTTTCTGTACAAAACCTTCAGGTTGAACTAAATACACTTCCTCTTTTAGGTCACCATTCAAAAAAGCAAATTTAACATCTAATTGATGTATTTTCCATTTATGTTTTGTAGCTAATGCAACAAGAAATCTGATTGTATTTAATTTAGCTACTGGTGCAAATGTATATTCAAAATCAGCTCCCTCATTTTGAGCATAACCTCATGCAACTAGTCTAGCTTTAAATTGGTCAATGCTACCATCTGATTTAAACTTAGATTTGACCAACCATTTACATCCTATGGGACTTTATTCTCAGACAACTCTATTAATTCCCAAGTTTGATTTTTCATTATAGAGTTGTATTCTTCATTCATAACATTTAGCCATTCTTCTTTATCTTTGGCTTGCTCATAATTTATTGGTTCAGTTACATTCATTACATTGGCCATTAAAACATAGTCACAATACCTTGGAGGAAGATGAGTTTGTTGAGATGAGATTCTTAGTACTATAGTTCGTGTAGGAATTCCATCCATTATTCTTCTTCTTTCTGATGTATCTCCATTAGACGAAGTATCACTACTGCTCATGCTGCTTTCACCCTGCTCTTGTACCTTCTCTTGTACATGCTCCTATTCCTGCTCTTGTTCCTGATCCTGCTAAACTATTGCATCTAATTTGACATAATCATCATTATCATTAAAGATATGTCAAACATGAGAATCATTCAACCTATCATTTTTATGTGCATTCTCATGGAACACCACATCTCTACTTGCAATCAGCTTATGTGAGATAGGATGAAACAACTTGTATGTTTTTTTGTCAGTACAATATCCAACAAATATACATTCAATTGATTTTGCATCAAGTTTCTTTCTTTCATATTTTGGGATATGTGCAAAGGCCTTACAACCAAATACTCTTAAATGACCAACTTCTGGTTTATAGCAATGATAAACTTCAAAAGGTGTTTGAAGATCTAACTTCTTTGTTGGAATTCTATTCTTTAAATAAACAACAGTATTAATGGCTTTAGCCCAAAAACCATTTGAAATAATTTTACCTTGAAGCATGTTGCGTGCACATTCCACCATTGTTCTATTCTTTCTCTCGGATACCGCATTTTGTTGAGGTGTATAAGGAACTATAAATGGTTGTTGGATTATGTGATCCTTACAGTACCTCTTGAATGCTTTAGAAACATATTCACCCCCATTGCTAGATCTAATAATTTTAATACATTTTCCTGACTGTTTTTCAATCATGGTTCTGAATTCCTTAAAATACTCAAAGACATCACCTTTGCTTCTTAATAAATAGACCCATGTACATCTAGATCTATCAGCAACAAAGATAAAAAAAATTACCATGCACGACCCAATGATATAGTGCAGAGCACACAAATAGCTTTGATACCAATTTAGAAAATTGGAGAGGAGGAAGTGCAGAGCACAAAGGCTTGCACACAAAAGGAGAAGGTTGGCACACCAAACTCAATTGTATTAATGAATTAAAATTACACATATCGGTAACCCAAAGACCAATCTAGATCCACTAATCATGGATAAAATCCTACAGACTAGGAACTATCATACCACCTATCCTATCTTGAGTAAACTGCAATCAATACAATCTACCATTTCTACATTATCTCTAACAAAAATTAATTTATATTGATTAAATTAATCACCATTGAAAAGCAACTATGTCTACCATGTCATTTTTAGAAGTACCTAATTTTACAAAGACTTTGTACTAGAATATGGTGCATTGGGTTGTAGCCTTGGATTCATACTGGTGAAAGAAGAGGATTCCTTGACTTCCACTCATAAAAAATTCCATGGTTAAAGTTTGGGTAAATCCACTTATAAGAAATAGGTGATGGTCATCCTTGATGTAGTTGAAATTTAACATTCCAATCTCATTTAACAAGCACTTTCCTATCAAAACATATCAATATAATTTGATGTATTTTTGGAACAGAGGCTTTCATCTCCAAAGCTACGCAAACGAGCCACAAATATGTTAACATATAATTATGAGATCGTTTAAAAAAACAAAGATAATGTGGTAGCACATTCCTAGTATGGAAGATATGAAGAAGATGGATCTCTATTTTCTTCATATCCACATATATCCACTTGGTTTATTTATTATTTCTTGTTGTGTGATGTAAACTCTCATATTACGCATATAAAAATTGGCTTGCTCCTTTTAATGAATTTTTAAGAAGCACGGTATGTTTCATGCCCATCGTCATACATAACATTGGCATGAGATGTAAAGTGGATAAAGTGCAGTTCATATGATCATAGGAAGAAACTTGAAAGGAATATAACCATAGCATGAAGCATAGAAAATTAAATGTAAAGTAAATAAATAAAGCTTTGGGTATGAGTTAATGATAAAGAATATACAAAAGTTAAAGTGAAGAACGAAAAGAGGATATAAATGTAGTGTTTTTACTGAAACGAAGTAACATAGCATGGCCATAATGTGAGATGCAAAGCGAAGACTCTAATTAAATGTATAGGGAGTAAAGAAAATTTGTCGATAGGAATTAATCACAGAATATAAAAAAAAGTGGAGAGAGTTAAAATAGATAGATATAGTTGATTGGATTATAGATTCATCTTACTATTTAGAAATCTTCAAAATATGATATTTCAAGAATGTTTGTTTCAAGAAAGGCATACGTACAGAATGGAAATTAAGAATGAGTACAGAGTGATTTACTTCAATATTTTTTTGAAAGATTTGGATTTTTCAAGATAATAATTACGTATATTTTTAAATAAAATGTTGGGGACAGTGAATATGAGTTTAAGTAGTTTTAAAAATCTTAGTCCTAAGGATTAGCTCAATTGGTAGGACGTGCGCATACTCTCTCGATTCGGGGAGAGGTCATGGGTTTGAGCCTTGAGTCCTTTGGGGTTAGGCCTTCTGCGAGGATGGCTGGCGGTTTACCACCTCTATCATCCACTAATGTGGGGCAGTATTGCTGGGTTTCCTGTGCATATTCCATATATATATATATATATATATATATATATATATATATATAAAGGAGTTTTAAAAATCTTGTTAAAACCCTTATTAAATCAGACGGTTCCTAAAAAGATGGCAATTCTGATAAATTCAATTGTCTGGAAGGGGACATAGATCCCAAGGTGATCATTGCATGTGAAACAAGTGGCTTCAAGAAAGGAGGCAATAATGATTTTGTGATAGGTACCCTATCATGCCGCAAAACTTTGGACTCAACACATCATGAGAAAGGAAAATTGGAGATAATAGGTTGTTGGAGCAACCAGTTGTAAGTGATTTTCCCTTGACACAGGCTTCATTTCCCTATGGATCTGGAACAGAATCAAGAAATCTCAGCATAAAAAGAAGATCAAAGTTGTTTCAAAGAAAATAAACCTTATCAAGTTGGTTCTTAGGGAGGATATCCATTTTAAATGAGATCATTATGACATCTGAAACTACATTGGTGGAGAGATTTACAGGCAGAAGGGTAAATGATGATGGATTAAAAAAATAGGCCAATGAAGTTTAGAAGGTGTTTGTTTATTCAATAGAGCTTTTCTTCTTCTATCTATATGGCTTTCTTTTCTCTTCAGTAATGCGAAGGATGCATCAAATATTGTAGTTGGAAATCAGAGATGGGTTTCAACAATGCTATTTCTAAAAAATGGAACCCTTTGTTTAGTCCAGGAGTTAAAAGGTATGATATTGTTCCCATCTGGATAAAAATGCCAGACATGCCATTTCAATTTTGGTCAAGAGATTAAAAATGCCAAAAATGCCATTTAAATTTTGGTCAAGAGATTATTTCGAAAGTGGTAGGAAATACCCTTGGGCAATATGTAGAATCAGATTTATCTTATGAGTTAATAATGACAATTAAACTAGAAGTGTTTACGATTGTTAATAATCACAACTAAACTAGATGTGTTTACGAGAAGTTTTTGTAACACGTATAACCGACAACCGTTTTACTCATGTAACTTATTTCATGAAGTATATAGTGCATGGTTGGGATACGTAATGCTGTGTTAGGTTGAGAGGTTGAATGGCCCATCATGTAATCTCCTTGATATTGATTAATGAGCTTCAATACTTTGCCAACATGGATGTTTTCCCTTATGGGGTTTTACCACATTAAATCATTGTTGTAATGGCGTTTCTTCTTGTAATTTGTTTATGATGTTTAACAAGTGGTATCAGATCCACGTGAGGTGAAGGAAGAGAGACATCTAAGAGGACCACGCCATTATTAGACTGCTAAATCTAGATCGTGGAAGAAAGAACCAATGTTGAAAGTCTTCCTGTCATGGAGAGGGCACCATGAAGAGGAGCATGCACCCACGTGAAGGAAGAAGTGTCAGGTTTCTAGCTACACATGGAGAAGGGGGCTGCAGGCTACGATTGTGGAGATCACTGCCCGAGGTGAAGGAAGAGAGACATCTGAGAGGACCATGCCATTATTGGACTGCTAAATCTAGATCGTGGAAGAAAGAACCAATGTTGAAAGTCTTCCTGTCGTGGAGAGGGCACCATGAAGAGGAGCATGCACCCACGTGAAGGAAGAAGTGTCAGGTTTCTAGCTACACATGGAGAAGGGGGCTGCAGGCTACGATTGTGGAGATCACTGCTGATTGTTGTTGACCTTGGAGAAGCATGGAGAATTTCGTTGCTGATTCTTTACTGTAAGAAGCGAGAGTCACCGGTGAGGGGTTGCAGCCACCGTGGAGAGGGAGTCTGCCCACCGTAGAGAGGAGCTTGCACCCACATGAAGGAAGGCGTGTCTGGTTGCTGGCTGCATGTGGAGAAGGGGGCCACATGTTTCCCATTGCCAGTCTGCAGTGGCTTTGAAGCGTGGTGTAGGCCGACTGAAGGAAGGAGTCCTCTTCTAGGAAGAATATATATATAATTCGTCAGCTAGAAGAGATCCAGTGTTGTTGAATCATGGTGAGAGAGCCATGTAAGGTGGACCATGGTGAAGAGGGCCACGTGAAGTGGAGTCTTCCTACATAATTGTTGTGAAGTATATATATATATATATATTAAAAAAAAATATTCACAACAATGTCTAGTACAAAATTTGAAATTGAGAAGTTTAGTAGTAAAAATAACTTTCAGTTATAGAAATTAAAGATCCAGGATCTGTTAGTACATTAATGGTTGCAAAAATCCCTAGATGGTAAGAAAAAGAAACCAATGATTATTGCAGATGATGAATAGGAGGAATTATATGCAAGAGCGCTTAGCACAATTCATTTATGTCCTGTGAATGATGTGCTGTTTAACATTGTTGAATAAAATTCATCAACAAGCCTATGGAGCAAGTTAGAAATCCTGTATATGACCAAATCCATGACAAACATAATTTACTTGAAGAGATAGTTGTACGGTATGAGAATGAAAGAAGGTACAAAGATAACAAATTATTTCAATGCTTTATTACTCTTATTTTCTAGTTGAATAGTATGGATGTTAAAATTGATGATGAAGATAAAGCAACCAATTTTCTATGTACCTTACCTAAATCTTGGGGTTAAGTAGTTTCTTCCATTACCCTTAGTACAACTAATACCTTGGAATTTGACACTATGGTTGGAGCATTGTTGTCGGAGGAATTGAGAAAGAAATATATTTTTGAAACGTCTTGACCCGAAGATTTGGTTGTTATAGGTCGATCCAAAGAAAGAGGAGAAACGTCAAGAGGTACTTCCAGGTCTAAATCAAAGGGATGAAAGAGAAAATTAAAATGATGGTATTGTAACAAGGCTGGTCATCTCAAGAAGGAATGTTGGAAAAGATAACAACCGAAGAAGGATGACTCCATATCTGAGGCAGATTCAATTAAGTATGATTCAGGTATGATCAATGAGCTTTTTTCTGAATGTAGTGTTTCTAAATATAATGAAGAATGACCATTAGATTCTGGTGCTTTGCACCATATCTGTCCTCACAAAGATTAGTTTTCTTCCTATCAAACAATTAATCATGGTATCATTCTTTTAGGAGATAATCATTCATGTAAGACTATTGGGGTTTGAAGTGTTAAAATTAAAATGTTTGATGGAGTTATACGAACACTATCAAATGTTAGACATGCTCCTGAATTAAAGAAAAAAATAATTTCTTTAGGAGTGTTGGATTCTTGTGGTCATAAATTTACAAGTCTAAGTGGAGTACTAAAAGTATCTAAGGGTTATTTAGTGGTCATGAAAGCACATAGAACATGAAATATTTACAAATTGGTTGGAAGAAATCAAGTTAATGATACACCATTAGTATCTGAAGAGGTGTTAGGATCCACTCAATTATGGCATCAATGTCTTGGTCATATGAGTGATAGAGGACTTCAGGTATTAATAATTGTAAATTGCTTCCAAATATGAATACTCTGAACTTGATGTTTTGTAGACATTGTATATTTGGAAAGTAGTGTAGACAAAAATTCAAAGAAGGTAGTCATGTTAGTAAAGGTGTTCTCGATTACATTCATTCTGATTTGTGGGGTGTGTCCCCTACTATTTACCATGGGGGAGCAACATATTATTTATTGCTTATAGGTTTTTTTTAAAGGAGAGTTTGGGTCTATGTATTAAAAATAAAATCTTAGGTGTTTAACATGTTTAAACAATCTAAAGTTATGGTGGAAAAAAGAACTAGTAGGAAAGTTAAATGTTTAAGGACAGATAATGGAGGTGAGTTTACCTATTTAGAGTTTGAAAAGTATTGCAAAGAAAAAGGGACCGTAAGACATAGAACAAATGTATACACTCTTTGGAAAAATGGCATTGCAAAGCGCATGAATAGGACTCTTCGATAGAGAGCAAGGAGCATGCTCAGTAATTCTAATTTGAGGAAAGAGTTGTGGACAGAAACAGTTTCCATTGCTGGTTATCTAATAAATCGATCACCATCAATGGAAATAAATTGTAAAATTCTGGAAGAGGTATGGACTAGTCATCCTTGAGATTATTCAAATTTGAAAATCTTTGGTTGTGAAACTTATGCACTTACTCCTAAAAGTCAATGTTCTAAGTTAGACCATAGATCAAGGAAGAGCATTTTTGTTGGATATGATGATGTAACAAAAGGATATAGATTGTGCTATCCTACTGCCGACAAGATCATCATTAGTAGAGATGCATTTTTTGATGAATCCCCTATGATTAAGTCAGAAAATGTAAAAGTTGATGTGGAACAAGAACATGTACTATCAAAGCAACTAGTTCAATTGGAGAACCAATCTTCTCATGACTCAAAGAATCAAGAAGAAGTTTTTGATGAGAAAGAAGTCATAGAATATGAATAAATTCGAGAAAATGTGGAAACCCCACAACCTACACCAAGAAGATCAAGAAGGGAAATAAATCCTCCTAAGAGGTATATCGATTTCGTTTTGTCTATTTTATTTACTGATGATTGAGAACCTTCTTATTTTCAGGAATCCATTGATTGTGTTGACAATCCTAAGTGGAAGATGACAATGAAATCAGAATTGGATTCTATGGATAAAAACAAGACATGGGAATTGGTTGAAATCCCCAAAGGTAGAAAAAATGTTGGATGTAAATGGGTCTTAAAGTTGAAGAAAGACATTGATGGTAAGGTTGAAAGATACAAAACTAAATTGGTTGCAAAAGGGTACTCTCAGATGGAAGGTATTGATTCTCATGATATTTTTTCACTAGTTGCTAAGCTTGTATCTATTCATATTGTCTTAGCAGTAGTTGCATTGCTTGATTTGGAGTTAGAGAAACTCGATGTTAAAATAACTTTCTTACATGGAGAGTTAGATGAGGGGATTTATATGAACAACCATAAGGTTTTGTGCAACATCATAAATGAAGATTAGTTTGCAAGCTCAAGAAATCATTGTATGGCTTGAAATAGTTTTCCATGTAATGGTACAAGAAGTTTGATTCTTTCATGGTGAGCCAAGGTTATGCAAGAAGTGAATATGATCATTGTTTATACTTCAAAAGGCCAAATGACATATCCATTATATTAGTGTCATATGTTGATTATATGCTTATTATGTGTAAAAGAATGGATGATATTAACATGTTGAAGGCTGAGATGGCTAGGACTTTTGATATGAAGGACCTTGGAGTTGCAAAAAAAATCTTGGGTATTGAAATACACAGTGATATAAGAAATGGTAAGCTTAGTGTTTCACAGGAGAAGTATGTTGAGAAAATACTTGTAAGGTTCGAGATGAATAAGGAAAAACTTGTGAATGTTCATTTGGATTCCCATTTTAATATTTCTCCATATTTATGTCCTAGTAGTGTTGCAGAAAAGGATTATATGTCTCATGTACCATATGCCAATGCAGTAGGATTTTTAATGTATGCAATGGTGTGTACTAGACATGATATTTCACATGCAGTAGGTGTTGTTAGAAAATACATGGAAAATCCAGGAAAATAACATTAGAATGTATTGAAATGGGTGCTTTGATACATAAGAGGAACACATGACTATTGTATCACCTTTAATAATAATAGTGATTATGCATGCAGTTTTGTTGATTCATATTTTGCAGGTGATTTGGACAAGACAAGGTCTACTTCATGCTATGTCTTTACTCTTGTAGATGGAACTATAAGTTGGATGCCAAATATTCATGAAACAATTGCGTTATCCACTACATAGGCTGAATATATTGCTTCCTCACATGCTTGCAAAGAGGCAAATTGGATAAAAGGTCTGCTTAGATAAATTGGAAGGTTGCAAAACAATGTGCCTATTTTCTATGACAATCAAAGTGCTATACATTTGGATACAAATCTTGTTTATCATAGTAAGACTAAACATATTGATGTAAAGTATGATTTTGTAAGAAGAGTCATTGCTGAAGGCGGAGTAGATCTAAAAAAGGTTCATACTCAAGAAAATTGTGTAGATATGTTTACAAACCCAGTGTTATTAGATAAGCTATGATGGTGTGTAGCTTCTCTTGGTTTGAAAAACAGATGATGAATAGTCTTAAGAAAAGTATTAGAAAATTGTGTTTCCAAGGTGGAGATTGTTCTTAATGACAACTAAACTATATGTTCTTACGATTGTTAATAATGACAACTAAACTAGATGCATTTATAGGAAGTTTTTGTAATGGGTATAAACAACAACAATTTTACTCATGTAACTTATTTCATGAAGTATATAGTGCATGGTGGGATACGTAATGGTGTAGTAGGATGAGAGGTTGAATGACCTGTCATGTAATCTCCTTGATATTAATTTACTTTGTCCAAATTTATGAAGCTTTCTCCAAAAATATATATATATATATATATATATATATATATAAATATAAATATTTAGATTTTAAGATCTCATTCCATACAGGAATATAAAAAAATTAAATTAAATTCACATTAGACTTATAAGAGGTCTATGCTTAGATATAATAGCTTAACATGCTAAAATGTTAATAATTATAAACATGCATTTGTATATATATTCAAGGAAACACATATTAAGTTCAAACATAGTTTATCAAAAACATGGATCAATGAATAAGAACATATTGATCTATGGATACAAACATATTACTAGTCTCTCCACATTTTTTATTCATTAATTACTTAGTAATGTAAGATATACACTATAATTCTTATATTTAATTATTTTTTCAAATAAAAAATAAATAAAAAAGCATGTGTAATTATATGTTAATTTTTTTATATATCTTGCTTTGAAATAGTTGATGATGCAATTGATTAAGTTAGATAATTGTTATTATAATTTTTATAAAATATCAATTTGTTTTAAAAATATTTAGAAAACTTTAAACTACATCTTCATTAATAGTTGTTTTAAACTTTTTAATTTAAAGATATGAAGTTACTATTTTGTGGCTTTTCTTTATTTTATGTTATTTTATGTAATGTATAAGTAATACATTGTTTATAGGAAACATGTTTCATACTTTTTAGAATTATAATAATACATTAATTCATTTCTAAAGATTTTGTCTATCTATAATTATATTAAAATATCTTATTATTAATTTTTATTTAATTTTAATTGTTATAAAGAAAATTAAAACTTGAAAATAATATTGATTTTAAATTCATTAATTTATGATGCTCATCATAAGATCCAGAATCATTTACTTTGCAACACATTCTTCTTTGGATCTGAAAGTCTTTGTACTATACATTTTGTTTTAACATTGTTTAGGGATTAAAAAATAATATTATTTTTATATGGTTGTGGGAGTGTTTAGAACAAATTTGTGTTAAATGATGGATGCATACTTTTGTGTCATGTCATATGTATGTGTATAAAAAAAAAATCATGTTGATGCTAATTGTTTTGATGTCAACTCATTGCACATTTATATGGTAAAAAAATTCACGTTAATGCTAATTGTTTTGATGTTTAACTCATTCGACATTTATATGGTTGTGGGAGTGTTTAGAATAAATGAGTTAAATGATGGATGCAATTTTTTTTTGTTATGGCATATTTGGGTTGGGTGTACGAAAAAAATATGAAGTTGATGTTAGTTGTTTTGATGCCAGCTAAATTTCGTATTTGGATAATATAATTTAAAAACATTTTGATAATATACTTTAAAAATATATTTCAATATTAAAGTTTAATATATGTTTGTTAAATAAATATATCTTTTTAACATAAAAAAATACAATTTTATTAAAAAAAACTTATAGTATCCTTAATTTATATATCAACTTGATTTTTGAACTAGCCATATGATACTTGAAGAAAGTATGTCATATTTTGTTAAGTTCTATTCACTTTAAATTATATGAATAATGAGAACTTTCAATATACAGCTACAATGTAGTATATTTTGAATGAAATATGGATGTTCTTTGTGTTACTTTATACAAACAAGAGCTATGAGGTGGTAATGTCCCAGACAATGTTATTTAGGCTCAGTTGAAGTATCTTGGTAATTATAATTAGCAAATGTTTTGAAACCAATGTAAATGGGCTATCGAATTGGGAAATATGGAATTGAGGTGTATACACAATAGCTTTACAAAAGTTCACAAAAACTTAAAGAATTTCTTAATCAAACATTTCAGAGTATTTTACCAAACTTTTAAATTTTCTTTAAATTACAAGAATTTTTTAAAAGTAAAACTAGTTTTTTTTTAAATTACAATAATTTATAAAAGTGTCAAACTTTCAAAAGATTTACTAAAATTTTAGAATCCTTTAAATTACAATTTTTTTTTAAAGTAAAACTAGATTTTTTATTAAATTAAAATCATTTTAAAAGTGGAAATTCTAAATAGTAGGGTAATAATTTTTAAAAAGAAAAAATAAGCTATGAGGATGCTATTCATAATAATTTAGAATAATATTTAATAATAATATAAAATTACATTTATAATAATTAGCAAATATTATTGGAACTCTTAGCCTACGCCATTTCCCAAATATGTTACTCTTTATATATAATAATATCTAAATAGAAAAGTGTTGATTAGGGATCTAAGTAACTGTTTATAACCATATAAATTACCTTTGTGTCGGATCCAATCATGATGAATTGTCTGGATCATGCCAAGAGAATATATTACCGCAACACCAAGCCAACCCATTAACATTCACGATTTATCCATGCATGGACATTGGACATTTTAATACTCAAAGTTTCTCAACCTGGGCATCTATTTGTATCTATGCAAAAGATACTCAACACGAGTTAGCAGTCTAATCTTTCATTTCTGATTCTGAATCCTGCGTCAGTCATCTGCTTGCTTGTGTGTGCCCATCTAATCTTTCATTTCTGATTCTGAATCATACGTCAGTCATCTGCTTGCTTGTGTGTGCCCATAGATATAGAGTTTATTATTTTGCAGCTTGTAGAATTCGCAAATTAAATATACATGTAACTATTAGCATTGAATAGTTTAACATATTTCTGTCAAGTACATTCTTTTATTAAATAGGCGTAAATATGAATTTTTTACACTGAAGGCGTTTTCCCTATGGAGACGTAGTCTCAGAAGATTCCTTGTCTCCCTGGCCATTCACACTTCGATAGGTGTTGCATCGGATTAGCGAATGGATCCTGGACAAGTGTTGTGTTGATCAATCATATTTTTTGTCTTCTGCATGTTAGTTGGATCCCCGATTCTGCAATATCGATTGGTGAAATTCTGTCCCATAGACCACTGGTGTCCTCTTTGTTACAGCCATTGTTGCACATGAATGGATTGATGGATTGATTGCCAGTTGCAAGTCGTTCTTTGGATTTGGTGTTTAGCGTTTCTTCTTCTTCTGCATCTTAGTTGGGTCCCCGATTCTGCAATCTTGATTGGCAAAATTCTATCTCGTAGACCGCTGGTGTCCTCCGTGTTACGGTTGTTGTTGCACGTGAATGGATTGATGGATTGATTGCCAATTGCGGGTCATTCTTTGCAGTTGGTGTTTAGTGTGTTTTCCTAACAGATGGCTCTCTACTCTTCCATCTGTTGTCCTAAACCACCGGTCCTGGCAATTTTTTGTACATGATTTTACTCTCCTTCCCCGTGGTTCATTTATCTCAGCAAACTCATTGCCAACGATTTTGCAGAGTTTTGGTTCACCATTTTTTGTGGGTTTAGCCTATGCTATTCTCAACGAGTTTTCTATCTTTACGCTCACAATTTGGTCGAGCTTCCGTTTTATTTGTGCTTCACTGAATTGAATACACTTTTCCCATGTCCCTTCATCCACTCGCATTAATGTTTCATCAATGCATTATTGCTCAATTAATGCAAGAAAGCTTGTCATATGATTCAGACATGGGTCAATATATTCATCTTTGCTTATTTTATGACGATCTTCAAAATCTTGTTACAATACTACATTTTCCACATTTGTTGTTGCACCGCCTTTGCTTTGCGCATATAAACAGACCTTCAAGTAATCGCATATTGATTTTAGTGCGCTTCATTTACACTTCACAATTTGATTTTCTTTAAATTTGCAGGTATTCCTTTAGTCTTCCTAATTTTTTTGAAGATTCATTTAGTCTGATTATGACATGGTCAAACACCCTTGCTTTGTTTTCATGTTATTGCTTCTTTTTATGATTATTAGTTATTTATGTATTTTGTTTTACAGTTTGCGGTTTCTTTAAATTTGCAGGTATTCCTTTCAATATACTTAAATTTTTTGTATATTCATTTAGTCTTATTATGAGATGGTCAAACACCCTTGCTTTGTTTTGTTGCTTTGATTGAAAGAGAATGACATAATCCTTGCTTTCTTTTAGTTCAACCAAAGAAAGCAAGGGTGTTTCATGAGATGGTCAAACACTCTTGCTTTGTTTTGTTGTTATTGCTGCTTTGTCTGATTATTAGTTATTTATGTATTTTGTTTTATAGTTTGCAGTTTCTTTAAATTTGCAGGTATTCCTTTAGTCTACTTAAATTTTTTGAATATTCATTTAGTCTGATTATGAGATGGTCAAACACCCTTGCTTTGTTTTGCTGTTATTTTTTCTTTGACTGAAAGAGAATGACATAATCCTTGCTTTGTTTTAGTTCAACCAAAGAAAGCATGGGTTTTCAACCAAAGAAAGCAAGGGTGTTCCATGAGATGGTCAAACACCCTTGCTTTGTCTTGTTGTTATTGCTTCTTTTTATGATTATTAGTTATTTATGTATTGCCTCATATTTTTTTCCCGGTAATAAAAAATTCGATACATTTTTACCTAAAAGGAACTCGAAAGCCGCAAACTCCAAACGCCTTTGCTTTCTACATATAAACACACTTGAAGGTAACCACATATTGATTTTGGTGCACTTCATTTACACTTTATAGTTTCCAGTTTCTTTAAATTTGTAGGACACCAGCGATCCATAGCTATATTATGTTATTTTGTAATCGTAAACTGGGATAAACTGGACTAAATAGTAAACTAGAGTTTTACAAGCACGTTCTAAATAGTTGAATCTTGCGGAGGTCACCGACGATTTTTTATCATATAAATTTCTTAGACAAAAACAGTATTTAGGTTTCATCCTTTTACCTTGTGGTTTGATTTAAAATTTTTATTGTGTGTTTCCGCAACCCACAATTTGTGGGATTGGGAAATGCGGAAAGGGAAAAATAAAATTACCCTATTTTTTATGCCTACATCCTACATTTTTGTAATCGCGCATCCCGCTATTTTTTAATCCCGTATCTCGCATCTTGCAATTGCGGGATGCGGGTTGCGAGATGCGGGATGTGGGATGTGGGTGGTGAACGAAATATTATTTTGTAATCCCGTATATTCTGCATCCCGCAATTGCGGGATGCGGGTTGTGGGATAGTGAATGATATATTAATCTATAAAATGTTTAATATAATGAATAAGACTAAAGGAATACAATTAAGAATTAAAATCTTTATAGTGAAAAATTGAAATAGGACACAAATTAATCTATTCATGTTTATTTCAAACTTTGAACAACTGCCATAGAATGAATCTCAACAGTACATGAAATATTATTTTGTAATCCTGTATCCCGCATCCTGCAATTGCGGGATAGTGAATGATATATTAATCTATAAAATGTGTAATATAATGAAGAAGACTAAAGGAATACAATTAAGATTTAAAATATTTAGTGAAAAATTGAAAGAGGACACAAATTAATCTATTAATGTTTATTTCAAATTTTGAACAACTGCCATAGAATCAATCTCAATAGTACTTGTCTCATGCTCATAGGTAGAGATAAAAAAGAATAGATCTTGGTACACCCGAAATATATCAATTCCCCCTTGGTGTAAGTTCAAGCAAAAAAAAAATTGTGTCATATATGCAGTCACGTTTTTGTCATTTGATCACATGAATATGTGACATTGCGATTTTTTTTGTTCTTCCCATGTTTCATTTCACAAGAAAAAAAAATTGTCACGCTATGGAGAGTATGGTAACTGAAGATTCTATTTCACTCTTGCTGCATGGTGCTATCAACATTTTCCCACTGGTACAAGTCTCCTCGTTAAACCAAGTGAACTCACTGAACTCATCATCTATTCAGTTCCAAATTTCTATCTCAGACGGGCTTCACAAGCATGAGATATTGCTTCCAACTATATATAGTAGTCTTGTAGAAACTAGACAACTAAAAGAAGGCTCTATAATCAAACTTACCAAGTGTACATCGAACATTTTACATAGTGTAATGTATGTTTAATTTCCATTTTGTCTTTGTCCACTTAATCATTTTCACATTGTTCATGCATCCAAGGTTTTTCTATCCCATTCAACTCTAACATATTTCTTGTCACCGAACTATCACATTTCTTGCACTCAAAGTTGTCACAGTGGATGCAACAATTATTGGAGATCCTGCACCTTACCGCTTACCTATACCTTCTCCCTTGTAGAGTTGTTCCTATGTTCCAGTGAATCCTAGCTCAGTAGATGAAAACCCTTCCTTGGCTGGATCGACTATTCCATTCACATCACTCTCCTCTTCTAGAAAAGTTTGGAACATTCAAGGTCAATTTATTGCCAAGACAAAGCTACATGAATATGGAAACCAACAAGGGTCTAGAAAAATCTTTGGATTTGACATTGTTAATGCCTCACACGATGAAATACATATATCTGCATTCAATGAATTGGCACTCTCTTTGTATGACCAATTACATATAGGAATAGCGTACATAGCCTTCAAATGGCATAGTGAAAGCATCCAATCCAATTTTCAATTATTTGAAAAGCCATAATGAGATTTTCCTAGTTCCTCCTCAACCATCAAACCATGCTTAAATGAATACCCCTTAATACCTTTTTTCTTTCTTTAACTTTAAAACTATTCAGGAGATACAAAGTATACCTATCAATTTCATGGTGGACCTTGTTGGCCTTGTCATTTCAGTTTTTCCAACATCCACAATACGAAAATGAGATGGTGTTAAGGCTATTAGGTGCACTATTGGACTTCGTGACATGTCAAGCTATAGTATTGACATAACACTTTGGGGAGAGAATTTCCAAATTGAAGGAGCCGAGCTTGCCAACATCCGTGGTTTACCTATGCCTCCATCTGTAGCAATCAAAGGTGGTCGTGTTACAGATTTTAATGGAAAAAAATCCATTGAACAACCACCTCCATCATGCACATCAACGATTTCGTAAAAAAATGGACCAACTAGCTGATATGCACATCTGCTCGATTTTCAAAGAATGTCACCCTGGTATTATAACAAAAAATTTCCTTGAAGCATACGCTTGTTCACGTTTTATTCTAGAACGAAAAAGGGCATCACTTTTCATTGGAAAACAATATGGATTTGGGAAACCAACCAAATGTCCTTGCAATACTTACACAGGTTGAAGAGATGCTCATTAGTCGTGCTAACCCAATCTTGTAAGTGACACATGCTTGTGGTGGTCAATATAAATACTTTGGTCATACTAATTGCTTCCCCCAAGACATTTTCAACATTGCCACATACCTACCGCATTTAGTATCAGAACTCGACATCCTTGTTGTTTGGAAATGAAATTCTACAAACAAACCATATGAACTGTTTGTTAGTCGAACACATGTTCTTGTTGTCGTTGAATTCAAAATGGAAAACAACCCATACTACAAGGATGTGCAAATCAACCCAATTGCATTAACTTATTTTCCTCTTATTTCAGCAAACATTTCACCTTTGATCCACATCTTAATAGTAATGCTACATTATCTCATCAGCAAAGCTTGTCCTGTACAGATCAACCACCAAATTCATTTGAACCCTATGAATTGGAATCCTTGTCATTTATTTCAACACAAACTAATGCTAGAACTTAGGTTGAATAAATTAGACAGTTGTTACACATACCAAATATCCCACTACCACCTTCCATTGATTGGCCCCCTATATAAATTTCCCCTATCAATGAGTACAATAGAGAAGGCCTTCTTTCCATGGCTTTTCCAACTTTGTTTCCCACAGGTACAAGAATGTTATTACAACCACGCATTCATGAAGTTAATATGCACGAATATGCACTTCACCTTATTCGCTATCATGACAACATATTTGCCCAACATCCTTGCTTTCGATACTACATATACAATCTAATTATGCATCATCGAAGTAATGTTGCTGCCTCTATTTTTGTCAAAAAAAATCTTGAAGATACACTACCTCCCATAGTACATGAGCTTGTCAACCAATTGCAAGACATGTCGAATGATAAAATTGGTGAGCGGATCACAATATTTGGGTCTTCATTACGTGGAACATGTTCATATTGGAACAAAAGTAGAGCTAAACTGACAAATATGATCAATCAACAAGGTACACCAATGTTCTTCTTCACCCTTAGTGCAGCTGACACAAAAATGGCCAGATTTGCATGCTCGAATTCCTGCTAAATGCCCTAATGGTTCAGCTCAATATTATCAATGGAAGGTTCACAACATCATATCAAATCCACATATGACATCACAATACATGCACAATAGATTCAAAACATTTCTTAAAGAGGTGCTTCAAAAGGGTTTTCATATAACCGATTATTGGTGCAGGTATTATACCATCTATTCCTTCCTATTTTTCTCTATGTATTTTTTAATTTATACAATTTATTTCTAATATATGCCTTTTCCTCCCATGTAGATATGAATGGCAGGATAAAGGATCCACACTCATTCATGGTTTTATTTGGTTGGCAAATGCACCAAATATTGACACGTTAGATTGGGAAGATGATGTTGCAGTTGAAGCTGCAATTTTTTTTTTGACACACATGTAATAGCTTGGAATCCTCGTAATTCCCAGCTATCCACATCTAAGTCACACCATTCTACTACAAAGGATCCATGCAGTCTTGCATCACCATCGATTTTTGCATCAAACTACTCAGCTGACTATGAAGAACTTGTCAATTTTGTTCAAAGGCACACCAAATGTTTATAGTCAACTTGCCTTCGTAAAAAGGAAACATCTGTTCAATGTCGCTATGGTTTTCCATATGAGCTGCAAGCTACTTCTTCGTTATTCATTGATCCAAATGGACAGAAAACCTACAATCCTACAAGAAATGATCCCCTTCTAAATATTCACAACCCTACCATGCTTTCAATATGGAGGGCTAATGTTGATTGCCAACTTGTTCTTTGTAAACATGTTGTTCTCAAATACATTTCAAAGTATGCATCAAAACTAGAGCCAAAATCAGAAACCTACCATGCCATTCTCTCTCTCCTTGCACATGCTGCACCAAGTGATAGCCCCATTCTTCATCCAATCAAACAATTTCTTGCACAAACAGTTGCAGAAAGAGACATTAGTGCACAAGAGACGTGTCACATGATGCAAAAAATTCCTCTTGTGCTTTGTAGCCGTCATTTATTTTCCCCAAAAGTGAGCCAAACTTTCTTCCACTATTTTTCTAATGACACTAAGAACACCCCTGCAACGCCCCCCTTCATTTTTGCTTACATGAAAAGTCCAATTGCTCTTGAACATCTAACTCTGCTTGAAGCTGCTCATTGTTGGTCTTTCTTGCCTAAAAGGAAAAAAATTCCATGGAAACAAAACTTGTGTGACAAGATTGTTAGAGTCTATCCACATTTCACTTCCATTCCTCCCTTTGATTCTTCATTATTTGGACCATTTTGTTGGAGTGAACTTATTTTATACAAACCTTTTTGGTCTATCCCTCACGATATTGGAACCACAACTTCTGAAATTATTTCTCATTGGCATCCGATTAAAGGCACATATGTTGTGTGGTATATTGAACTTGCAGAAGAAGAACACTCTACACCTCTATCCGATGGTTCAAACTTTGATGTTATTACGTTTCTGTTTCCCCATACCATGGATGAATGGGAACTTCTCTCTCAAATGAGACTAGGCAATAAAATCCAAGTTAATGACCTTGAAATGCTTGGCCATCGTGAATTTGACAAAAATCACAGTTGGTCACATAAGAATATATGCACCCATTTGCATGAGACAACAACATCATTCATTGAGCTCAATTGCTTGTCCATTGAACTACATGAAGACATCCCATCCTTCTCCAATACACCTAATTCCTTATCTTCCACACAACGCATAGACTTTGATCTTGTCATGTCCCATTTTAGAAACACTACATATGATGAACCGCTAAAACTAGTGATTCAAGGTACTGCAAGAACCGAAAAATATTACCTCATATCTTGCCTCAAATTTGCACTTCAAACAACATCTGAACAAAATGCCTTGCCACTTCTTATCCTTGCTCCAACTGGTGTTGCTGCTTTTAACATACATGCATTTACAATACATTCTGCTTTTCGAATACCCATTGGTGAAATGCACCCTCTTGAAGGAAAATCTATTTCAAAACTTCAAGAAGAACTTCGCCATATTCGCTATATTCTAATAGATGAAATGAGCTTTATTGGTCCAAAAATGTTGACTCAAATTGGTGCACGCTTACGTCAAGCTTTCCCCTTGCAATGTAAAATCCCATTTGGTGGTTTCTCCATAATTATTCTTGGTAACTTTGGAAAATTACCTCCTGTAAAAGACATCCCCATGTATGCAGGATCATCCATTGGAACTGCTCTTTCGCATACATTTGATACTTTTATCACGCTCGCAACAATTTTCCGACAACAAGGAAATAGTGCTTCTCAAACTGCCTTTCGGAAACTCTTGCTAAACCTTTGAAATGAAATACCAACTATTGAAGATTGAGCACTCCTAATGACAAGAACAACCTCATGCCTTTCACATGTCGATAATTCTTCATTTGAATAATCTATCCATTTGTATCCCACAAATAGCTCTGTTGCACTGCACAACAAACACGTGCTGAAACAACTTAATATGCCAATTGCACATTGCTTGTAGAACAAAGGAACCAAAATGTCCATCAATCCATTGATGATGAACAACTGGAATTAAAGGTCCTTCTTGCTGTTGGTCAACAAGTCATGTTAACTGCTAATTTATGAGTTCAAGCAGGACTTGTTAATGGCTCTCTTGGAAAACTCATTCATATTGTCTACAAGTCAAATGAGAAATCTCCTACCTTGCCATCGTTTGTTGTTGTCGAATTCCTGCATTACAAAGAACCCTTATGGGATGCTTCTAATCCTACTTATGTTCCAATATCTGCAATAACAAGAGGATCCCGTAGACAAATACCACTTCTAATGGCATGGGGTTTAACAGTTCATAAATCCCAAGGTATGACCCTACAAAATGTAACAATAGATATTGGAAACATTGATAGACAAGGGCTTACATTCACTGCAATATCAAGAGTTGCATCTCTTTCAGGCCTACGCATTTCTCCACCTTTCTCTTTTTCTAGATACTCTTGAATGCAAGACAATCGATATGTCAAATGTAGGAAACAATAGGAAAGCTTACTTGCTTCAAATTCTTTAAAACCAACTTCTGCTTGAATCTTCTCATTGTCTATTGTATAAATGTATTGTTTTTCTTTGGTCACTTGTTTATGTGAAATATCTACTTTTGTTTCAATAAATATCCAAGAAAATTTTAAATATATACCTAGAAATTGGAGTTTTGGTTTTTAAATTGTTGCTTGTTTGAGCAATCTCCCTACCTCGTGTAGAAACTAGGCACAGTTATGAAAGAGAAATACAACAATGGCTATCATGATAGAACTTATGGTGGTGGACGTGGGTCCTTTACCTATAACTGCATCTGGTGAGGCTTCCCATCCAAACTCATATCCACCTATTGAAATTTCCAACATTAGTGTTGGAAATAGTTCCAATAGTTTTTCGATTAAAATATGTAACTTGGCCAATCTGTATTGCCTATTTCTGAATATTTATCTCTGGTTTGCTCCATGTAAACTCAACCTCCTTCTCTCTAAGTTTATTTCCAAGTCACCATTCAAGTCCCAACATTCCCCAGCACTGCTCCAACAACGCTCGCGAACAACCTGTCCATTTAAGAGGGCCAACTGATTACCTGGGAATCTACAGCTTCATGTCTTTCTCTCTGGGATGCGCCTTTTTCTCACAAGTTATAGGAATCTATAAAATTGAGTTTCTAATTTTCTAAAAAAATAAATCAACACATTAAAAAATTAACATATGTATTATCGAATTTACTGTGTAATCATTTGCAGAAATAGATAAAGATTTTAATAAAATAAACTCTATTAAAAGTTTGTTAGTACATGAGTCACTAGCAAGGTTGTGAATAAATGTACTAATTGATCACAGAATACTAACAGTAATATTGATCCATCTGAAATAGGAAAACTCATAATTCATTATGGAAACTTAATCAAATAAACAATAAGAGATATGAAAGAATATCATAACTGTATTAAATGGATTTGCACAAAATTACAAAACCTCAATTAAACAGAGGTATCTCCAATCTCTCGTCCAAATTTTTCCCTTCCAAAAAGTCCCTATTACATGTGAAACCCACCCTTTAAATAATTATTACAAAGAGTAGATTTCCATCAAATTAGGATTGACAAATCTAAATGAAACTAATATCCAAGGAATCCTGCCATCTGTTCCAAATCCCTAGCAATTCCTCAATGTTGGGATAGTTAGCTGATTCAAAACCAAGTTGAGCATCACGTTTATAATTCTCCATTTTGTTTTTAGCTAACTTATGCCAAATGTGTATGTAAATGTGGACCTTGCCCTCAATAGCCAACGATTGTCTGATTAAGTGATCCACATCTTTAGTGGTTATATGATTGAGCCCTTTGATTTTCTCCCTTGCTTCATCTCTCCAGCGTTCAACCTGCTCGACCATCAATTTTGGAGGACATGCATTTTCAATAAGATCTATTGTGGGAAAAAGGAAAGCCTCCATGATACTATCAACAACATACCATCTTCTTCCACACATGGCTTGTGCCTTTTTAATAGTCTCTTCGACCATCTCATTAAGATCAAGCCAAGAACAGAGTACTGTTATGACTTTCTTTAGCTGAAAGTTGCCGAGGATGATGATGTTTTTTGGTTTGTCCTTCACGTACCTTTTCTAGTCCACAATGTCATCATAAGCCTTCGAATCTTTCTCCCTCTTTTCCACGTGATATTCAAGTACAGTAGCCATCTGACCAAAAGCAATGTAGGCTTCATAAATATCATTTAAACTGTGGAACAAGTCAGTTATTAACTCATAATGCTCTTGATTTGTCCTAATAGCCAACTCCTTAAATTCTTCTTGTGAAAACCTGGAGAGCAAAGAAAAGAGGAAGCTGCACTTGCATTTGCATCTTCACATTGCTTTTCAAGTGAGGCTATCCTCTGTGTAAAGGAAACATTCGAAGTCTTCTCATTTTGCAGCGCAATCTGAAGAAAGGAACTTTTGACCTGTAGTTCATTGTACTTATCCTGAGATGTCTTCATAAGATCAACAACATGAGCCTCATGTTCCCTTTTAGTCTTCTCAAGTTCTTCCTTCAACTGGGTTGTCTCTTCTTTCCTCCTGTCAAACTCCCTGTTTAAAGTGTTAATAGAATGGAGATTGGCACCTGTGAATGCACCCAAAGCAACAGTTGTATCTGTTGCATCTACCTGTGGGTCACGGGATTGCTGAGTCCAAACTATTTGCTCAGAAATAGATACTTCCATCCCACTTTGATCCCTATTCCTCTTTTTTCCCTTTCTGATCACTACTTTATCAGGCTTACTATAATAATAATCTTCAAGAGAGACAACAATGTCTTCATCAAATTCAGCTATTGGATCAATGGATCCATAGGTGTCAATCACTGTAGACACCAAAGAGGATATTTGGGTAATGATAGGAGAGGGCATGGTCATGGTAATGTGACTGGTAAAAGGAGAAATGTTTTGAACAAGTGCTATATCAGATATTGAAGACAAGAGTGGCGTTGAAGATTCAGAAGATGGGAAGTGGAGATTGACAGCTAGAAGTGGTGAGGAAGACACTAAATACTTTTTAGTACCAGCTGATGTTGACAAAGTAACTGAGGGTACATGTACGAGAATATTGAAAATTGGTGCTTGTGAATTGCTTTAAACAAAGGCTATTTCAGGGATACAAGAGAGCAGTGCGGTTGAAGACTTGGAAGATAGGAAGGGGAGATTGAGAGCTGGAAGTGGTGAGGAAGACACCAAAACCTTTTCAATACCAGATGATATTGACAAAGAAACTGATGATAGCTCTACGGGAACCTTCAAAATTGGTTCTTTCGAAATGTTTTGAACATGGTCTATTTGAACGATTGAAGAGGAGAGTGGGGTTGAAGATTCAGAAGATGGGAAGTGGATATTGACAACTGGAAGTGGTAAGAAAGACACCAAAATTTTTTTAGTACCAGACAATGTTGACAGAGTAACTGACGGTAGGTGTAAGGGAATCTTGAAAATTGGTGCTTCTGAAATAGCAGGTAGTGAGATGGAGGTTTGCACAGGATGAGATGTGACAGATTCAGGTGTAGAGGTCACATCCTGATACAATTGAGACAGTGCAGGTGATATGCGTGGTCCTACAGGCAAGGTAGATAAAGCATGAATGGATGAGAGGAGCAATGTTGAATATGAGCAGCTAGAAATAGAATAAGATTGTGAAACTGTAGAGATGGGGATAAAACCTTTCTTACCATCACCATTCAACAAATATGTGAATGATTTAAAATATTGATCCACCTCTTCAGTGACAGGTGCAGAGGCCATCATGGCTTCTTCTAAGTCTGAATCAACCAAATAAATAGTAGGAGCTATAGAGGAAGAAGCCTTCACCTTCAATCTTTTGAATGGATTTTGTTCAACTATTTATTGATTATCACTTGGCTGACTGACTATAGAAATCATTGAGATATCAGTAACAGTCTCAGTAGTTGTAGCTGACTAAGTATTCAGCACAGAGGTCATCATTACCAGCTTCTATTTTGACTGTGTTGATGTAAGTATTAAGGCTTTGACATGTTGGGTAACTGGTACCTATGGAAGGTCTTGCATTAGACCTTTTCCCTTGTCTCCATCCAAAAAAGTTGCCATTGATGAATTTTTTGTTGCTTCAACTTCCTTTTATTCTCTATCCTTTCTTACTTTCTCCAAGAGGCCAACCTGCAGTGGGCCTATAACACTGAATCGTGTCTTTCAGTTCCTTTTGATCCTGCAAGATGTGGGCTTGCTCATCCTTGCTTTTGACTCTCCCCGAGACTTCAGAAAATGTACTAACACCCTGGTAAATGGAATCATCAGGAATTTCCTCATGCACATAATTAATTTTGATATGGTACTGCTTAAAGTGGGCATCGAGGAATCCCTTGGGATCGTGTTTTCTCTTGCTGGAAAAACCAAGCTTCAAGGACTATATCTGTTCACCCAATACTGCAGCCGATGTTGAAGTTGGGATAACCAACGATCCAAGGTTCAAAGGGAATTTGAGCCAAGCTTTTTTCTTAGGGCCAATCAGCTTCCTGTAAATCCTGTCATTGACAGTTTGGAAAGCCACTTCTTCTAGAACCAACCTGTCAGGGACAATTCTAGGTAGCATATGAACAGTGTTGCTACCCCAAATCTTGATGTACGAAAAATACTCACCAACATACCAGTCACCCATTGTAGAAATCAAAGTTGTGGCTTAAGGTGAAAATGCAGGAGCTTCCTTCTTGAATATTGAAAAATAGATGGTGCCAAGGAAGTGTTCACATATATCATAGAACCTGGGTGCATAGTTAGTATCCCAGAGTTCTGAATAATAAATGGGCACTAGGGGGGCCGAAAAACTTCACTTCCATCCCAAATTGGGATATTGGAACTTAACACAAAATATATCATAAATGAAGGCTGAAAAGAAGAAATTGGGTTTCCTTCTAGCAGTGGCCTTCTGGTAGTATTGGATAGGAGTTTTGAGTTCTAGTGACAATATGGATTCCCACGAGAAAGAATCGTCAGTTGCTAAAACATGATGAGCTACCGGAGCCCATTTAGCCTTGAACACAGAAGAATTAGGAAGGTCATCATTAGAGGAAATTTGGGGTCTAAAGTGGGCCTTATACGAAAACGCGCCAACAATAAAATTTGTGACTTGGAATTCAAGAACCAATAGAATTCAATAAAATGAGTCAACCATAATGGTTGAATTGACATATTTGTCATAAAACAAAACTACTTTTTTGTTTGTATTTTTGACATATCCCCCTATGTTTTTAATCAAATTTCACGCTGGAGAGCTTGTTGAATGAGGAATTTAATTCCACATCCAACGAGTACCCACACTGCATACTTTTGAAGGACCCTGCTACCCCAAAAACAAGAAATACCTGAAAAGACGTGATGATGATGTCATCATCACGTCTTTCCGGGTATTTCTTGTTTTTGGGGTAGCAGGGTCCTTCAAAAGTATGCAGTGTGAGTACACTTTGTATGCGGAATTAAATTATGCATCCAATGAGTTCTCCCACTCATAATTTGAGTAAAAACACAATGAGATATGTCAAAAATACGAACACAAAAAGTAGTTTTTTTCATTCTTCCTCCAAAATTAATAACTATTATTTTATTATTTTAACTATTATTTTATTACTTTCCTTAGGAGGCCCATTTTAGACCTCAAATTTCCTCTAATGACAGTCTACATAACATAGCTTCCAATAAGAAATAGGGTTCTTTGAACTAGGTAATAGGGTAAGGGTCGTCAGACCTCTTCAAGAATTTACTAGGTTGGTGCATCCACGATTTTAACATTTCTTCTAAATTGAACCTACTTTTGGAGGCTTTTGCAAATTCTACATTAAGGGGTTGTCTTACTGGTTTAAGGGCATAAGCCTTCGTAAATACCTCGAAACGAAAATTGGCTATCTCTAACCCTCTACTATCATTCAAATAATGGTCTTTTGGGTCCGCATGTTCTACTATCCATTTGACCATGCCATTGTAGGGGAGGATAGTAGGTCTAGTAGCAATAAAATGAAGTCCAGAATCCCTAATTATTTTATAAGCCAACTGGTTGTCTTGAATATCAAAAAAATTGTCATTGTCAAAAATTGCATAAACCCTAGGCCATTCAATTTGGTAGGTATCACTGATTATGCCACTAGTATATGAGAAAATACCAAATTTCGGATCCTTGGTTAACATATCCTTTTGCAGGTGTTTGCAGCGGGTAGATCTTGCCATTGTTGCAAATTGGAAAAACTCTGTTTAAAAGAAAAAACAACGGGAAGCGAAAATTAAAACTAATTCAGGCTTGACTATAGTAATAAATTGAATGAAGGTCTGACCAAGATACTAACCTGTAATCGAACTAGACTGTGATGAAGATTCCTGGTAAAATTCACGCAGCGCAATAATTCATGCATAGAAAATTCACACAGAGCAGTAATTCACAACAGTAAAAAATTGGTAAAGAAATTGTAAAAGACCAGCCTATATATATATTTATGCTGGTAAAATTAGGAAAGCAAGATTAAAACAAATGGACGACCGAGATTAAACCTGGCGAGATGCAGGATCATAATGAGATATTGCAAATATTATTTCATTCCGCATCCTGAATCCCGCATCCCGCAATCCGGGTTGCAGGAGCTTGAAATTTATTATTTGCAGGAATTTCCATCGCGCAACCCGCATCCCTAAATTTTTGGTTACGAGATTTAGGAGAATTTTTGTAAGTATTGTGTGTCATTCTGCTAATCTTTCCTGAAACCCGCATCCCGCAATTTGCCGATTCCGGGTTGCGGCAATCGAGATGCGGAATTCATGATGCGGGATACGGGAAGAGAAAATAAATGAAGTTGTATTCAATATTTCCCGAAACACGCATCCCGCAACCAACATCCCGAAATTTGCAGTTGTGGGATGCAGGATGCGGGAAAATTTTTGTAAGTATTGTGTGTCATCCCACTAATCTTTCCTGAAACCCGCATCCTGCAATTTTCGGGTTACGGGTTGCCAGACCTTGAAATTTATTATTATTTGCAAATATTCGACATACTCATTGCACGCATTAATTTTAAGTTGTTGTCAATCAATTTTTATTATTTCTTGCAAAATTTATAATCGAAAATCGAAACCCCAAAACACAACAGTTATAAATGTCTTAACCTAAAATTTCAAAACTTAGTATTAATATGTAGTCTCCCAAGGTAAGTCACAAAGGTTGGCTTGCGAAAAGACAAAATATTTCTACCCTCTCGGCGTTTTTTTGCACCTCTTGGTGCAAATGCTAGTTTTAAATACAAGTAAAAAATATTACATATTTTTTTTGTTTGCTACCTTTCACTCCCTCCAGAAGAATTTTGCGGTTTCTATTTACTTCATACTTATCATCATATTCAACTTCAAATTTTGATGTTTCCATTTACTTCATACTTCTGCTCATATTCAACTTCAAATTTTGATGTTTCTATTTATGATCATAATCAATTTGACCTCAAACCAAATATGCAATAATGACATGCACTGTTCTATTTATGATCATAATGAATTTGACGTGAAACCAAATATGCAATAATGATATGCACTGGAAAATATAATTTTGCTTTTTATACAGTTACATGTGGTGAGAAATTTTTTATTTAAATTCATATTAATTTCGTTATTTGCAATATAAAATTTAATTGAGAGTATTGTTTTTTTTATTGTGAGAATAACTTGGCACACTGATTTCTAAAAGGTGTAGTCTATACACAAAGTCCATATTGACAGAGTTAATAAACTTAGATTTGGAATAACATAAATTATTTTTCACTGATTTTTCATTTAGTGACTATTAGGTCATCTTTAAATATAATAATTTGAGAAAGTGGATTCTCAACTTCAGAAAGTTTGAGTTTTAAATTTTAAAAACTGATTTTCCACAATTGTAGACCTTAAAATTGTTAGCTAAAAAGATTTCTAAATAGTAAAAAATTCTCAACTCAAAATTCCAAACTATCATCTGCATCACACATGACAGGCACTGTTCATTAATCAATTTTCTTTTCAGTAAAAAAAATAACAAAAATTTATAGAGTTTCCCATACCAAATGATACTATGGACAAACCATCTAGTCAATATTCATCCTACATGGACAAACAACGAATTAGCTAGAAAGAAAACATCATAACAAAAACTTATCAAAAAACAAGAAGCACTCCATGTGTCGTGCTTAGGGAATCTATTAGCCATGCAAAATATGTTTCCTTTTCGTTCAATGCCCACCATCACAGATGGCCTCCACTGTTTACATGTGCCATGGATGCACATGAGAACACCCAGGATGTTATGAAGATGATGGCATCTTCCACTATTTACGCGCGCTATGGCTGCACATGAGAACACTCCCAAGACCCAGGAGGTTATGAAGATGATGGCATCTATTACTATGCGAGGCATGCCGAAGACATAGGACAAAACTCCCAACACCCAGCAAGTCCTGAACATGATGGTCGCCATTATCGTGGGAGGGCATTGTTTATCGTAGGTCGTATTAACTTTTAACATTGCTCGGATTGGAGATTTGGATGTAGAGATCATAGGCATTCAACATGATTCCTGAGAAGTGAACCCTAGGGATTTATCCGTCTGCTGCACAGGTATGACAACATATGGACAACTTTATTTGACTGAAGCCATTAAGAGAGGGGCCATGGCTATCATTGCTAGCAAAGAGATTACAATAGATGAGTCCATAAATGTGAAGGAAACGATAATGGTGGAGGAAGGGAATTCCATTCTTTCCTCACTTGCAGCGTTGTTTTTTGGAAATCCATTGCAGAAACTGGTTTTGATTGGAATAATAGGTACTAATGGAAAAAATACCACTTGTTATCTGATAAAGAGTATGTATGAAACCATGGGTCTAAAAACTGGTCTTCTTGGTACCATTGCTTATTATATTCATAGAGATCATGAGCTGGAAGCTCACTCTACCACTCTTGATGCTGTTTATGTGCAAAAAATGATGGCAAAGATGGTTCACAATGGTACTGAACCTTGTGTTATGGAGGCTTCCTAGCATGCTCTTGTGTTGGGTTGTTGTGATAAAGTCGATCTTGATACTGCAGTTTTTACAAATTGAACTAGGGATCATATGGACTTTACAAGACATAGGAAGATTATAGAGAGGCCAAGGGGAGGTTGTTTGCTAAGATGGTGGATCTTGAATGGCATCGTACAATAGTTAACATTGATGATCCAAATGCTCCTTATTTTATTGCACAGGGCAATCCAGATGTTTATGCAATGGGGAATAAGAATGCTAATGTTTATCATTTGGAAGTTCAACTTTCTTTGTTTGAAACTCAGGTGTTGATCATAACACCTAAAGGCAATTTGGAAATATCTCCAGGGCTTCTTATGAGGCATAATGTATATAAAATTCTTGCTACTGTGGCCATAGGGATTGTTGTGGGAGCACCGTTAGATGATATAGTGAAGGGAATTCAGAAAGTTGATGCAATCCCTGGAAGATGTGAAATAATAGAGGAGGAACAGGCATTTGTTTTTATTGTAGATTATGCACATACTCAAGATGCTTTAGCAAGGCTTCTTGATACAATCAGAGAATGTGGAACCCAGCGTGTAATAACTGGTAAGTATGATTCTCTAAATGATTTAAGCATTTGAAGCAAATTTTTTGCATCCACCTATGAAGTCCCACTGCCTATAATTATAAAAGAACCGAATGAAACAAAGGTGTAGACATGTTATAGATGATGTTTTTTACTGCACTTGT
Organism: Pseudotsuga menziesii; assembly: GCA_001517045.1. Lineage (NCBI taxonomy): Eukaryota > Viridiplantae > Streptophyta > Pinopsida > Pinales > Pinaceae > Pseudotsuga > Pseudotsuga menziesii. Next base: position 58,212 of record LPNX011190042.1, on the reverse strand, counting down.
GCACCTTCCCATGATATTGGAGCCTATGTATCAAATTCATGCTAAGTAGCATTAAGCCTTAGGGATTGTAAAGGTATATCTATGCGTGTTCATGCATGTGTGTCTCCAATTTAATCGATTTTACTTCATTGCATTGTGTAATATATAATGAATTTTACTTTGGAAATTCAGCTTTCTTTGTTTGATTATAATCAATTCCAGTTTGCTGAATTGGTAACACTTTCTTACCGGCCACAGATAGCTAAACCAGATAGAACACCTCCATAGGCTCTGTTAATAGTTCTTCTGTTTCTGCTAAGCCTCGACCTCTTGTACTTAGCTGGACTCAAATGGAGGATCTGCAATTCTCCCATAATTTATATGATTAATATTAGGGTCCACGAACTATCAAAATACTTTAATAAATTTAGAGCTCTATATTTTATCCGAGACATTTTCGCTGGGTTCTAAAAAAACAAATCCTGCAACCTAACTATCCAAGCTTTAACCATTTAGAACATGATACTTCGACCTAATGTGTTGAAAAAACAATCTTCTGACATGAATAGGGTATCTTGGACAACGGAAGAAATAAGAAATGAACATTACATAAAAATCAGAAAAAATTGGGAAAACAACAAACTTAAAAGCACTTTATCCATTTGAGGACTAAGCCAAGGGAAAAAATCCGACCACTCATATAAAAAAAAATACTAAATTCCCGTGAAGTGAAAGAAGAGAAGTAATGTGGATACCTTGGAAGCTTCAACCCATTTGTTATCTATGAATTCGATAAATTACAGCCGGTTTCCCTATCAAAGCCAAGAGTCATTTACATTCTGCTTCCATAGCGACTATGGGTTCTTCCGCTTCATGGTAGTTTCTCTAAGAGATAGCTCTTCTGTTGTTCTCCTTGCAGCTCTACCCAATAATATCTATGGAACTGCCCTTTCTTTTTCTCAAAGATTTTTTCTAGTGAGCATTACTACTGGAACCAAGTTCTTCTTCGTCCTCAAGGATTCACAGCGACTGTGGGTTCTTTCGCTTGCTGGTAGTTTCTATAAGAGCTAGCTCTTATGGTGTTCTCCTTACAACTCTACCTAGTAAAAAAACTGGAACTGCCCTTTCTTGCTCTCAAGGATTAGTTCTAGCCATCATTACTGCATGCAGTGAATAATCCAAACCCGCCTCAAATAAACATCCATTACCCTAAATATTTCAAATCCAGCTCAGATAAATCTCCAACAAACCAAAATATTCAAACGCAACACAGAAAAAGCTCCAAGAAGCTGACATATCCAAACCCATATCAAACATAATTTAGAAAAACAAAATGTACAATAGAAAACACCAATTTTCAACAAAAATTCCACAGATAATTTGAAATTCAGTCTTTGAACACTAGAGTTATTTAATGAATTTGCAATTCAGCTACAAACAAATACAATGACCCGAATTATTCAGAAAGTCATCTCAGAGCTTTTACCACTATGTGAAGAGATCACTGCAGCAGCTAACACTGATGACTGGAATCCGGGAAGCGAGAGAGAAGAGTTCAGGAAAACACAGTAGAGTCAATGGGGATTAGAGGCAGGAAGGACAACATCATTTAAACAACCATGAATGTTTCTTCGATATTATTCCCTTAATAAAATATGTCAAGAAAAGGTGGCAATTGAAGGGTAACAAAGGGTAACAGCTCCTGTCGAAGTAAATTCCCTCGTTCCGTGCATCACCCTCAGCACCGCCGACACATAAAAGGCCCATTAAACTGCACTCAATGCACCCTGGCTTCCATCAATGCACCTTAAAAATTGCTTCAGTCAGCAACGCCACCAACGCCCGAGGCTTGCATTCCAAAGCTTACGTCACTCAGCCAACAACCAATTAAAAAATTTTAAAATTAACAAATTTAATTTTTATAAACTCCACCAAAGTTAGACATTAGTTTTTTTTTTTTAATTTTGTTTTTCCTATCTCATTGCCTCACAAAATTAAAATATTTTTAGACCCCAGCTTCATTCAAAGCCTAAGAATTGGAGAGAAAGCGATTGTCATGTAAATTTGTGCGGGAAAAAGAAAGATGAAGATAGAAGGCAATTACAAAATGGATTTAGAGCCTCTGAAGCAAGAAATAAGAGTATTTAAGCCAATTGAGTGCACTTGAGTGGGCCATAAAGGAGAACAGATTCCTTGAAATTTGTTTAATAGAGAGAGTATTGCATGACTTTTAAGGGTGGTCGGTGGTGAATCCTGATTGCCCGACTCAACACGCTGATTTGCCTTTTTGCATTTTCCTTCAATTTTCGATATTGGTCAGCATTTACACACGACTTTATGTTGAAGCTACTGTGATTATATATTTATATATACACACATAGAAAACAAACACCATATTTGAATAATCTTACCGGAGAAATCCCTGCTACCATATGAAGAATGAGTAGCTTAAGATTGTTGAATTTATCGAGGAACCAATTGAAAGGGAGAATTCCTGCATCTATTGGTGGGATATCTACATTGGAGGAGCTGGACTTGGCAAGAAATAATTTGAGTGGAACCATACCAAAAGAACTCTCTAATTTACGTTGGTTGGGTGTTCTAAATGTTTCGTCAAATAGTCTTAGTGGAAAAATTCCATCAGGGACACAATTTTCTACTTTAAATGTAACTTCATTTCAAAGAAATAAGTGTGTATGGGGGTGTCCTTTAGATACATGCATTGAAAATAAAAATAGAAATGGAGAAGACAATAATAATAGTACAAGGAATAATGTTCAAGTAGGATGGTTGAATGGCCTAAATGGAAATATGCCATTGATAGCATTAGGGATAGGAATGGGAATTGGATTTGGAGGGGTGATACTTGTTTTTGTGCCGAGAGGCGCTCTATAGCCCAGTATGGGTGAGATCTTGTAATGTTACATAACGTCATGTAACGTTACATAACATAACAAGACTAACAAAATAATAAAAAATAAAAAAATTTAATTATCCACCAAAATAAATGTCGGCAAAAAAAAACAACCTAATATAAGGGAGATCTTGATAATAAAAAATAAAATTTTAATTATCGACCAAAATAAAAATAAATGTCTACCATAAAAACAACCTAATATGGGGGAGATGTTGTAATGTTCCTACCTAACAAAACAATAAAAAAATAAAAATTTAATTACACAATATGGGGAAAGACCCAACAAAATAATAAAAAATAAAAAATTTAATTATTCCCAAAAAAATGTTGGCCTTGCATATGGTTTTAAAACCATGTGCAAGACCTTCTAAAAAACCCATGGTTTTATTGTACATGGTTTAGGAGGGCCTTGAACATGGTTTTAAAACCATGTATGGGGAGATGTTGTAATGTTCGTTGCTACCAAAATAAAAAATAATAATAAATATTATATATCAGCCATAAATAATATTAAATATTAATAATAAAAATATTATATGTGGACCTTAAATAAAAAGATGTGTCTTTCAGTTTGAATCAAATCAATGGCTATATATACGACACACCAAAGTTGATATCTCATTGAGTACAATACCTAAGAATAGGTTTGCACCTAGAGAGATTTGATCTCTCTCAACCCTTGATAGAGCCTAGGATTTGGATCTAAACTGGTTATATTATGTGAGAGAGCTAAATGTTGGTTGGTTCCCCAAACTAAACCACAACCTTTATCAGGTATATCGATTTCCTACATAATAAAGGGCTTACCAAACCCAAAGTAAAAAATAAAGTGTATGAATTAAGCAAATCTATCTTATTGTTTTTTTGATAATATTATCATAAAAATATAATGCTATTATTAATTGATTTATTGATAAAATTTAACCATAATATTATGGTGTGAAATCTATAATATTTTTAATAAAATTTACTTTCTATATATTTCTTTAATATATAATATTTCAAATAAATATAAATATTATAATATTCATTGTACATGTATGTTTTAAAAAGTGTTATTGCTTTCAATAATGTTATAAATGAGATTTAATAACATTGGTGAAATCTATATTATTTTTAATAATTGTATATTTATTTAACCAATATAATATTTCAAGTAAAAATAAATATCATAATATTTAGCATTCATGTATGTTTAAAACAAGTTAATTTATTTATATATGTTTAAAAGAAGTTAATTTAATTTTATGTAGCAAATTTTTTTAATACTATTTTGTGTTTATTAATTTTTTTTATTTATAATTTTATATTAAATTTTTTTATCAAACTTATTTAATAATATCAAGTTATTTAATTTTAAATTAATTAATTAGTTAGGAAATTATTTTTATTTTATTTTTAAATTGAGTATATTTTATATTTTAAATTAAATATATTTAAAAAGAGAATATTAAGAATATTTCATAATTATTATTTAAATTAATGAATTAAATTAAATGAAAAATAAAAATATTAAAATGATTATTTGATTTAAATAATTAAAAATAGAAACAAAATATTAGCATGAACATCTCAAATAATAATTTAACTAAAACACATTAATACTTTAAGACAAGTGAAAGAAAATCAAACACAAATTTAAAAAATGTTACTATGAACATACTTAATATTCCAAAACTAAGGTTCAATTACTTACATGATGGATGCACTTAGTAATTCATCATTTACGTACTTAAATTCACTTGTGCATAAATGCTTGATAAATTAGCAATATTAAAGTTCATTATATGAATTTTTTTCCAATACTACAACATTGTCTTACTTATAATGTTTTGTTGCATTATTAGAAAATTCATAGTTATCTTGTTATTATTATCTTTATCTCTATTGGCATTTTACTATTTCCAAATATAACCTTCATTGTTTTTACAAATATTCTATTTTTTTTTTTACACTTATCAATAATTATTTGTAACTTGTGGTTACATGGAAACTTGTGTGATAGATTCTTAAAAGCAATTGTGTGTTCTTTTCTATCTTAAATACTAGATTTAAAATTTCATATTCTTGTTGTCAAAGTTTGGCTTATAGACCCTCACATTCTATGGATGTGTTCTTTAAGGATTTATGTACACTATATGGATTTGTTCTCTAAGGCCTTATGTATGGGTTCTATAGTGACCTATTGCGTTGAGAGGCTCTTTTTACAACCCATATAGGTGAGATGTCTAGCATCTATAATACATGTTGGCTCAAAAAATAATTAATATGAAATAAATGTAAAGTGAAGATTCACAACTATTTTTTGAAAATGTATTAAATAAATTAAATAAACAAATAACCTTGGTAAAAATGAAAAACTACAAAACTAAAAAAAACCAATGTAATAAAATAAATGAAATAGATTCATCTTAGCTTCAGAGCTATAAATTGTAGAGAGCAATTAAATCTCTTGAGATGAAAGGCTTTTTATGATGCAAAATTTAAGGAAATGTTCGCACCTTAAGGGATTTTATCTCTTTCGACACTTAGTAGATCCAAAAATTAAGATTTAGATCTATGTTGATTATTTACAAAGATTAAACTTCAAAACATTTATGATTCAAAGTTTGTCTCTTACCATGGGTGATAATTTACATATTATTTTTAAAATGTCAAAAGAATTTAATAACTTATTCAAAACATATTGGTCATGATCATCCACTTCATTATGACCCCATACACTTGGGAGAAATCATTTCTATCATGTATTTATTTCTTCTTCATATATATATATATATATATATATATATATATATATATATATCCAAAGTCAACCATCTTTATTTATGCTATATAACTCTAAGTGGTGAATGATTACTTGTATCATTGATATTTAAAGAATGGTTAATTATTAGTTATAAATGATTTAGATACCCCTTTCTCTCTCTATATATATATATTTCAGTTTTCATTAATAATGTTAAATGACGCTTTTTACATTTTTACATGGATATTTACTTTGTCATTTTGACCGTAAGATTTTGATGAGCAATTCTTTGTATCTGATGATCTCATCTAGTTTATCATGACCAAAGAACTTTCTATATATTGTACTCATGTTTAATTCAAATTTGAATGTTATCCCATTCTCTTGAACATATATGGCTATCAAATACTCATCCATTGTGATCTCACTAACTTTGTATTGAACTTAGTCCCAATGTAAAGTTGTAAGTTGGCTATATTGGTTTCTTTTTTATGTAATTGGTGATTCTTCTTCTTACAATGATGTGACTTTAAACGTAAATGTGATGGTTGGTCTCCTTTCCTATATAGGTAGGATTAACATTTTCAACAACAATAGTGAAGTTTCTTCTTCCAAACACTTGCTTGAGAATTGAAACTTTTTTCTGAAGTAATTTATTGTTATGGTTTGACTTATCTCACGATTTTTTTTATCTGTAATTTATTTATTTCCCTTATGGATTCAAGTTTCTCTTTGTACTCCTTTGTAAATTTGGATTTGGAAAGACTCAATAGAAGCCTCTTTCAAGCTAAACATGGCTCTCTAAAAGATCATCACATCACTTCATAAATCTACATTTCTTTTGGAACCAATAAAATATGCATTTCTTCTTGGTAAATGAAATGCACATTCCTCTACCTCATGATCTTTAGAGTAAAACCCCTTTTACTAAATCAATTTCTCTCCAAATCATATGTTGTAATAAATTTTGCATGAAAGTATGAGGTGATTTCTATATTTTAGGATTGTATGGGAAGCAAAGCATCCCCCCCTAAATGTATTTAATTTTTGAATTAAGTGGTGACGGCGATATATAGTAAGTGATCATGCCTATCCAATATGGAGGGGGAATGATTTTTTTGGTGCATTGAAACATTGATATTAATAGGGTAAACATCAAATACTTTTTATCTACTTCCTCTAACATTCTCCTTCAATGGTTTTGTTTTGTTTAGGTGGACACAAATGAACAGGAGAGGTGTCAACCAAGGTTCCCCATGAGGGATCATGTTGCGAGTTGGATAGATTCATTCTTAACTATGTTACAAATGATCCTTAAGAACAACATAATTTCCTCCTATATAGATTTGGGTATGCAATATATAAGCATACAACTAAGCACTTATTTGGAATTTTAAATGACCTTTGTGATTTTCCATAAGGGTTGTATGATTATTGTGTTTGAACGTAATTTCATATAACACATGCTGTATGTCTACTTCAGCATCACCTTTAATACTCTAGTTCATATTGTGTTTTTAAATAAGTTCAATGTATCAGAAACGAGATTCTACGAAGGAACATGAGTTCCTTACCAACTAAATAGCCAGCACAAGTAATGTAGGAAAGCCATAAATGGCTAAGTAGTAATGTAAAATGCAATGTATGATAGATAATTAAGAGTTACATAGGTTTGGGCTTTATAAATATGCGGGTCCACCTATAAAAGACCCGACAAAGGTCAGTCTGCCTTAACCCGTCACAGATACTTGCTGGGACCCAAGTAATTTTAGCTCCTTGACATGAAATGTAACACCTCGGTTTTGACCCCGATGCATTAAATATACATGATATATATATACATTGTAAATAATCATGGTGCGGAGCTAAAGGCCAAGGCCCAACCATCGATTTGGTTATGTTATGTTTCGGATTGGAATTGTCATTGATGGTATATCGGGACATACGACATGTATTAAATTGTGGCATCATGTAAATGTGCATTTTAATTAAATGAACCCAACCAGCTATGTTCACTGCAACCATATTGAGAAGGGGCATGATTTCCTAAGGTTAAGGGTGGGGATGTTAAACCTTGAACACATGGGGGAAAAGCTATGTGTCACCACCCTGTTTGATTTGCTCACCTACCCTTGCCTCATCCAACCACCACCTTAATTGCTTTGTTGTTAGTTGGGGCATCTATTTGCTGGCAGGAAGACCACTACGCTCACGCTTGCATGCTCTCCATGACGCACCTTTTGGGTTGCAGATGGTCTGTCCACTATCTCGATCGGGAGCTATTCATTTTCCCTCACGGGGGCTGAGATAAAAGGGTCTGCGATTCATTGATTGGGGGTTGGTTCTTCCTTTTCTCACCGAGTTGTTAGTCTGCGGATCTGTTCATCCTCCTGCTAATGCTTAAAGCCTGCGTTTTTACTTCACCATTGTTTTCTAACGTGGCTGCTATGTCTAGACTGTGTGACATTTTGTTGCTTCATCATAAACCATTGTTGTGGTTTTCTCCTGTGGCTCTTGGCCGTTGTTTTCCACATTTGTTGGCTGCGTTTTTCCCGTGTGATTTGGCTATTGTAGGCTGCTGTGGGATCATTTTGGCCACGATAGGGCCAAGAATGATCCAGGGAGTTGCTTTTCCCTTGTTAAAGATTTAATAGCTAGTTTGTTGCATGCACACAGTGCTTTTGTCCTTGGACTGCATTGGAGTGGTGAATGAGGGCCCGATGTGTTTGATAAACCTGGTGGGTTAGGAACCACACAAACAGAGCTAGTGGACTGGATTTCTTCTCCGCAACCCCTGAATAGCACTGGAAGGGAGATTAGGGTCTGAGGGACTGCGTTGCAGAGAAAGGACTGATTTCCTTGTGATGGGTGTGTGTGGGTGTTCTAAAATCCAGGCTGGTTTTGGTGTCGATGTCTATAGCTCTTTAATGAGCTCACCAGCTTAGCATTTAGCCTTTCCTAGCTCCTGGAAGGCTTGATAAACCCAACTTGGTTGGCTTGGCTGATCTGTTGTTCGCATGATAAACCCAACTGTGTTGGCTTGGATGAACTGTGTACCCTTGTGGTGTTGTTATCCTTGTCTATGTGTAAGCCTGCTAGTTCCTTATTCCTTGGGGAATCATTCTTGACTCAGGGGTGGTAGCGTGGCTAAGAGATTAAAAAGCACACGGGCCTATGGTTGGGTGGAACGTTGCAGTGACGTAGCTGGTTGCGGAACAAGTTTTTTACAAGATAAGTATTCTTGACAAATCTATTTTGCAATCATATTTATTACTGATGAATAATGATGATGTACATGTTGAATGTTGATTGATATGTTTTTCTTCCGTTGTGTATATGAATGATTATGCTTCATAGTATGTTTTATGTTTTTAAGTATCTTGCTTCAGCATTATATGTATGTATGTTCATGTTCATGGGGCTAGATGCCCGGATGATTCGATGTATGCTAGCGCCCTCTTCACTGGTCAGAGGGTCGGGGACGTTATAGTGTGGTATCACAGCTCATGTTGCAGCTTGGGCCTGAATGGCTCGTAAAGATGCAGTGACAATGCTTATGTTGCACCATTTGGGCCTCAGAGGGCCATGAGAAAATAGTTCACAGAGGCAAGGTGCCTACTGCCCAGAAGAAAATGGATGAATGACAGGAAAATTCAAAAACAAATTCTAAGTGGTAGAATTGTCGGCTCATCAAAAAATTTGGTGAGAAGTTCTTCTGATGCAGTGGAAAAGATAGTCTGAAGGTCACCCGACGTACGGCAATCGAGAGAAGATTGCGAAAGGAATTACGTTTGTTGCCGATCGGCTCATCGGAGGACTAAGGTCGAACGTCCTACAACACCACGGAAGTGTTAGTCTGAAGACCACCCTACACCGACCATTAGCGATCGACAGCACTTAGTTGAAGGAATCATCGAGGACACATCGGCGGAGGATAGTATATTGATCAGCGATGGAGAGGAATTTTGGAAATTTTTTACGAAGTAACGTAATCATTGGCGACGGCGATGATTAGTTGATCGCAGAACCGATGCTTAGATGATTACGTTGCCGATGTGGAAAAAATTTGGCAACTATATTGGAAGAGATTGGTTGATTGTGCACCGCCATTGCAGCTGGCTAGAGGGCTATCCTTCCGAAGGATAGAGTCCTCGACCGCCGATGCCGCAGAAGAAAGTTGATCCGATGACCGATGCGATGGAAGACAGAGGAGGAAACTTTCAAAATTTTTCTAAGGCACGAGATCATCAGCCATCGAAAAATGTTAGTGGTTGGGATCCCCGATGACTAGAGGATAAGATCGCTGACGAATAGAAGATGAAGCTGTTAAGGCTAGAGAAATGGATCTGTGAATGATAGAGGATTAGAGCACCAATCGATAGAAAATATTTGATCGAGCGTCCGCCATTGCGAAAGGCTAGAGGACTATCCTTCCAATAGAGAGAGTCCCCAACCACCGATGCCACAGAGGAAAGTCATTCCAATAGCCAACGGAGCAGAAAATTCAAAAATTTCTCTAAGGCACGAAATAATCGACGATCAGAAAAGAATAGTTGTGAGGATCGACGATTAATAGTTGAAGGAAGAGCCGACACAAGAAGAAAATTCAAAAATTTTCTAAGTGTTCATCGTTCATCCGAAAATGTTAGTTGTACGGGTTGCCGATGAACATCAAAAGGAATTAGTGGTTGGAGCACTACCATTGCGGAAGTCTAGAGCACTAATCCTCCAATGGATACAGGTTCCAACTGCCGATGCCAATTAAGTTGTGCATCAGATTTCCCATCGAAAAAAGTTCAACGACGATGAACCGCCATTGCGGCTGCTGAGTGAACTATCCTGCTGATGCATTAGTAATTCCACTCGTTGATGCCGAGGTGTTTAGTGAATAGTAGTTTCAGGTTTCGATACATAACTACTGTGGTGTTTAGTGATTGGGAGTGTCGACACCGTGGAAGTATTGAGGTTTAATTCACTGATACCAACGCACCCGATGAAACAACGGATCCGATGATCGGAAGAGTTAGGGATTGTGGAACCACCGTTGTGGATGTCTAGGGGACTAAGTGTCTGATTCCATAGCAGGATGTCGCTCTAACCACCGACAAAGTTGTGAGCCATGGAAGACGCAGAAAGATCATTGGCCGCCGTTGCGGAAGCCGAGAGGACTAACCGCCCGACGCGTAGCATGCCACCATCAATGCAGCGGATTAGTTGGTTTCCCCACCGATAAAGTTCATACTGTTAGACAATTACGAACCCGACACCATTGAGAAAACTAAGGGTTCTGGCCGCTGAAACGCCGGAAGGCTAGTGAGAAGGGGACCCGATGAATAGTCCATAAGCTTAGAGGACTGAAGGTCCGATACGGTGGAGGAAATTAGACAAACAACCCATCGATTCAGCTAAGAAAATTAGATGTTCTAGCCACTGAAACACCGAAAGGTTAGTGAAGAAAGGACCCGATAAATAGTCCTTGACATCGTCGATGCAGATTGGAAGTTTAGATGATTTGCTCGCCGAAACACTAGAAAATTTGTAGGGAAGACACCCAATGAGGAGAAGGAAATTTTGGGTTTTTCAAAGTGGATTTTTTCTCAACAAATTCCAACTGTTTCAGTAGATTTCAACAGACTGTCAGTGGATTACAGGGTTGAACAAGGGAGAGAGAAAAATTTGTGTTTTAGCAAAATTGTTGTTTTATAAATTTCCAGAAGAGGAAGGTAAGTAGTTTTTATTTATATTTATGATATGCATCTAACAGTTTGCTACTAACACATTTGCAGAATTATAGACCACTTCCAAGAGCAGTATTCCAAGAAGAACAATGTGGAAAGAAAGAGGTGGTTGAGTCATGAGAATCCATGATGAGTATGATGCTTGGGATTGTTATGAGCGTGCAGGAGATTCCATGGGAGAAAATGTCCGTAATCGAAATGATGACATAGAGTCTGATGGAAGAAGATTCCAAGAGACACCGTCAGATTTTGTAGCCACCATGAGAAGCTTGATTAAATCCCAGGAAGAGGAGCATCAGTCGAATGCTGCCATGTTACAGAGTTTGATAGACTTGCAGAGAAAGATAGATTCTGGACGAGGTACAGCAAGACCCAAAGTAAATAAAAGCAACACTAGGAGAAGGATAAGGACTTCTAGTGGATTATCTGATTCTGAAGAATCTAGCGGGGATACAAGCTCATCTTCTCATAAAAGGAGAAGGAGAATAAACCATAGGGATCACTCTCAGGATGAATTTAAGAAAGCTAAATCTCCTACATTTGATGGTGAGATAAAGACTGGACAAGAGGTTGAATCTTGGCTTCTTCGGATAAAGAAGTACTTTCAAGTGCAGGATTATTTAGGAAACATGAAGGCAACAGTTTCCATATTCAATCTGAATGGAAGAGAATCCATTTGGTGGGAACACTTCAAGCAAGTTAAGAAGATCAGTGAAAGGAGACTGAAGTGGAAACAGTTCAAGAAGTATTTTAGGCAGAAATACCTCTTTGATAGGTATTATGATGACAAGATCAAGGAGTTCCATGAGCTGATATTGGGATAGTAGACCATGGATGAATATGCAAATAATTTCTTGGAATTGTTGAGGTATGTCCGGTACATCAGAGATGAAAAAGTGAAGGTCCAGCGGTTTCTGAGTGGATTTCCTCAAGCCTACAAAGATAGAATTGAGTTTTATGAACTGAGAACTCTTGAAGAAGCCATAAGGAAGGCTAAGTATTGCTATGAGCAAAGCAAAGGTAAACCTAATTACCATAAGGCATGGAAGGACAAGAAGAATGAGAAGTTTGACTAAAGAAGGTAAGGTTTCAAACCTTCTAGATTCAGGAATCAACAGAAGCAGCCATCCCAAGCTACAAGTAATCTAGTTGGAGTGACAGGTAGAAATCCTAAAGAGCCACAATAGAATAAAGGTCCACTCAAATGTTGGAAATGTGAAGGACCCCACTTGCACAGATATTGTCCACTTGAGAATGAAAGTGCAAGGCCAACTTATAACATTCAGGAAGCAGAAACAGTGGGTCCCCAGAAGCAGTAGTCCCTAGAATTTATGCAGCACTAGAGGACCGCCAAGCAGATCACCAGTCAACTGTGGTTGAAGTTGCAGGTAAGATTGTTGAACAATCTGTTTCTATTTTGATTGACCCTGGTTCTACTCACAGTTACATCACTCCTAGAGTAGTGGAGATTTGTGCTTTTAAGAAGGTCAAGCGTAGGAAACCTTGGCTAGTTCAGCTAGCCACTGGTACTAAGAGAAAGGTCAGTGAAGTAGTGGAGAAATGTCCATTGGTTATGAATGGATTGATCACTTGTGTGGATCTGAATGTTCTACCGCTTGGTTCCTATGATGTTCTCATTGGAATGGATTGGTTAGAGGCTCATAGAGTGAAGCTTGACTATTATAACAAGACTTTTGAATGCAGGGATGAAGAAGGAAACCCAGTAGTTGTGAAAGGTATTCCGAAGGTAAATTTAGAAAGACATATTTCAGCAATGCAGTTGAAGAAGTTCTGTAGGAAGGGTTTCCAGTTGTACGTATCTCATATTTTGGAACCAACAGGAGATGAAACTCCTAGGTTGGAGGACTATCAGGTGTTACAGGAATTCAAGGATGTATTCCCTGATGAGATTCCAGGAATTCCTCCAAAGAGGGACATTGATTTCAAAATTGAACTTGTGCTAGGAGCAGCACCGGTGTCCAAGACACCCTACAATATGAGTACATCGAAGATGCTAGAATTGAAGATGCAACTGCAAGAGTTGTTAGAAAATAAGTACATCCGACCGAGTGTGTCTCCTTGGGGAGCACTGGTTTTGTTCGTAAAGAAGAAAGATGGTACACTCAGGTTATGTATTGATTACAGACAGGTGAACAAGGTTACTGTGAAGAATAAATACCCTTTGCCTAGGATTGATGACCTATTTGATCAAATGAGGGGAGCAAAGGTGTTTTCCAAGATTGACTTGAGGTCTGGTTACCATCAGGTGAGAATCAAGGATGAAGACATTCATAAGACAGCCTTCAGGACAAGGTATGGGCATTCTAAGTTTGTAGTGGTACCATTTGGTCTCACCAATGCACCAGCTACATTTATGTGCCTTATGAACAATGTCTTCAACAAGTATTTGGACAAGTTTGTCCTTGTTTTCCTTGATGACATTCTTGTTTATTCTAAGAATGAGGAAGAACATTAAGAGCATTTGAGATTGACATTGCAATTGCTCAGGGAGCATCAGTTGTATGCAAAACTGAGCAAGAGTGACTTCTACAGAGATAGAATTCAGTATTTAGGTCACATTATCTCATAAGAGGGTATATCTGTGGACCCTGAGAAGATTGAAGCCATTATGAATTGGCCTACTCCAAGAAATGTGACGGATGTGAGATTTTTATGGGACTTGCAGGATACTACAGGAGATTCATTGAGGGATTTTCCAGAGTTGCACATACTATCACTTCTTTACAAAAGAAGGGGACAAAGTTTGAATGGACTTCAAAGTGTGAAGAAAGCTTCTAGCGGTTGAAGAATCTTCTCACCAATGCACCAGTATTTAAAGTTGCAGATCCAGAGAAAGATTTTGCTGTATGTACCGATGCATGCAGACAAGGGTTGGGAGGAGTCCTTATGCAAGACAACCACGTGATATGTTATGAGTCAAGAAATCTGAAGGAGCATGAGAAGAACTATGCCACTCATGATCTCGAGTTTGCAGCCATATTACATGCTCTTAAGATGTGGAGGCATTACTTGATGGGTAGAAGATTTGAACTCAGGACAGACCATTGTGGTTTGAAGTATTTGTTTGACTAGCCTACTCTGAATGCTAGACAGGCAAGATGGCTAGAATTTTTATGCGAGTTTGATTTTGAAATCAAGCACATAAAGGGGAAAGAGAATAAGGTAGCTGATGCACTCAGCAGGAAGGTGCAGGAAATGCATGTGGCATCTCTTAGTATTTTCCAATCAGATTTGAGGTAGCAGATTGTTAATCATACTGCTGGAGATGAATTGTATGAACAGGTAAAAGACAAATTGCAACAACAAAGTCTTGAGAAGAGGTATGAGGGATATAAATTGGAAGGAGATGGACTTCTTACTCATAAAGGTAGAATTTATATTCCAAAGGTAGCATATTTGAGGAGAGTTGTTATGGATGAAATCCATCAAGCTCTGTATTCTGGTCACCCAGGATACCAGAAGACAATTGCTACAGCTAGAAAGCAGTACTTTTGTCCAGGAATGAAAAAGGACATGGATTAATACATTTCAAGGTGCATGAAATGTCAACAGGTAAAGGTTGAGCATGCACATCTAATAGGTTTGTTGCTATCTTTGCCAGTTCCGGAATGGAAATGGGGATTTATTTCCATGGATTTTATTACAGGATTTTTGATGACTTGGAGACAACATGATTCCATCATGGTTGTAGTAGACAAGTTGACAAAGGTAGCACATTTTATACCGATGAAGTCTACGCATAAAACTGATGACATTGCAAAGATCTTCATGAAGGAGATTTTCAAATTCCATAGATTTTCGAAGGCAATAGTTTCTGACAGAGATGTCAAGTTCACTTCCAATTTTTGGAAGGGATTGTTTGCATATTTGGCTACAAATCTAAACTTCAGCACTGCATACCATCCTCAAACAGATGGATAAATAGAAAGAGTTAATTAGGTGCTTGAAGATATGGTTCGCATGTATGTGATGGAAAAACCAATCAAGTGGGAAGATTACTTACACTTGGTAGAGTTTGCTTACAACAATGGACAGCAGGAATCCTTGGGGATGAGTCCGTATGAAGCTTTGTATGGAAGAAGGTGTAGGACACTAGTGACTTGGGATAACCCAATGAATAGGGTTGTGCTTGGACCAGGATTGCTCAAGGAAATGGAGCAAAGAGTTGTGAAGATTAGGCAAAATATGAAAGCAGCACAGGACAGAGAGAAAAGCTATGCAGATAAGCACATGATGAATAGAGAGTTCAGTGTTGGGGATCATGTTTACCTCAGAGTGAAATCAAAGAAGAGTTCCTTGAAGCTTGGAAGTTGTGCCAAGCTGTCACCTAGATATTGTGGGCCATTTGAAGTGCTTGAAAGAATAGGTCCTATTGCATATAGACTTGCATTGCCTGCTAGTACTAGAGCTTATAATATTTTTCATGTTTCTTTGCTTAAGAAATATGTACATGATCCTAACCATGTGATAAATTGGGATGTGATTCAGGTGGAACTCGAGGGAGAGTTCCAAATCGAGCCAATTCGTATCCTCGACAGGAAGGTCACAATGCTCCGGAACCAAGCGATAGGGAAGGTAAAGGTGCAATGGGAGCGCTACAGACCTGAATAGGCTATGTGGGAGCTAGAGGATGCCATGCAATTGGCACATCCATTTTTTTTCAATTCTGCAGAGCACTGAGGTGGTACCAGTGTAGCATTTTGTTCAAATTTTGTAGAGCACTGAGGACAGTGCTATTTAAGGGGGAGGGGAATGTAACACCCCAGTTTTGACCTCGATGCATTAAATATACATGATATATCTATACATTGTAAATAATCATGGTGCGGAGCGAAAGGCCAAGGCCCCACCATCGATTTGGTTATGTTATGTTTCGGATTGGAATTGCCACCGATGGTATATCGGGACATATGACACGTATTAAATTGTGGCATCATGTAAATGTGCATTTTAATTAAATGAACCCAACCATCTATGTTCACTGCAACCATATTGAGAAGGGGCATGATTTCCTAAGGTTGAGGATGGGGATGTTAAACCTTGAACCCATGGGGGAAAAGCCATGTGTCACCACCCTGTTTGATTTGCTCACCTTCCCTTGCCTCATCCAACCACCACCTAATTGTTCTGTTGTTAGTTGGGGCATCTATTTGCTGGCAGGAAGACCACTACGCTCACACCTGTACTCTCTCCACGACGCGCCTTTTGGGTTGTGGATGGTCTGTCCACTATCCTAATCGGGAGCTGTTCATTTTCCCTCATGGGGGCTGAGATAAAAGGGGTCGCGATTCATTGATTGGGGGTTGGTTCTTCCTTTTATCACTGAGTTGTTAATCTGTGGATTTGTTCATCCTCCTATTTATCCTTAGAGCCTGCGTTTTTACTCCACCATTATTTTCCAATGTGGCTGTTGTGTCTGGACTATGCGACGTTCTGTTGCTTCATCGTAAATCGTTGTTGTGGTTTTCTCCTGTGGCTCGTTGGCCGTTTTTTTCCACATTTGTTGACTATGTTTTTCCCTTGTGATTTGGCTGATGTAGGCTACCGTGGGATCATTTTGGCCATGATAGGGCCAAGAATGATCTAGGGAGTTGCTTTTTCCCTGTTAAAGCTTTAATAGTTGGTTTGCTGCATGCACACAATGGTTTTTTCCTCGCACTGCATTAGAGTGGTGAGTGAGGGCCTGATGTGCTTGATAAACCTGGTGGGTTAGGAACCACACAGATAGAGCTAATGGGATGGATTTCTTCTCCACAACCCTTGAATAGCACTGGAAGGGAGATCAAGGTCTGAGGGACTGCGTTGCAGAGAAAGGACTGATTTCCTTGTGTTGGGTGTGTGTGGGTGTTCTAGAAGCCAGGATGGTTCTGGTGTCGGTGTCGGTAGCTCTTCAATGAGCTCACTAGCTTAGCATTTAGCCTTTCCTAGATCCTGGAAGGCCTAATAAACCCAACTTGGTTGGCTTGGTTGATCTGTTGTTCGCCTGATAAACCCAACTGTGTTGGCTTGGCTGAACTATGTACCCTTGTGGTGTTCTTATCCTTGGCTATGTGTAAGCCTGCTAGTTCCTTATTCCTTGGGGAATCATGCCCGGCTCAGGGGTGGCAGCATGGCTGAGAGATTAAAGAGCACGCGGGCTTATGGTTGGGTGGAACGTTGCAGCGACACAGCTAGTTGCGAAACAAGTTCTTTACAAGATAAGTATTCTTGACAAATCTATTTTGCAATCGTATTTATTGCTGATGAATAATGATGATGTACATGTTGAATGCTGATTGATATGTTTCGCTTCCATTGTGTATATGAACGATTATGCTTCATAGTATGTTTTATGTTTTTAAGTATCTTGCTTCAGCATTATATGTATGTATGTTCATGTTCATGGGGCTAGATGCTCGGATGATTCGATGTATGGTAGCATCCTCTTCACCGGTCAAAGGGTCGGGGACATTACACGAAAAACCTAGTGGAAATTTTCAGTCCCAATAAGAGGAGGGAAATCCATCCATTGAGAGGAATCGTTTCTATCATGTATTTCTTTCTTCTCATTCATATATATATATTTATATCCAAAGTCAACCATCTACATTATGCTATGTAACAATGGTAAATGATTACCTAGTACATTGGATCAATTAGAATCACATCCAAGTGGTTCTCTCACCATTTAGAAACCAACCATAGAAATAGTACCATACCCCCCCAAAGGTGATCTATGTAGAACAATGCATAATCCTAATGCACGAGCTTCTCATAATGAAAAATATTGTTGAGGAAATCTCTCAAGAACCATGTGCCATGTCCTCAATAGAAATATTGCGATATTGTCATGCATGAAGAAATGAACTATTGTCTGCAACTAGAGTTGTTGAGCCATCCGATACAAATTCAATCACATTAGACTTAGACCAATCAACTTGTAGGATTCCTTGCAAAGTTGCTTTTCAGAATAAACTAACATCTCATGGCAAGAATATCTTTCAAACCATAGTTTATGAAGGGGCCTCGACTTATGTCATGTCGTTTAAATGTTGGCAAGCATTATGATAAACCAGCTTAGCTCAATCCCATGCTATGATAAAATCATTTGATGGACATTCATTCTCTCCTCACATAATCATTGTATCTTTCCCTATTGAATGGATTGGGAAAATAGTCACAGTGGATGTTGAGGTAGTAGATGCACCTATAGATTACAAATTTATGTTAGGACATATTTGGATACATGTGATGATTTCTATAGTTTCTTCAAAGTCCCAAGTGATTCGATTCCCTCATTGGGGGAATATTTCCATGATCGAACAATTAGATTGTTGCATGCTTGAAATTGTTGCCTAGTCGAATGTTCCTTTCATTAGGGATTCTCTAAAGGAGGTTCAATACATTAGGGTAGGATCATTAAAAAATGATTCCCTCATGGGAAACTTTATGATCCCGCAACCCTTATCTACTGTAGAAGTTTCATACCAAGCTATTGAAATGGCTTCAACTAATTTGGATCAAAATATTCCCTTCATGGAGGAATATGATCCAGTTAATTGGCCCATTTTGGTTGTGAACTCTCCCAGCTCACTTGACTTCTTGGAAGAAATTTTATCATAATATGAAACTATCCTTGAATTCATAAACTTTTGATTGCACCCACATAAGGACATATTTTGTGGGGCCATTAGGAGCATAATTGGTTTAAATCCACCGAAGTATAGGAGCATCCTTTGGATGTTCCTCGATCTTATCAAGTATATTTGGAAGCATGCATATAGGTTCAGGTTATCCCTCTGTGAAGATGCATTTGAATCTTTTGCAACCCAAATTTTCCATAGGGTCGAGCCTATCGGAAATTGGTGGGTCAACCCATCATATCTGTATTTTCCACCATTCTGACAAAAGATCCTACCAAACATGGGAAACCCTAGTCAACACCCTATTGTCACTTTGGCGCCCATGCTAAGTGATTCTCATAGGATTTGGAGCCCAATTAGTCCCATTATGAACTGAAGTTTGAGACTACATACTTCTCTTTCATACAATTCTAACAATTTCATAATGGGATCTCTATTTCGTGTTATTTTACATAAGCATGTGTTACAATATCCACATGAACATTTGTGCTTATTTCTAATGTTACGTATCAACCTTTGGAGTCACTTTTTTCTCAAGATTCCTATAAACCATTGCTTATGTTTAAGTTGACCTATACATTCGACAACTATTTGATTCAAGTAATTGATGGACCATGATTCATTGTGATTTATGATTTTGGGGTTTTCCAAAAGAATTAGCATGAAGTAAACCACATTTACCCTTTCCTACCTTTTCATTGCACCAAATTGGATAACCACATTCACTTGGTTCGATTTCACCGTCTATCGAAAGATAATCCTACCTCAGATAGCCAACCAATAGAGGGAACGCCTGTAAGAGTGTGCACAACTAGCTCAACCCTTATTTGCAATATTGATCTTTGCCTTGTCCTGACCTATGCTCTTGAAAAATAGAGTACACCCATGCAACACTTGTTCCCTCCCATGTACCATAACATTTTTTATTTATTTTTTCGAGCTAATAAATGAAAAAAAAATAAGAATTAAAAGACACAAAAATCCAAAAAAGGAATATTATTGAATCTATTCATAATTCATCATGAAGAAAATGGCAATAGTCAGTCCTTGTCTCCCTTGAACATGACACATATCCTTGCATCAATTATAAGTACACCATTTACATTTTCCTTAGGAAGTTGTACCAGTAATTTGAACATATCTCCATCTAGAATTAGTGAATTTCACAATGGTTGGTTACTCAAGTCTTATGTTTCCAAGTGTCACTATGTGTCATGTTATGTGTTTAAGGGAAGTCAAACAGGCGTCAACCATTCCTCAAATACTCTTGACCAATCATGTCGGCCTTCCTTGTGTCAGTATACAGTGTTGAATCTCACAAATCTACCAAATTATATCGGCATATTGATCTTAGTTTTGTGTTAGTTGATATGTAATGCATTAATTCCCTCCTTCTCGTAGATTTATTCCTATTGACACCAAATCATCATCTAGGAAATGGATCTAGGAACCCCAGTGAGTACCTTGGATCTTGTAGTCATTAGTGGCAGGTTTCCTTGCAAATGGCAGTGGGTATACATCAATGATCATTGATTTTTTGATTCTATAATTGTTTGACATCAAAACATCTATTCACACTTGTTAGTTTGTACTCAAGTACCTTGGAGTCCAGCGTCATTATCGGTGGGCCTCCTCACATATATTAATGGTATACATCAATGAATGGAAAACATATGGTGTTTAATTATGCTCGACATTAGCTCAGTTATTCACGTAATATAAACTCGTACTATCATTGGATTGTTTGAATACCTTGAGTAAAACAGTTGTATCACTCATTGATGAACTGCCCGAGTTGTGCAAGAATAAACTACCATGACAAAGTAGCATGAAGACCAGGATATTTTGCACTCATCAAAGTGCATGTGTGCATTTTTGTAATATTTTCTTTTGACATGGATCCAATGTGTATTGTTTTTGGCCATGCTTGTTTACTGCTGAGAATGGGTATACCCACCTTAGGAAGATATTGTATATTTGGGTTATTTCCTTGTTTGACTTGCAGGTTCCTTTCAAACTCTTGCGCTCAAGATCCTACTCCGTTACCATCCTACCTTCGTCATTGACGAGTATAAGAACGGAATCAATTTATTTCATCCCTCAGCATAGCTTCGAACCTCACACATTAGGGGGCATCTGTTAACAATAAAATTAACACCCTAGAGAGTGATGGTCTAAAGACATATTTATATTTCACTTGCAAAATGAAGATTGGAATTTTGGAATAATTGAGAGTTTCAATCTCTCATTTAACCATTGCATCCACAAAGGAAGAAATGTTTGATGACAAAGGTGGCTCTAAAGAGGCCAATTCCATAACCACTTAAAGGCCAAAACCTAGTTCCTATAACTCATATAGTTGAAAAAATTCCTAACATGGGTATTAATTGTCCTAGAAATACTCAAAATCAAGCCTCATGCCTAAAAACTAGGTAAAGTGGGGTTTTTGAAGAAAAAAATTAAAAAACTTCAAAAATATTAATCTCACATTCATGGTTAAGTGATTGGGTGCACAAACCCTAATTTTATATAAGGAAGTAATTATATGAGGTGAATTAGAGGAGACAAAATTTAGAGTAAAGGCACGTTGGAGGAATTGAGGTCTAGAAATCACTTTTCTACTACAAAGTTTTTGGGCATCAAAGACATGGATGGTAGAGGAGCAGGTCTAAGAAATGGAGAAGAAAGGAACCTTCAAGGTTTGTAAGTATGTCTTCATGTTCATCTATTATGAATCAATTCAGTTTTCTTCCCATTTCTTGTTCAATATTTTCCCTTCAAGTTTTGTGTTGAATTAGAATTGGTAGGAAATTAGATCTAAACTATATTTCTTAAAGATAGTTGGTAGGATAGTAAGAAGGATTTTGTGGTGAGATTTGTAGGTGTGAAGGAGATTCAAGGGGTTGCAAGATCAACCATCAAGGAACTCCATCAAACTTCAAGGCTACAAGAGGTTTTATCCTCCCTTCCTCCCTTCTCAAAGTCCATGAAAAAAGATTTAAGATCTTAGGATTATTGTGATAATTGATTTGTTTTCTGTCGATTGGGCCTCACCCACCCCATAGAAATAGGAGAGTAGGATATAGCTTCAGTTGTAGAATACTCCACTCCACTAACAGGTTCCTTTCTTATTGTGTTGTTTATCGTTCCATAGTAAAACAAATAATTTGAGAGTGAGATATTGAAACATAACAGAAGAAGTAGAAAACCCCGTAGCAACATACATACCACAAGGTGTACAACAAATTCACAATGAATACCCTTTCTTCATATTTTCATTTCATAACTTTGAATAAAAGAACAAGACATCTCAGTCGCATCAAAACTCTAAACTATTGCTTTTTAGTAAAATATTATAATTTATAAATGATATAAAATACATATGATAATAAAAAAACAACACTACATATTTATGGATTTATGAATTTTGAAAAGCTCTACTCCTTTGTGTTTTGGATACACATTGGCTAACTTGAATGTTACTTATGATCCTTTCCAAGTCAGGATTCTCTATTTTATGCTTAACCATCCAAAACATTTCAATTTAGCAGGAATTCGACCACTCCAAATCGACAAGTTATACAAGTATGATCTAGTAGATAGAACCACACCAAAATGATATTCAAATTTCTTCAAATTTAGGGTGGCTTGGCAAAGAAATTGTAGATGAAGACCAAGACCATTAGGAAATAGGTGTCCAAGATGAAGAAGAAGATAATCACGGGTGATGACAAGTGTAGGGACAAGAAGGGCACCTTCAGGAACATGTGGGGAACTTTAGGAGCTATGCAAGGAAGCTTTCTAGGTAGTCTTCACCTCTCAATACTCATTCCATTCAAGTTTTCTATATGAAAACCATGATCTAATTATTGCCTCTAACTCGAAACTAAAATAACCATGTTGCACAAGCACTTTGAACACATTTGTTTTAGACCATAAGTTTATATCAACCCCATTTTGGTTAGAGCCAAAGTCATGTTCTTTAACTAATCATTAAATTTATCACTACTATAATATTTATAAGAAACAATATAAAGTTAATTTATTTTTAGAAACAATACTATGATTAGATTACTTTGTCCAAATTTATAAAGCTTTCTCTAAAAAAAATTATATAAATATAAATATTTAGATTTTTAAGATTTCATTCTATATAGAAATATAAAAAAAAAATTTAAAATCATATTAGACTTATAAGAGGTCTATAATTGGATATAATAGCTTAACATGCTAGAATGTTAATAATTATAAACATGTATTTGTATATATATTCAAGGAAACACATATTAAGTACAAACATAGTTTATCAAAAACATGGATCAATGAATAAGTGCATATTGATCTATGGATACAAACATATTACTTGTCTCTCCACATTTTTCAGTCATTAATTACTTAGTAATGTAAGATATACACTATAATTTTTATATTTAATCAGTTTTTCAAATAAAGAATAAATAAAAAAGCATATGTGTAATTATATGTTAATTTTTTTATATATCTAATTTTGAAATAGTTGATGATGCAATTGATTAAGTTAGATAATTGTTATTATAATTTTTATAAAATATTAATTTGTTTTAAAAATATTTTGAAAACTTTAATCTACATCTTTATTAATAGTTGTTTTAAATTTTTTAATTATATGGAGTTACTATTTTGTGGTTTTTCTTTATTTTATGTTATGTATAAGTACATTGTTTATAGGAAACATGTTTCACACTTTTTAGAATTATAATAATACATTAATGCATTTCTAAAGATTTTGGTTATCTATAACTATATTAAAATATCCTATTATCAATTTTTGTTTAATTTTAATTGTTATAAAGAAAATTAAAACTTGAAAATAATATTGGTTTTAAATTCATTTATGATGCCTATCATAAGATCCACAATGATTTCCTTTGCAACACATTCTTCTTTCGTTATGAAAGTATGTGTAGATCTTTCAATATAGAGTTACAATGTAGTATATTTTGAATGGAATATGGATGCTCTTTGTGTTACTTTATACAAACAAGAGTTAAGAGGTGGCAATGTCTCAGACAGTGCTATTTAGGCTCAGCTGAAGTATCTTGGTAATTATAATTAGCAAATGTTTTGAATCCAATCTAAATGGGCTATCCAATTGGGAAATATGGAATTGAGGTGTAAACACAATAACTTTACAAAAGTTCACAAAAACTTCACCTAAAGAGTATTTTAATCAAACATTTCATTGTATTTTACCAAACTTTTAAATTTTCTTTAAATTACAAGAATTTATAAAAGTGTCAAACTTTCAAAAGATTTACTAAACTTTTAAATTCCTTTAAATTACAAGAATTTTTTAAAAGTAAAACTAGATTTTTTATTAAATTGAAATCGTTTTAAAAGTGGAAATTCTAAATAATAGGGTAATAATTTTTCAAAAGAAAACATAAGCTATGAGGATGCTATTCATAATAGTTTACAATAATATTTAATAATAATATAAAATAACATTTATAATAATTAGCAAATATTATTGGAACTCTTAGCCTACACCATTTCTCAAATATGTTACTCTTTATATATAATAATATTTAAATAGAAAAGTGTTGATTAGGGGATCTAAGTAACCGTTTGTAGCCGTATAAATTACCCTTGTGTCGGATCCAACCATGATGAATCGTCTCGATCATGCCAAGAGACTATATTACCGCAACACCAAGCCAACCCATTAACATTCACGATCTATCCATGCATGGACATTGGACATTTTAATACTTAAGGTTTCTTGACTTGGGCGTTTATTTGTATATGTGCAAAAGATACTCAACACGAGTTAGCAGTATAATCTTTCATTTCTGATTCTGAATCCTGCGTCAGTCATCTACTTGCTTGTGTGTGCCCATCTAATCTTTCATTTCTGATTCTGAATCGTGCGTCAATCATCTGCTTGCTTGTGTGTGCCCATAGATATAGCGTTTATTCTTTTGCAGCCTGTAGAATTCGCAAATTAAATATATATGTAACTATTAGCATTGAATAGTTTAACATATTTCTGTTAAGTTCATTCTTTCATTAGATAGGCGTAAATATGAAATTTTTACGCTGAAGGCATTTTCCCTATGGAGACGTAGTCTCAGAAGATTCCTTGTCTCCCTAGCCATTCACACTTCGACAGGTGTCGTGTTGGATTAGCGAATGGATCCTAGACAAGTGTTGTGTTGATCAATCATATTTTTTTTCTTCTGCATTTTAGTTGGGTCCCTGATTCTGCAATCTCGATTGGTGAACTTCTATCCCGTAAACTGCTGGTGTCCTCTGTGTTACAGTCGTTGCTGCATGTGAATGTATTGATGGATTGATTTCTAGTTGCAGGTCGTTCTTTGGAGTTGGTGTTTAGCATTTTTTTTCTTCTGCATCTTAGTTGGGTCCTCGATTCTGCAATCTTGATTGGCGAACTTATGTCCCGTAGACCACTGGTGTCCTCTATGTTACGGCTGTTGCTGCACGTGAATGGATTGATGGATTGATTACCAATTGTGGGTCATTCTTTGCAGTTGGTGTTTAGTGTGTTTTACTAACAGATGGCTTGTGTGTATTCTCTTCTCTTCCATCTATTGTCCTAAACCACCAGTCCTAGCGATTTTTTGTACATGATTTTATTGTCCTTCCCTGCGGTTCATTTATCTCAATTCAGCAAACTCATTGCCAACAATTTTGCGGAGTTTTTTTTCACCATTTTTTGTGGGTTTAGCCTACGCTATTCTCAACGAGTTTTCTGTCTTTATGCTCACAATTTGGTTGAGCTTCTGTTTTACTGGTGCTTCATTGAATTGAATACACTTTTGTCATGTCCCTTCATCCACTGGCATTAATGTTTCATCAATGCATTATTGTTCAATTAATGCAAGAAAGCTTGTCATATGATTCAGACATGGGTCAATATATTCATCTTTGCTCAGCTTATGACGATCTTCAAAATATTGTTACAATATTGCATTTGCCGCATTTGCTGTTGTGTCACCTTTTCTTTGCACATATAAATAGACCTTTAGGTAACCACATATTGATTTTAGTGCGCTTCATTTACACTTCACAGTTTGTAGTTTCTTTAAATTTGCAGGTATTCATTTAGTTTGCCTAAATTTTTTGAAGATTCATTTAGTCTGATTATGAGATGAACAAACAACCTTGCTTTGTTTTCATGTTATTGCTGCTTTGTATGATTATTAGTTATTTATATATTTTGTTTTACAGTTTACAGTTTCTTGAAATTTGCAGGTATTCATTTAGTCTGCTTAAATTTTTTGAATATTCATTTAGTCTTAATATGAGATGGTCAAACACCCTTGCTTTGTTTTGTTGTTATTTTTTCTTTGACTAAAAGAGAATGACATAATCCTTGCTTTGTTTTAGTTCAACCAAAGAAAGCAAGGGTGTTTTATGAGATGGTCAAACACCCTTGCTTTGTTTTTTTGTTATTGTTGCTTTGTCTGATTATTAGTTATTTATGTATTTTGTTTTAAAATTTGTAGTTTCTTTAAATTTGCAGGTATTCCTTTAGTCTGCTTAAATTTTTTGAATATTCATTTAATCTGATTATGAGATGGTAAAACACCCTTGCTTTGTTTTGTTGTTATTGTTGCTTTGACTGAAAGAGAATGACATAATGCTTGCTTTGTTTTAGTTCAACCAAAGAAAGAAAGGGTGTTCCATGAGATAGTCAAACACCCTTGCTTTGTTTTGCTGTTATTGTTTCTTTTTCTGATTATTAGTTATTGATGTGTTGCCTCATTTTTTTTTCCCGATAATAAAAAATTCGATACATTTTTACCTGAAAGGAACTCAAAAGCTGCAAACTCCAAATGCCTTTGCTTTCTACATATAAACACACCTAAAGGTAACCACATATTGATTTTGGTCCACTTCATTTACACTTTACAGTTTCCAGTTTCTTTAAATTTGCAGGACACCAGCGGTCCATAGTTATATTACGTTATTTTGTAATCATAAACTGGTCTAAACTGGACTAAATAATAAACTAGAGTTTTACAAGCACATTCCAAACAGTTGAATCTTGCGGAGGTCACCGACAATTTTTTATCATATAAATTTCTTAGACAAAAACAGTATTTAGGTTTCGACTTTTTACCTTGTGGTTTGATTTAATATTTTTAATATGTGTTTCCACAACCCGCAATTTGCGGTTATTGTGAAATGTGGAAAGGGAAGAATAAAATTACCCTATTTTTTATGCATGCATCTTGCATTTTTGTAATCCCACATCCCGCAATTCCAGGATATTCTGCTTTTTCCCTTGCACTTTCGGCTTTTTACCATGTAATTTGATTTAATATTTTTGTTTTGTGTTTCTGCAACCCGCAATCTGCAATTTGCGGGATTGCGCATTGCAGAAAGGGAAATAAAACTTCGCTTTTTTGTAATCCCGCATCCCACATTTTTGTAATCATGCATCACGCTATTTTGTAATCACGTATCCCGCGTCCCGCAATTTCGGGATGCGGGTTGCGAGATGTGGGATGCGAGATGTGGGTGGTGAATGAAATATTATTTTGTAATCCCGTAATTGCGGGATGCGGGTTGCGGGATAGTGAATGATATATTAATCTATAAACTGTGTAATATAATGAATAAGACTAAAGCAATACAATTAAGAATTAAAATATTTATAGTGAAAAATTGAAAGAGGACACAAATTAATCTATTCATGTTTATTTCAAATTTTGAACAACTGCCATAGAATCAATCTCGTCAGTACATGAACTATTATTTTGTAATGCAGGTTGTGGGATAGTGAATGATATATTAATCTATAAACTGTGTAATATAATGAAGAAGACTAAAGGAATACAATTAAGAATTAAAATATTTATAGTGAAAAATTGAAAGAGGACACAAATTAATCTATTAATGTTTATTTCAAATTTTGAACAATTGCCATAGAATCAATCTCAACAATACTTGTCTCATGCTCATAGGTAGAGATAAAAAATCATAGATCTTGGTACACCCCAAATATCAATATTCCCCCTTGGTGTAAGTTCAAGCAGAAAAAAAAAATTGTGTCACGTATGCAATTGTTTTTGTCATTCGATCACATGAATATGTGACATTGCGATTTTTTTTTGTTCTTGCCTTGTTTCATTTCACAATAAAAAAAACTTGTCACGCTATGGAGAGTATGCTAACTAAAGATTCTATTTCACTCTTGCTGCATGGTGCTGTCAACATTTGCTCGCTGGTACAAGTCTCCTTGTTAAACCAAGTGAACTCACTGAACTCATCATCTATTCGGTTCCGAATTTCTATCTTAGATGGGCTTCACAAGCATGAGATATTGCTTCCAACTATATATAGTAGTCTTGTAGAAACTGGACAACCAAAAGAAGGATCTATAATCAAACTTACCAAGTGTACATCGAACATTATACATAGTGTAACGTATGTTTAATTTCCATTTTCTCTTTGTCCACTTAATCATTTTCACAGTGTTCATGCATCCAAGGTTTTTCTATCTCATTCAACTCTAACATACTTCTTCTCACAAGACTATCACATTTCTTGCACTCGAAGTTGTCACAGTGGATGCAGCAATTATTGGAGATCCTGCACCTTAACACTTACATGTACCTTCTCCCTCACAAATTTGTTCCTATGTTCCAGTGAATCCTAGCTCAGTAGATGAAAACCCTTCCTTGGCTGCATCAACTATTCCATTCACATCACTCTCCTCTTCTAGCAAAGTTTGGAACATTCAAGGTCAAGTTATTGCCAAGACAAAGCTACATGAATATGGAAACCAACAAGGGTCTGGAAAAATATTTGGATTTGACATTGTTAATGCTTAACACGATGAAGTACATATATCTGCATTCAATGAATTGGCACTCTCTTTGTATGACCAAATACATATAGGAATAGTGTACATAGTATCAAATGGCATAGTGAAAGAATCCAATCCAATTTTTAACCATTTGAAAAGCCATAATGAGATTTTCCTAGGTTCCTCCTCAACCATCAAACCATACTTAAATGAATACCCCTTAATACATTTTTTTTCTTTAACTTTAAAACTATTCAGGAGATACAAAGTATACCTGTCAATTTCATGGTGGACCTTGTTGGCCTTGTCATTTCAGTTTCTCCAACATCCACAATACAAAAACGAGATGGTGTTGAGGCTGTTAGGCGCACTACTGGACTTCGTGACATGTCAGGTTATAGTATTGACATAACAGTTTGGGGAGAGCATTGCCAAATTGAAGGAGCCTAGTTTGCCAACCTCCATGGTTTACCTGCGCCTCTATCTATAGCAATCAAAGGTGGTCGTGTTACAGATTTTAATGAAAAAAATGTTGGAACTATTTCCAACACTACTGTTTTTATAAACCCAGCAAACTTCAGTTCTCCAACTCTGGTTTCATGAAAATGGATTTCATTTAGCATCACCATCGTTGATCCGAAAGTTCAATGCCTCTCACTTTGGTTCTCATAAAGTCATTATCATCAATGACCTGCAAACTATTCAATCATCTAAAAAAGATGTTTGGTACTCTCTTGTAAACCATCACAAATGTTAACATGGATGACTTTTATTTCTTTGCATGCCCTCTTTTTGTTGACGGAATATGATCCATGAAAAATATTGCTCACAAAGTTGGAGACATTTGGCATTGTGCTAAATGTGATGAAGAGTTTCTTGAATGTGACTACCGATATATACTAAAGGTTGACTTGGAAGATGTTACTGGATACCTTCATGGTGTGATAGCATTTGATGATGTTGCAAACCAACTCATGGGAATTTATACAAAAGATTTGTGTCTTCTCTCAAGTGAAACAACATCACTTAATGAAATAGTGCATAGGATCTAAAACAAAAAATTACTTCTTACTCTTCCAGTTAGAACAAAGAACTTCTGTGAAGTTGCACACCTAAAAGTTGTAACTGTCATGGTTGAAAACACATAAACAACAATTTCATATGGACACATAAATATATACATTTTTTCAACTTGATACTTAACCATTCTTCATTGTTTATAATGAATGCTTTCAATTGTCAATTTTAACTCCTTGTTTCATTGTTCAACATAGCAGGGATTTTTTTTAACTCTCTTATAGCACCACTTTCTTGCAGTCTCATACTTCCAATGTAAAAGCTATCACTTACCATTTCTTATGCAAATTGGTGAAAAAACCTATATGGTAGTTTTTAAATACAATACGATTTTGCTATCTTGTTTTTTAGAAAATGCACAACTTTGTTCTCTTGTTTCTGGGCACAACTTTTGATTACTCTGTACATAAAAATAATTAGAGTTACTTTTTTTTTCATGTATACTTTCTCACACTACACTTTGTTCTTCTATATTACCATTTTCTTACAATTATCAAGTTACAACTTGAAAAACAAAATTTACTCCATTTATATTATTTTAAGCTACACTCTTACTTCCCCATATGCAATGAATTAACATTTGTTTTTATCTTCTGGTTTATATCCACATAGTTTCCAGTTAATACATATACAAAATGTGTTGCTGCCAACAATCAAAGCTTCTAGGTGTTTAACAAGTTTACAATTTTCTTGTAGACATTATGCCAAATCATGACAAGGAACAAGCCAATGCATGAAGAAGAGTTTTATATGCACAAAACAAAGATAAAAACAACAAGAAACAACGTCTTCTTTACAGGGCTGCTCATCTGTGTGTGGATATGTCTTCTTCAAATTCTCTTGCAGAACCTCTCGACTCAGCTTCACTTCCATCTCTTGTGCCAAATCCATTGAACAACCATCTCCATGATGCACATCAATGATTTTGTAAAAAAATGGACCAACTAGCTGATATGCATGTCTGCCCGATTTGCAAAGAATGTTACCTTGGTATTATAACAAAAAATTTCCATGAAGCATATGCTTGTTCATGTTGTATTCTAGATTGAAAAGGGCATCGCTTTTCATTGGAAAACAATATGGATTCGGGAAACCAACCAACTGTCCTTGTAGTACTTACACAGGTTGAAGAGATGCTCATTAGTCGTGCTAACCCAATATTGCAAGTGACACATGCTTGTGGTGATCAATATAAATACGCTGGTCATACTATTTGCTTCCCCCAAGACATTTCCAACATTGCCACATACCTACCGCATTTAGTATTAGAACTCGACATCCTCGTTGTTAGAAAATGCAATTCTACAAACAAACCATATGAATTGTTTGTTAGTCGAACACATGTTCTTGCTTCCCTTCAATTCAAAATGGCAAATGATCCATACTACAAGGATTCACAAATCAACCCAATTGCATTAGAATCTTTGCCTCTTATTTCAACAGACATTTCACCTTTGATTCCACATCTTAATAGCGATGCTACATTATCTCATCAGCAAATCTTGTCTTGTACAGATCAACCACCAAATTCATTTGAACCCTATGAATTGGAATCCTTGTCATTTATTTCAACACAAGCTAATGCTAGAACTGAGGTTGAAGAAATTAGACAGTTGTTACACATACCAAATATCCCATTACCACCTTCCATCGACTGGCCCCCTATCGAAATGTCCCATATCCATGAGTACAACACAAAAGGCCTTCTTTCCATGGCTTTTCCAACTTTGTTTCCCACAGGTACAAGAATGTTATTACAACCACACATTCATGAAGTTGGTAGGCACGAATATGCACTTCACCTTATTCATTATCATGAAAACATATTTTCCCAACATCCTCGATTTTGATACTACATATACAATCTATTTATGCGTCATCAAAGTAATGCTACTGCCTCTGTTTTTGTCGAAAAAAATCTTGAAGATACACTACCTCCCACAGTACATGATCTTGTCAACCAATTGCAAGACATGTCGAATGATAAAATTGGTGAGCGGATCGCAAGATTTGGTCTTCATTACGTGGAACATGTTCATATTGGAACAAAAGTAGAGGTGAACTAACAAATATGATCAATCAACAAGGTACACCAACGTTCTTCTTCACCCTTAGTGCAATTGACACAAAATGGCCAGATTTGCATGCTCTAATTCCTGCTAAACGTCCTAATGGTTCAACTCAAGATTATTAATGGAAGGTTCACAATATCATATCAAATCCACATATTACATCACAATACATGCACAATAGATTCAAAACATTTCTTGAAGAGGTGCTTCAAAAAGGTTTTCATATAACCGATTATTGGTGCAGGTATTATACCATCTATTCCTTCCTATTTTTCTCTATGTATTTTTTACTTTATACAATTTATTTCTAATATATGCTTTTTCCTCCCATGTAGATATGAATGGCAGCATAGAGGATCCACACACATTCATGGTTTTATTTTGTTGGAAAATGCACCAAATAAGGACACGTTAGATTGGGAAGATGATGTTGCAGTTGAAGATGCAATTTTTTTTTTTGACACACATGTGACAGCTTGGAATCCTCATAATTATCGGCTGTCCACATTTGAGTCACACCATTCTACTACAAATGATCTATGCAGTCTTGCATCGCCATCGATATTTGCATCAAACTACTCAGCTAACTATGAAGAACTTGTCAATTTTGTTCAAAGGCACACCAAATGTTCAGAGTCAACTTGCCTTCACAAAAAGGGAACATCTATTCAATGTCACTATGGTTTTCCATATGAGATGCAAGCTACTTCTTCGTTATTCATTGATCCAAATGGACAGAAAACCTACAATCCTGCAAGAAATGATCCCCTTCTAAATATTCACAACCCTACCATGCTTTCAATATGGAGGGCTAATGTTGATTGCCAACCTGTTCTTTGTAAACATGTTGTTCTCAAATACATTTCAAAGTATGCATCAAAAGTAGAGCCAAAATAAGAAACCTACCATGTCATTCTCTCTCGCCTTGCACATGCTGCACCAATTGATAGTCCCATTCTTCAACCAATCAAAGAATTTCTTTCACAAATAGATGCAAAAAGAGACATTAGTGCACAAGAGACATGTCACATGGTGCAAAAAATTACTCTTGTTCTTTGTAGCCGTCACTTCTTTTCCCTAAACGTGAGCCAAAGTGTCTTCTGTCGTGTTTCTAATGACACTAAGAACACCCCTGCAACGCCTCCCTTGATTTTTTCTTACATGTAAATACCCATTGCTCTTGAACATCTAACTTTGCTTGAAACTACTCATTGTTGGTCTTTCTTGCCTAATAGGAAAAAAAATCCATGGAAGCAAAACTTGTGTGACAATATTGTTAGAGTCTATCCACATTTCACTTCCATTCCTCCCTTTGATTCTTCATCTTTTGAACCATTTTGTTGGAGTGAACTTCTTCTATAAAAACCTTTTCGGTCTATCCCTCACGATATTGGAACCACAACTTTTGAAATTATTTCTCATTGGCATCAGATTAAAGGCACATATGTTGTGTGGCATATTGAACGTGCAGAAGTAGAACCCTCTACACCTCTATCCGGTGGTTCAAACTTTGATGTTATTACGTTTCTATTTCCCCATACCATGGATGAATGGGAACTTCTCTCTCAAATGAGACCAGGTAATAACATCCAAGTTAATGACCTTGAAATGCTTGGCCATTGTGAATTTGA
The DNA here is from genome assembly GCA_001517045.1 of Pseudotsuga menziesii. Classification (NCBI taxonomy): domain Eukaryota; kingdom Viridiplantae; phylum Streptophyta; class Pinopsida; order Pinales; family Pinaceae; genus Pseudotsuga; species Pseudotsuga menziesii. Next base: position 24,589 of record LPNX011190042.1, on the reverse strand, counting down.
CAAAAATCACAATTGGTCACATAACAATATATGCACCCATTTGCATGAGACAACAACATCATTCATTGAGCTCAATCGCTTGTCCATTGAAATACATGAAGACATCCCATCCTTCTCCAATACACCTAATTCCTTATCTTCCACACAATGGATAGCCTTTGATCTTGTCATGTCCCATTTCAGAAACACTACATATGCTGAACCGCTAAAACTGGTGATTCAAGGTACTATAGGAACCGGAAAATCTTACCTCATATATTGCCTCAAATTTGCACTTCAAACTGCATCTGAACCAAATGCCTTCCCACTTCTTCTCCTTGCTCCAATTGGTGTTGCTACTTTTAACATACATGCATTTACAATACATTCTGCTCTTCGAATACCCATTGGTGAAATGCACCCTCTTGAAGAAAAATCCCTTTCAAAACTTCAAGAAGAACTTCTCCATATTCTCGTAGATGAAATGAGATTTATTGGTCCAAAAATGTTGACTCAAATTGATGCACGCTTACGTCAAGCTTTTCCTTTGCAATGTACAATCCCATTTGGTGGTTGCTCCATAATTATTCTTGGTGACTTTGGACAATTACCTCCTATAAAAGACATCCCCATGTATGCAGGCTCATCCATTGGAACTTCTCTTTGGCATACATTTCATACTTTTATCACGCTCGAAACAATTTTCTGACAACAAGGAAATAGTGCTTCTCAAACTGCCTTTCGGCAACTCTTGCTAAAACTTCGAAATGCAACACCAACTATTGAATATTTGGCATTCCTAATGACAAGAACAACCTCATGCATTTCACATGTTGAAAATTCTTCATTTGAACAATCTATCCATTTGTATCCCACAAATAGCTCTATTGCACTGCACAACAAACACTTGTTGAAACAACTTAATATGCCAATTGCACATTGCTTTGTAGAACAAAGGAACCAAAATTCCCATCAATCCATTGATGAGAAACAATTGGAATTAAAGGTCCTTCTTGTAGTTGGTCAACAAGTCATGTTAACTGCTAATTTATGGGTTCAAGTAGGACTTGTTAATGGCTCACTTGGAAAACTCATTCATATTGTCTACAAGTCAAATAAGAAACCTCCTACCTTTCCATCGTTTGTTGTTGGCGAATTCCTGCATTACAAAGGACCCTTATGGGATGCTTCTAATCCTACTTATGTTCCAATATCTACAATAACAAGAGGATCCCGTGGACAAATACCACTTCTAATGGCATGGGGTTTAACAATTCATAAATCCCAAGGTATGACCCTACAAAATGTAACAATAGATGTTGGAAACATTGATAGACAAGGGCTTACATTCACTGCAATATCAAGAGTTACATCTCTTTCAGGCCTATGCATTTCTCCACCTTTCTCTTTTTCTAGATACTCTCGAATGCAAGGCAATCGATATGTCGAACGTAGGAAACAAGAGGAAAGCTTACTTGCTTCAAAGTCTTTAAAACCAACTTCTGCTTGAATCTTCTCATTTTCTGTTGTATAAATGTATTGTTTTTCTTTAGTCACTTGTTCATGTAAAATATCTACTTTTAATTCAATAAATATCCAATAAAATTTTAAATATGTACCTAGAAATTGGAGTTTTGGTTTTTAAATTGTTGTTTGTTTGAGCAATCTCAAAATAAGACAATCTCCCTCCCTCGTGGAGAAACTAGGCACAGTTATGAAAGAGAAATACAACAATGGCTATCAGGATAGAACTTATGGTGGTGGATGTGGGTCCTTTACCTATAACTGCATATGGTGAGGCTCCCCATCCAAACTCATATCTACCTGCTGAAATTTCCAACAGTAGTGTTGGAAATAGTTCCAACAGTTTTTCCATTAAAATCTGTAACATGGCCAATTTGTATCACCTGTTTCTGAATATTTTTCTCTGCTTTACTCCATGTAATCTCAACCTCCTACTCTCTAAGTCCATTTCCAAGTCACCATTCAAGTCCCACCATTCCCCAGTGCTGCTCCAACAACGCTCGCGAACAACCTGTCCATTTAAGAGGGCCAAGTTATTACCTGGGAATCTATAGCTTCATGCCTTTCTCTCTGGGATGCCCCTTTTTCTCACAAGTTATAGGAATCTATCAAATTAATTTTCTAATTTTCCAAAAAAATAAAACAACACATTAAAAAATTAACATATGTATTATCGAATTTACTGTGTAATCATTTGCAAAAATAGATAAAGATTTTAATACAATAAACTCTATTAAAAGTTTGTCAGTACATGAGTCACTAGCAAGGTTGTGAATAAATGTACTAATTGATCACAAAATACTAACAGTAATATTGATCCATCTGAAATAGGAAAAATCGTAATTCGTTAAGGAAACTTAATCAAATAAACAACAAGAGATATGAAAGAATATCATAATGGTATTAAATAGATTTGCACAAAATTACAAAACCTCAATCAAAGAGAGGTATCTCCAGTCTCTTGTCCATATTTTTCCCTTCCAAAAAGTCCCTATTACATGTGAAACCCACCCTTTAAATAATTATTACAAAGAGTAGATTTCCATCAAATTGGGATTGACAAATATAAATAAAACAAATATCCAAGGAATCCTACCATCTATTCCAAATCCCTAGCAATTCCTCAATGTTGGGATAGTTAGCTGATCCAAAACCAAGTTGAGCATCACATTTATAATTCTCCATTTCGTTTTTAGCTAACTTATGCCAGATGCGAATGTAAATGTGGACCTTGCCATCAATAGCCAACAGTTGTCTAATTAAGTGATCCACATCTTCAGTGGTTATATGACTGAGCCCTTGGATTTTCTCCCAGCTTGCTTCATCTCTTCGACGTTCAACCTGATCGACCATCAATTTTGGAGGACAGGCATTTTCAATAAGATCTAATATGGGAAAAATCAAAGCCTCCATGATACTGTCAACAACATACCATCTTCTTCCACACATGGCTTGTGCCTTTTTAATAGTCTCTTCAACCATCTCATTAAGATCAATCCAAGAACAAAGTATTGTTCTGACTTTGTTTAGATGAAAGTTGTTGAGGATGATGATGTTTTCTGGTTTGTCCTTCATGTACCTTTTCCATTCCACAATGTCATCATAAGCCTTCGAATCTTTCTCCCTATTTTCCACGTGATTTTCAAGTACAATAGCCATCTGTCCAAAATCAATATAGGTTTCATAAATATCATTTAAACTATGGAACAAGTTAGTTATTAACTCATAATGCTCCTGATTTGTCCTAATAGCCAACTCCTTAAATTATTCTTCTGAAAACCTGGAGAATGAAGAGGAAGCTGCACTTGCATTTGCATCTTCACATTGCTTTTAAAGTGAGGCTATCCTCTGTGTAAAGGAAACATTTCAAGTCTTCTCATTTGCAACTTAACTTGAAGAAAGGAAATTTTGACCTGTAGTTCATTGTACTTATCCTCATATGTCTTCATAAGATCAGCAACATGAGCCTCGTGTTCTCTTTTAGTCTTCTCAAGTTCTTCCTTCAACTGGGTTATCTCTTCTTTACCCCTGTCAAACTCCTTGTTTAAAGTGTTAACAGAATGGAGATTGGCACCTATGAATGCACCCAAAGTAGCAGTTGTATCTATTGCATCTACCTGTGGGTCATCGAATTGTTGAGTCCAAACTATTTGCTCAGAAACAAATACTTCCATCCCACTTTGATCCCTAGTCCTCTTTTTTCCCTTTCTGATCACTGCTTTATCAGGATTGCTATAATAATAATCTCCAAGAGAGACAACAATGTCTTCATCAAATTCAACTCTTGGATCAATGAATCCAGAGGTGTCAATCACTGTAGACACCGAAGAGGATGTTTGGGTAATGATAGGAGAGGGCATGGCCATGGTAATGTGAGTGGTAAAAGGAGAAATGTTTTGAACAAGGGATATTTTAGAGATTGAAGACAAGAGTGGTGTTGAATATTCAGAAGATGGGAAGTGGATATTGATAGCTGGAAGTGGTGAGGAAGACACTAAATCCTTTTTAGTACCAGATGATGTTGACAGAGTAACTGAGGGTACATGTACGGGAATCTTGAAAATTGGTGCTTGTTAATTTATTTGAACAGGGGCTATTTGAGGGATACAAGAGAGTAGTGCGGTTGAATATTTGGAAGATAGGAAGGGGATATTGAGAGCTGGAAGTGGTGAGGAAGACACCAAAACCTTTTCAGTACCAGATGATGTTGACAAAGTAATTGATGATAGCTCTAGGGGAATCTTCAAAATTGGTGCTTTTGAAATGTTTTGAACAAGGTCTATTTGAACGATTCAAAAGGAGAGTGGGGTTGAAGATTCGGAAGATGGGAAGTGGATATTAACAACTGCAAGTGGTGAGAAGACACCAAAACCTTTTTAGTACCAGACGATGTTGACAGAGTAATTGACGGTAGGTGTAAGGGAATCTTGAAAATTGGTGCTTCTGAAATAACAGGTAGTGAGATGGAGGTTTGCACAGGATGAGATGTGACAAATTTAGGTGTAGAGGTCAAATCCTGATACAATTGAGACATTACAGGTGATATGCATGGTCCTACAGGCAAGGTAGATAAAGTATGAATGGATGAGAGGAGCAATGCTGAATACAAGCAGCTAGAAACAGAAGAATATTGTGAAATGTAGAGACGAGGATAAAACCTTTCTTACCATCACCATTCAACAAAACTGTCAATGATTGAAAATATTGATCCACCTCTTCAGTGATAGGTGCAAAGGCTATCATGTCTTCTTCTAAGTCTGAATCAACCAAATCGATAGTAGGAGCTATAGAGGAAGAAGCCTTCACCTTTAATATTTTGAATGGTTTTTGTTTAGATATTTCTTGATTATCACCTTGCTGACTGACTACAGCAATCATCGGGATATCAGTAACAGTCTTAGCAAATGTAGCTGCATGAGTATTCAGCACATAGGTCATCATTTCCAGCTTCTGTTTTGACTGTGTTGATGTAAGTATTAAGGCTTTGACATGTTGGGTAACTGGTACCTCTGGAAGGTCTTGCTTTAGACGTTTTCCCTTGTCTCCATCCAGAAAAGTTGCCATTGATGAATTTTTCATTGCTCCAACTTCCTTTTATTCTCTATCCTTTCTTACTTTCTCCAAGAGGCCAACCTGCAGTGCCCTATAACACTGAATCCTGCCTTTCAGTTCCTTTTGATGTTGCAAGATGTGGGCTTGCTCATCCTTTCTTTTGGCTCTCCCCAAGACTTCAAAAAATGTACTAACACTCTGGTAAATGGAATCATCGGGAATTTCCTCATGCACATAATTAATTTTGATATGGTACTGCTTAAAGTGGGCATCGAGGAATCCCTTGGGGTCGTGTTTTCTCTTGCTAGAAAAACCAAGATTCAAGGACTGTATCAGTTCACCCAATATTGCAGCCCATGTTGAAGTTGGGATAACCAACGATCCAAGGTTCAAAGGGAATTTGGGCCAAGCTTTTTTCTTGGGGCCAATTAGCTTCTTGTAAATCCCATCATTGACAGTTTGGAAAGCCACTTCTTCTAGAACCAACCTGTCAGGGAAAATTCTGGGTAGCATATGAATAGTGTTGCTACCCCAAATCCTGATGTATGAAAAATACTCACCAACATACCAGTCACCCATTGTAGAAATCAAAGCTGTGGCTTAAGGTGAAAATGCAAAATCTTCCTAAGTTGAATATATAGATGGTGCCAAGGAAGTGTTCACATATATCATAGAACCTAGGTGCACAGTTAGTATCTCACAGTTCTAAATAATAAATGGGCACCGGGGGCGGGGGCCGAAAAACTTTACTTCCATCCCAAATTGGGATATTGGAAGTTAGCACAAAATATATCATAAATGAAGGTTGAAAAGAAGAAATTAGGTTTCTTTCTAGCAGTGGCCTTCTGGTAGTCTTGGATATAAATTTTGAGTTTTAGCGACAAGATGGATTCCCACAAGAAAGAATCGTTAGTTGCTAAAACATGATGACCTACCGGATCCCATTTAGCCTTAAACATAGAAGAATTAGGAAGGCCATATAGTCTGCATAACATAGCTCCTAATAAGGAATAGGGTTCTTTGAACCAAGTAACAGGGTAAGGTCGTCAAACCTCTTCGAGAATTTACTAGGTTGGTGCATCCATGATTTTAACATTTCTTCGAAATTGAACCTACTTTTGGAGGCTTTTGTAATTTCCTCTTTGAGGGGTTGTCTTACTGGTTTAAGGGCATAAGCCTTCGTAAATACCTCGGGACGAAAATTGGCTATCTCTAACCCTCTACTATCATTCAAAGAATGGTCTTTTGGGTCTGCATGTTTTATTATCCATTTGACCGCGCCATTGTAGGGGAGGATAGCAGGTCTAACAGAAACAGAATGAAGTCCAAAATCCCTGATTCTTTCGTAAGCCAACTGGTTGTCTTGAATATCAAAAAATGTGTCATTGTCAAAAATTGCATAACCCCCCCCCCCCCATTCAATTTGGTAGGTATCAGTGATTATGCCACTGGTATATGAGAAAATACCAAATTTTGGATTCTTGGTTAACATATCCTTTTGCAGGTTTTTGCAGCGAGTAGATCTTGCTGTTGTTGCAAATTGGAAAAACTCTATTTAAAAGAAAAAACAACGGGAAGCGAAAATTAAAACTAATTCAGGCTTGACTATAGTAATAAATTGAATGAAGGTCTGACCAATATACTAACTTGTAATCGAACTAGACTGTGATGAAGTTGCCTGGTAAAAATCACACAGCATAGTAATTCATGGAGAGAAAATTCACGCAGCCCAATAATTTGCAACAGTAAAACATTGGTAAAGAAATTGTAAAAGACCAGCATATATATATATTTTACGGGGGTCAAATTAGGAAAGTAGGATTAAAACAAAGATTAAACCCAGAGGGATGTGGGAACATAACGAGATATTGCAAATATTATTTCATTCGGGGTTCTGAATCCCGCATCCCACAATCCGAGTTGCGGGAGCTTGAAATTTATTATTTGCAGGAATTTCCATCGCGCAACCCGCATCCCGAAATTTGTGGTTGCGGGATTCGAGAGAATTTTTGTAAGTATTGTGTGTCATCTCGCTAATCTTTCTTGAAACCCGCATCTCGCAATTTACCGATTCTGGGTTGCGGCAATCGAGATGCAAAATTCATGATGCGGGATACGGGAAGACAAAATAAATGAAGTTATATTCAATCTTTCCCGAAACACGCATCCTAAAATTTGTAGTTGCAAAATGCAGGATAATTTTTGTAAGTATTGTGTGTCATCCCGCTAATCTTTCCCAAAACCCACATCCCGTAATTTTCGGGTTGCAGGTTGCGAGAGCTTGAAATTTATTATTATTTGCAAATATTTGACATATTCATTACACGCATTAATTTTAAGTTGCTTTGAGTTAATTTTTATTATTTCTTGCAAAATTTATAATCGAAAACTGAAACCCCAAAACACAACAGTTATAAATGTTTTAACCTAAAATTTCAAAACTTAGTATTAATCTGCAGTCTCCCAAGGTAAGTCACAAAGGTTGGCTTGTGAAAAGACAAAATATTTTTACCCTCTCGGTGTTTTTTTGCACCTCTTGGTGCAAATGCTAGTTTTAAATACAAGTAAAAATTATAACATATTTTTTTTGTTTGCTACCTTTCACTCCCTCCAGAAGAATTTTGTGGTTTCTATTTACTTCATACTTATGATCATATTCAACTTCAAATTTTGATGTTTCCATTTACTTCATACTTATGCTCATATTCAACTTCAAATTTCAATGTTTCTATTTATGATCATAATCAATTTGACCTGGAACCAAATATGCAATAATGACATGCATTGTTCTATTAATCAATTTGACGTGAAACCAAATATGCAATAATGACATGCACTGGAAAATATAATTTTGTTTTTTATACAGTTACATGTGGTAAGAAAAAAATTATTTTAAATTCATATTAATTTCATTATTTGCAATATAAAATTTAATTGTGAGTATTGTTTTTTTACTGTGAGAATAACTTGGCAGACTGGATTTCTAAAAGGTTTAGTCTATACACAGAGTCCATATTGATAGAGTTAATAAACTCAGATTTGGAATAACATAAATTATTTTTCACTGATTTTTCATTTAGTGACTATTAGGTCACCTTCAAATATAATAATTTGAGAAAGTGGATTCTCAACTTCAGCAAGTTTGAGTTTCAAATTTTAAAAATTGTATTTCCACAATTGTAGACCTTAAAATTTTTAGCTAAAAAGATTTATAAATAGTAAAAAATTCTCAACTCAAAATTCCAAACTATCATCTGCATCACACATGACAGGGACTATTCATTAATCAATTTTCTTTTCAGTAAAAAAAAATAACGAAACTTTATAGAGTTTCCCATACCAAATGATACTATGGACAAACCATCTAGTCAATATTCATGCTGCATGGACAAACAATGAATTAGCTAGAAAGAAAACATCATAACAAAAACTTATCAAAAAACAAGAAGCACTCCATGTGTCATGCTTAGGAAATCTATTAGCCATGCAAAATATGTGGCCGTTTCGTTCAATTCCCACCATCACACATGGCTTCCACTATTTACACATGCCATGGATGCACATGAGAACACCCAGGATGTTATGAAGATGATGGTGTCTTCCACTATTTACACACGCTATGGCTGCACATTAGAACTCTCCCAACACCCAGGATGTTATGAAGATGATGGCATCCATTACTATGGGAGGCATGCCGAAGACACATGAAAAAACTCCCAACACCCAGCAATTTATGAACAGGATGGTCGCCATTACCGTGGGAGGGCACAATATATCTTAGGTCGTATTAACTTTTAACATTGCTCGGATTGGAGATTTGGATGTAGAGATCATAGGCATTCAACATGATAATTCGTGAGAAGTGAACCCTAGCGATTTATTCATTTTCTACACAGGTATGACAACAGATGGACAACCTTATTTGACTGAAGCCATTAAGAGAGGGGCCGTGGCTATCATTGCTAGCAAAGAGATTACAAAAGATGAGTCCATAAATGTGAAGGAAATGGTAATGGTGGAGGAAGGGAATGCCATTCTTGCCTCACTTGCAGCGTCATTTTTTGGAAATCCATTGCAGAAACTGGTTGTGATTGGAATAATGGGTACTAATGGAAAAACTACCACTTCTTATCTGATAAAGAGTATGTATGAAACCATGGGTCTAAAAACTGGTCTTCTTGGTACCATTGCTTATTATATTCAGAGCGATCATGAGCTGGAAGCTCACTCTACCAATCATGATGCTGTTTATGTGTAGAAACTGATGGCAAAGATGGTTCATAATGGTACTGAAGCTTGTGTTATGGAGGCTTCCTCGCATGCTCTTCTGTTGGGTTATTGTGATAAAGTAGATCTTGATATTGCAGTTTTTACAAATTTAACTAGGGATCATATGGACTTTCACAAGACAAAGGAAGATTATAGAGCGACCAAGGGGAGGTTGTTTGCTAAGATGGTGGATCCTGAATGGCATCGTACAGTAGTTAACATTGATGATCCAAATGCTCCTTATTTTATTGCACATAGCAATCTAGATGTTTATGCAATGGGGAATAATAATGATGATGTTTATGCTTTGGAAGTTCAACTTTCTTTGTTTGAAACTCAGGTGCTGATCAGAACACCCAAAGGCAATTTGGAAATATCTTCAGGGCTTCTTGGGAGGCATAATGTATATAACATTCTTGCTATTGTGGCCATAGGGATTGCAGTGGGAGCACCATTAGATGATATAGTGAAGGGAATTCAGGAAGTTGATGCAATCCCTGGAAGATGTGAATTAATAGATGAGGAATAGACATTTGTTGTTATTGTAGATTATGCACATACTCAAGATGCTTTAGCAAGGCTTCTTGATACAGTCAGAGAATGTGGAACCCAACGTGTAATAACTGGTAAGTATGATTCTCTAAATGATTTAAGCATTTGAAGCAAATTTTTTGCATCCACCTGTGAAGTCCCACTGCCTATAATTATAAAAGAACCTAATGAAATAAAGGTATAGACATGTTATAGATGATGTTTTTTACTGCACTTGTGCACCTTCCCATGATATTGGAGCCTATGTATCAAAGTCATGCTAAGTAGCATTAAGCCTTAGGGATTGTAAAGGTATATCTATGCGTGTGCATGCATGTGTGTCTCCAATTTAATCAATTTTACTTCATTGCATTGTGTAATATATAATAAATTTTACTTTGGAAATTCATCTTTCTTTGTTTGATTATAATCAATTCCAGTTTGCTGCATTGGTAACACTTTCTTACCGGCCACAAATAGCTGAACCAGATAGAACACCTCCATAGGCTCTGTTAATAGTTCTTCTATTTCTGCTAAGCCTCGACCTCTTGTACTCAGCTGGCCTCAAATGGACGAACTGCAATTCTCCCATAATTTATATGATTAATATTAGGGTCCAAGAACAGTCAAAATACTTTAATAAATTTAGAGCTCTATATTTTATCCGAGACATTTTCGCTGGGTTCTAAAAAAACAAATCCTACAACCTAACTATCCAAGCTTTAACCATTTAGAACATGATACTTCAACCTAATGTGTTGAAAAAAAAATCTTCTGACATGAATAGGGTATCTTGGACAGCGGAAGAAATAAGAAATGAACTTTATAGAAAAATCAGAAAAAAATTGGGAAAACAACAAACTTAAAAGCACTTTATCCATTTGAGGACTAAGCCAAGGGAAAAAATCCGGTCACTCATTTAAAAAGCAATACTAAATTCCCATGAAGTGAAAGAAGAGAAGTAATGTGCATACCTTGGAAGCTTCAACCCATTTGTTATCTATGAATTCGATAAATTACAGCCGGTTTCCCTATCAAAGCCAAGAGTCATTTACATTCTGCTTCCATAGCGACTGTGGGTTCTTCCGCTTCATGGTAGTTTCTCTAAGAGATAGCTCTTCTATTGTTCTCCTTCCAGCTCTACCCAATAATATCTATCAAAATGCCCTTTCTTTCTCTCAAAGATTGGTTCTAGTGAGCATTACTGTTGGAACCAAGTTCTTCTTCTTCCTCAAGGATTCACAGCAACTGTGGGTTCTTTCACTTGCTGGTAGTTTCTCTAAGAGCTAGCTCTTATGGTGTTATCCTTATAGCTCTACCCAGTAAAAAAACTGGAACTGCCCTTTCTTGCTCTCAAGGATTAGTTCTAGCCATCATTACTGCATGCAGTGAATAATCCAAACCCACCTCAAATAAACATCCATTACCCTAAATATTTCAAATCCATCTTAGATAAATCTCCAACAAACCAAAATATTCAAACCCAACACAGAAAAGGCTCCAAGAAGCTGACATATCCAAACCCATATCAAACATAATTTAAAAAAACGAAATGTACAATAGAAAACACCAATTTTCAACAAAAATTCCACCGATAATTTGAAATCCAGTCCTTGAACACTAGATTTATTTAATAAATTTACAATTCAGATACAAACAAATACAAGGACCCGAATTATTTAGAAAGTCACCTCAGAGCTCTTACCACTCTGTGAAGAGATCACTGCAGCAACTAACACTGATGACTAGAATCTGGGAAACGAGACAGAAGAGTTCATGAACACACAGTAGAGTCAATGGGGATCGGAGGTAGGAAGGACAACATCCTTTAAAAAACTAGGTCTGCTTCTTCGATATTATGCCCTTAATAAAATATGTCAAGCAAAGGTGGAAACTGAAGGGTAACAGCTCCCGTCGAAGTAAATTCCTTGGTTTCGTGCATCATCCTCAGCACTGCCGACACAAAAGAGGACCATTAAACTGCACTCAATGCACCCTGGCTTCCATCAATTTACTATTCAACATTGAAAAATATCGTACAATTATTCGACTCGAATATCTCCAAATCTTTTGAAGATTTGGCTTCTTGCATTTTACCGAATTCGACACGGCATCCCCTGAATTCTACACACTGACTTGACTTGCCAATTTGACCAAGTTGACTGACCTAAGTATTTATAATAATAGTCTCATAGGTAATATCATTGAATATATTGCCCATTTGAGTCATCTAACCATCCCAGATCCTGGTTCAAGTAAGCTCACAAGTAGCATACCACTAGCCATTGATAATTTAATTCGGTTGGTCATCTTATATCTTGATGGAAATAGGTTTACTGGTAACATTCCCGAAACCATTGTTGATTTAAAATCAATTTGCCATCCTCTATCTTGGTTCAAATAACTCTACAGGTAACATCCCCCATGCAATATGAAAACTTCATTTCTTGCATTATTTATATTTGAATTCAAAATATTTAACTGAGAAAATTCCGTGGTTTTTTTTCCTATAGACATAAAACAACTTAGAGGAACTATTTCTGAGAGCATTGACAATTGCATTTTTATGCTCATTCTAATAACTTTTTTTAGAATTTTTTCAACATTTTTAGACAATTATACCTGACTTCAACTATTAGATTTTTTATGCATATTTTTTTTGCTCATTCTAATAACTTTTTTGGAACTTTTTCAACATCTTTAGCCAATTGTAACAGAGGTAATATCATTAAATATATTCTCTCTGTTTTAACCAGTTCAAAGAAAAAAATTAATATAGCCAAGATGAGAACGAACTCTCATGAGCTCCATAGTGAAATAGGTCGTTCCATGGGTGGAAAGGATTTTCCATCTCTGTGAGAATAGGAACATTGAAGATGAAAATCACTTCCTCTTAGAGTGCCCTGCGTACACCCACATTAGATCTCCGTTTCATAATCTTTGCTGCAATACTGACCTTCCTAGCATTTTAACTTGTCAAAATTATAGTGAGCTCAGGACACCTCTCACAAAGCTCTTTGAGCATAGGAATACAATTTAAAAAAAACTAATTAATAGGTTTCTTTAGGTCCGATAGACCAAGTTTGGTCTTAGTGGAGATTAACCATCATCATCATTAGATTTTTTATGCATATTTTTTTGTGGTCATTCTAATAATTTTTTTGGAACTTTTTCAACATCTTTAGCCAATTGTACTTCAACTACTAGATTTAAGTAAAAATAGATTGATAGGCAAGCTTCCCTCGTTCCTTTCATATTTTCAGGATTTGAGAATTTTAGATGTTGGTCACAATAATTTGCATGGTGGTATTCCTCAGTTCATCACAAATCTCAACAAATTGTATATGTTGGATTTATCCAATAATAAACTCAATGGAACAATACCATGTCATTTGGAGAGACTCTCTGGATTTGCAATCAATGTATCTTGACAAAAAAATCAGTCAAGCATCTAGATGTATTACATGAAGAAATAACAATTGGCATGAAAGGAAGGGAGACTAGTCTCTCATATGAGTTGTCTACAAACACCATATTTGATTTATTTAGCAATAATCTTACCAGAGAAATCCCTGCTACGATAGGAAGAATGAGTAGCTTAAGATTGTTGAATTAATCAAGGAACCATTTGAAAGGGTGAATCCCTGCATCTATTGGTGGGATATCTACATTGGAGCAACTGAGCTTGGCGATAAATAATTTGAGTGGACCAGAACTCTCTCATTTGCATTGGATGGGTGTTCTAAATGTTTCATCAAATAGCCTCTGTGGAAAAATCCCAACAGAGACACAATTTTCCACTTTCAATGTAACATCATTTCAAGTAAATAATTGTTTATGGGGGTGTCCTTTAGATACATGCATTGAAAATAAAATAAAAAATGGAGAAAACAATTATAACAGTACAAGGAATAATGTTCAAATAAGATGGTTGAGTCAGATGGAAGGACAAATGTCATTGATCACATTAAAGATAAGAATGTGAATTGGATTTGAAGGGGTGATATTGTTTTTATATTATGTGAGAGAGCTAAATGTTAGATGGTTCCCCAATCTAAATCACAACTTTTTTTAATGGGGTATACTGATTTCCTACCTAATAAAGGGCTCACCAAGTCCAAAGTTCCACCAATTATGTAAAAATAAAGTGTGTGAATTAAGCAAATCTATCTTATTGCTTTTGGATAATATTTTTATAATAAGAAAATTAAGATAATGCTATTATTAATTAATTTATATATGAAGTTTAATCATATATTAAGGTGTGAACTCTATTACAATTTTAAAAAGGTTGACTCTCTATATATTTCTTTAATATATATAATATTTCAAATAAACATAAATATCATGATGATGATGATGATGATGATGGTTAACGTCCCCTGAGACCAAAACTTGGTCTATCGGACCTAAAGAAGAGAATTAATTAGTTTTCTTTAAAGTTATATTTCTATGCTCAAAGAGCTTGGAAATAAGCGTCCCGAGCTTACTATAATTTTGACAGGCTAAAAGGCTAGGAAAGTCGGTATTGCAACAAAGATTATGAAACTGGGATCTAATGTGGGTGTACGCAGGGCACTCTAAGAGGAAGTGATTTTCATCTTCAATGTTTTTACTCTCACAAAGGTGGCAGATCCTTTCTACCCATGGTGTTTTAGGGACTGTCCAACGACCAGTTTCACTATGGAGCTCATGCAAGTTCGTTCTTATCTTAGCTATGTTAATTTTTTTCTTAGCACTGATCAAAATAGAGAGATACTTTTGATCTTCTAGAGTAGGGTTGATGACCTCCTTATAATATCTTAATTTTCTTTTAGCCTCAAGATCTTTCTCACCACAATTTTTCTTTAAACTTAGAAGAAATAATATTTTTAATGTTATTAATATTCTGCAAAGCAACATTTTCATCGATCTCCAAGTGATTTAACCAAGACCTGGTATCTTTATACCACCCACGCTTGAGCCTTAAGTGGTTTTGGCTGGAGTTTAAAGCTATCTTAGGGAGTCTATGGTCTCCCATGTTATTGATTTTGTTCTTGTATAACAGGAGTCTAGTCTTAGCTAGGCTCTCGATGGGGTAAAGACCCACTTCTACAAGGAGAATAGGATAGGGTGTATTGTTTTTTATTTTGAGGTTATAAGTTATAAAACGCTTCTGGATTTGCTCGATCTTTCTCCAGGATTCTCTAGAGATGCTGCAACCCCAAACCTCACACCCATACAAGATGACAGGAGTGACTAGAGTCTCAAAAAGGAGCCTCTTTTTATCCCACATCATGAGGTTTGCATCTTTACAGTTATTTTCAAGACCAAAGTAAGCTTTCCACCCTCCGTTAATCCTTTTCTTAATGCTATAGTTCCAGTTGAGCTTGTGATGAATATCAATTACTAGGTACTTGTAAGAAGACACATCCTCCAAGTTGCTATTGTCATACATAAAATTAGCGTATGTATCATTTTTGGATTTGATAATCATAACTTTTGTTTTGTCAGTGTTAACAGTCATACTCATGTTAGAGCAGAAATCTTTGAGGAGTCGAAGCTGCTTATCAAGATCAGAAGAACACCTAGCCATAAGGACAATATCATCAGCATAAAGAAGAAGGATGATGACTATTCCAGCTAATATCGTACCAGCACAACCTGCTTCTTCTAAACAACCCTCTAACTTATCAATGTAAATGCAAAAAAGGGTAGGGGAGAGGGGGCAACCTTTCTTAACTCCGATATTACACTTAATATCTTTCGACCACCCCTCATTGCTTTTAAGCTTGGCAATTACATTCTCGTAGAGCCTTATCACGGCAGCTCTTAGCTCGAAAGGAACCTTAAGCTCTTCTAACCTATTCCAAAGGTTATTTCTAGGTACCGTATCGAAAGCCTTTCTAAAGTCCACAAAGCAGCAAAAGAGATTGGATTTATCATTGCGGCACTCCTCCATAATGATCCTAAGCGTAATAAGGTGGTCTATTGTTGAGTGATGCCTTCTAAAACCCGCTTGGCCTTTAGCTCGCTTACCTTCACTTTCAAGCCAAATGCTGATTTTCTTTTCCAAAATAATACCATATAATTTGGCTAAGAGGGGGCTTATCATAATAGTTCGATAATTTGAGGGGTTATTTGTATCACCACTTTTAAAAATAGAGATAATGAGGCTCTGAGTCCAAGGTTTAGGGAACCCTTGCTTGACTGCTTGATTAAAAATCTTGTGGATGTGAGGGATGAGGACAAGACCTCCAATTTTTAAGATTTCTACCTGGTAACCTTCAGTGTCCTTAGCTTTTCCATTAGCGAGACGCTTAAGCCCAAAATCTATGTCTTTTAAAAAGAAAACTTCCTTCCTTGTGAGGGGGGTTTCAAAGTGGTCTATGACATTCGGGGAGTCATAAAGCTTTTTAAGATAGGAATTCCAGTCGTGCAGAGAAATTTTAATATTATCTTTAGTTTTTCTAGTTAGAATCTACCTCCAAAATTTCTTAGGGTCCGTCTTAGAGAGGTGTAAGAGATTGTCTTGCCTTTTGTCAATATACTGCCTTTTTTTCTTTTTAGTAAGGGCTTTGTAATTTTTTATCTTGTTAATTTTAAGAGATTCATCAAGAGCTTCCTTAATCTCTCTCCTCGCATTTTTACAATCAGTATCATACCAAGGGTTGGCTTTTCTATTCCTTTTATTACTCGAAACTTCAAATACAAAAAGTTATTACTTTTCATAATACTGTAATAATAATAAAAAAATCAATATAATGCTATTATATAATGATTTGTATATAAAATTAACCATAAATGAAATCTATAGTATTTTTAATAATTGTATATTTATTTAATATATAATATTTCAAATAAAAATAAATATTTCAATATTTATCATTCATATATTTAAAAAAAAGTTATTTAATTAATGTATATTTAAAAAAAAAAGTTAAAGTTAATTTTTTCATGTATTTTTAAAAAAATTGATTTGAAATAACTATCATAATATTTATCATTAATATATTTTTAAAAAAGTTATTTTATTCATGTATATTAAAGAAAAGTTAAAGTTAATTTTTTCATGTATGTTTAAAAAAAATTAATATATTTTTATAAAATTTATTTTATTTATATATCTTAAAAAAAAAGTAAAGTTAATTTTTTCATATATGTTTAAAAAAAAAAAAATTAATTTTATGTGGAAGATTTTTTTTAATACTAAATTTGTGTTTTATTAAATTTTTATTTATTTATAATTTTATATTAAAAATCTTTATCAAATTTATTTATTTAATAATATCATATTATTCAACTTTAAATTAATTAATTAGTTGTAAAATAAAAAAAATTGTCTTTATTTTATTTTTAAACTTTATACATTTTATATTTTTAAATTAAGTATATCTAAAAAGAAATATTAAAAATATTTAATAATTATTATTTAAATTAATTAATTACACAATATATATATAAACTAAAATACATTAATACTTAAAAACAAGTGAGAAGTCCTATTAAGAAAGAAAATCAAACACAAATTTAAAAAATGTTACTCATGAACACACTTAATCATCCAACACTATGGTTGAATTAGTTACATGATGGATGCACTTACGAATTCATCATTTACCTACTTAAATTCATTTGTGCATAAATGCTTAATAAATTAATCATATTAAAAAACATGATATGATTTTTTTTCCAATACTACAACATTGTCTTACCTATAATGTTTTGTTGCATTCTTAGAAAATTCATAGTTATCTTATTATTAACTTTATATCTATTGACATTTTACTATTTCCAAATATACCATGCATTGTTTTTACAAATATTTTATTTTTAACATTAACTTATCAATAATTATTTGTAACTTATGGTCACATGAAAACTTGTGTGATAGATTTTAAAAGTAATTATTTGTAACTTGTGGTTACATGGAAAATTGTGTGATAGATTTTAAAAGTAATTGTGTGTTTTTTTCCATATTAAAAACTAGATTTATCATTTTATATTCGGGTGATTCCATGAAGGTGGGTAACACTTTTTGGCCAAATTTGGCGATGAAAACCTGATTTTTTTATTTATGTGCTAGATAGAAGCCCTCGAAACACATATATGCTATGTGAATTTCGACTTGCAGTAAAAAAACAAATTGTAGAATATTATGTTGCCTTCCCAACGATATTTTTTTTAAAATATTCCGATGTCATTTAATGTGTTAAATTTTGCATTTAATGAATTATGTGACCTTTAAAATTTGAAAAATATAATAAGTGGCTCATGTCCATCCCCAATAATTTAATCTTCCATTAATAATTAAAAAAATAAATTATACGAGCATAATCTACACAAAATGTATTGTGGTCTGCATATTTTTTTGTTAATTTATTTCGCAATATACAATTTTTATTAGTTTTCAAAAGTGACCACATCTGATTTCAAAATCATTTTATACACATGTGTGTCCATCCCATCTTTTTTTCACTGTTTTAAAAATTTGAAAAACCAAAAATACCCTTTTGAAGACGACGCATCAATGTGTGGGCTGTGTATTTTTCTGAAATTTTTGGATGTGTATTTTTTACCCTGCGGATTATTCTTCGAGCTACTTCGAATTTGTTGTCAGGTTTTCTAAGTGTAAGTTTTAGAACTAATTTAAAAACAAAAAAAAACCATATGAATGTCAAAACGCATGCATGATACCTCAATGGATAGAGGATTTGGTGATGAATCTATCGGTATGAACTCTGCTCAGTTGTGTGCCATGA
Organism: Pseudotsuga menziesii; assembly: GCA_001517045.1. Taxonomy (NCBI): domain Eukaryota; kingdom Viridiplantae; phylum Streptophyta; class Pinopsida; order Pinales; family Pinaceae; genus Pseudotsuga; species Pseudotsuga menziesii. Next base: position 5,993 of record LPNX011190042.1, on the reverse strand, counting down.
ATGGCAGCGTTACACCCCTAGAATACATAGAGAAACATTGATTTTCCTGTAAGAGGGATGAATTTTTGTTTTTCAGGCCCTCGATCGAGCTTTGGAGCTCAATCGAGGTTTTAAAATACCTCGATCGAGGTCTAGTCTTTGTTAAAAAATCTTACAAAATTGGTCGGGAATGAAATAATTAAGCATTGATGGCATTAATGTCATTTCAACTACCTTCCTAACACTATTTCCCACCCGAATTCCTAAATAAATTATATATAAACATAAGACATAAACATCTTACTAATTTTATCATTCACAATTGGTAATCAATTTGAAACAATGCTTGCGTTTTAATGCAAATTTAGCATTGTGTTTACATATTGTTGTAGGTGTGAATTTGGATTGTTGATTTTGATCACAATGGGAAGCAAAAAGTGTAGAAGTAAAATATCTAGTAGGAATCAAATCAACATCGAAGAAATAAGAGAGAAAGATAGAGAAACAAAGAGGAAAAAAAGAGCAGTATTGAGAGGAGAAGAAGTTGCAAATCAAGATATGATGGGAGAATCAAATGCCATTGCTAACAATATTGGTATTTAATTTAAAAGTTATGCAATTTCATATTCATAACTATAATTTTTTTTTCCTAGTGATATAGTCCATATAATTTCATTCATATTTTCCTATAATTTCATAGTGTTCTAGTTCATAATTTTTATATATATACATGTACATGTGTTAAACCAAGTTTATAATTTATTATAATTTTGTACTTGTAATTTTGTAATAAATTCATAAAGGTATATGTACATTGTATGTGCATGTATGAATAGATATGTATTTATAATTGTATAATTTAGTAAATTTACATATTCATATAATTTCATATAATTTTATAATTTCATATTGCATAATATAGACTCACATATTTATAATTTTTATGTAAAAAATTACAAAGATTGTTCTCAATGGGAGTTGATTGCACTCGTCATCATCGATTTTAATATTCAATTTTAATTTCATATTCATGTATATGAACATTTTCATAGTGTTCAAATTACAATTTTACGTTACACTATGATAATGATGATAATTACATTACAATTACAATTACAAGATCACATTACAATTAAAATTACAATTACAATCATTACATTATTACATTACATTACATTACAATAATTACATCATTACATTACATTACAATTTTACAATTACATTAAATTACAATCATTACATTATTACATTACATTTACAATTACATTACATTACAATTTTACAATTACATTATAATTTTAATATTGATGTAATTTCATATTCATGTATATAAGCATTTTCATATTGTTCAAATTACAATTTTGCATGTTACATTAAATGATAATGATGATCTCTAATTAAATTAAACAATTACAATTTTAATTTTAAATGTGAAAAATTTAAATTATAAATGATGATCATATAGACTTTTCTATATTTGCTTTGAAAATAAAAACAAAGAGAGAAAATGAGAATCCACAAATCTTTAAGATATTTTTTTTTTAAATGACTCTTTTAATGCCATTTCTTTGTTTTTTATTGACTTTTTTTAGGATTTTTATTTTTCTTTATTTTTGATGATGTTAGTGATTTTCATCTTTGTACAAAGGCAAAAGAAGTTATATTTAAAAATCATTTAACAAGATGGATAAAAGAATTTATATTTAAAAAATTATTTAATACGATAGGAAAAAGTATTAATATGATTGTGATTTCTTTTGCTTTTGTTTTTTAAGAACAATAAAAATAAAATTAAAAAAAAATCATTTAGAAAAAAAATCACTTTACCTTGTTTTCTATTTTCTTTTTTTTTTTAAATAAAAAATAAAAAATAAAAATAAAATCATTGTGAAAAGAAAATGACTTTACCTTGCTTTCCTTAGGAGTGACTTGAAAAGAAACTTCAAACATATTTACGGTAACCTCACAACACACAGAAGACAAATCTGTGACAAAGAACTCGACGTAGACTCGTGCATGCTAACTTTCTTGGTTGCGTCTAGATGTAGGTTCACCTCACATGGTTGTTTAACTATAGGATTACCGTGCAGTAAGATATTAATTCGGTTGTTTATTCATTAAATTTGAATGAATTATTGTAATTGACATAACATATATTCAATGAATTAATTATTTTTTAAATTTTTTATTACTATAATGAAAGTTTTCATTTAATGTATGTATAAATTCATACCTTCAAATAAAATAGTAAGAATTAAGCAATTCCATTAACTCATCTTTGAATGGCGGATGCTCACTTTCTTGGTTCTGTTCACATGGGTTGTTTAACTGTCACTCTCATGATAGGTGGACCATTAAAGTTAAATACATTATTGGTATTGATGTTAACATATAATATTTAAGCCAAGATCAAGATCGAAGAAAAGTTATAGATCATGAAACTTTTGTCATATTAAATAATGAATTATGTATATAAACAAGAGCTATCATGTCACTTGGACTGTTAAAGTTAAATACATTATTGGTATTGATGTTAACATAGAATATTTAAGCCAAGATCAAGATCGAAGAAAAGTTATAGATCATGAAACTTTTGTCATATTAAATAATGAATTATGTATATAAACAAGAGCTATCATGTCACTTGGACTATTAAAGTTAAATACATTATTGGTATTGATGTTAACATAGAATATTTAAGCCAAGATCAAGATCGAAGAAAAGTTATATATCATGAAACTTTTGTCATATTAAATAAGGAATTATGTATATAAACAAGAGCTATCATGTCACTTATTTTTTTTTTAAGGTTTTGTTTTGTGAGAAAGATTAACAATTTAGACAACACGTCTTAAGTAAGATTAATTTAGAGAACACGTGTTAATTAAGATTAATATAAATGCTTTAAGCAATGGTAAGTTATCTTTGAGCGTCTTATCATATTTAAAAGAGACACATCTTTTAAGGATTGATTCTAGAGGGAGGGGTATACATTGCANGACACATCTTTTAAGGATTGATTCTAGAGGGAGGGGTATACATTGCGTGCAAAGGCATATCCTAATTGTCTCTTGTGTATAAATGGACACTAACTTATTGATCCTGTAATCAAAACTCAAGCCTTAAAAACTAGGGAGGACGAATTTTTGCAAACACAATGTTAAAATGTAATCTAGAAGTGATGAAATCTGTAATGAATAAAAAATCTAGTTTGGAAGTGATCAATGGTATAAGTGGTAGTTTCAAATGAAGGGATATTTTTATTATCTTTAAAAATGATGTTTATTATAAAATTGAATAAATTATTAAGGTGAAATATACAATTTTAGTTTTAATTTTCAAATTTGATGTTTGATAGATTTTGAACTTTTTTATATTTTTAGTTAGTAAGAAGTTTGATCCGACAACAACTAAAAGTATTTGCCTTCACAAACCTCTCCGAACAAAACCCATAGCACCAAGAAATCCTCCAACTACAAGGCTAAATAGCTCCCCAATTCTTCCCATTACCTTGATGTAATGAGGATAAGCATTATTAAGTAAAATTAGAATTAGAATTAAATATCTTAATTTATTTGAACTGTTATTAAAAAATAATATATATATACATTGTGATTATGAAGGTAAACAAAACATAATATAAGCTACATGGTATGCTGGTTATAGTATTGTGTCAATTTGAATTTATATAGAAGACTATATTCTTGTAAGGACCGGATTATTAGACTAATCTCAACTACATGAATCACACAATAAATTTAATGAATCTTTCTTCAATACTTGAAAAACTGGATTATAATCACGTTGAACAAGAGAAAATAATAGTTAGGATCACATACTTTATGACCTAGCATATGTAATCAAAACTCAAACAGTTTCCATAAGGAGAAATTATTTTAACATAGAAGGAACAAGCTTATAATTATACTTGTGATGCCATTGAAAAAATTCACAAGTGAATTTGACCACAAATTCTGATGGCCTAAATGTCCGATTTTCAACATATTGATGTCGACAATTCGACAAATTGCTTTCTTTTAAAACATCGATGGAAATTCACGTCAATTCTGATAGTGAAAAACCCTTCTCGAATGTCTACAACAGGGTGTCGAAAATCTGATGTCAAATGGCACTCCAGATCGGTCACACAATCGACGACGTCTCCTTCAACTTTGTCGAATATGCGACACCTCACTCCATTATGGAATCGGATGAATCTCCCTAATACCTTTTGGATCACTAACGGACTGAAGGCATCAGTAGTGTAGCATAGTCATCGGATTTGATGGATATTCAACGACCTCTTTCACCAGTTAAAGCTCATAAATATGATGACTCTTCCTTCCTGCTAGTCAGATAACCGACGACCAATGCGTCGATATTGTAGCACAATCGTCGAATTGGATGGATATCTGACAACCTCTTTCACTAGTTACATCTCGTAAATCTGACGACTCTTCCTTCCTGCCAGTCGGATAACCGATGACTAATGCGTCGGTAGTGTAGCATAGTCGTCGGATTGGATGGATATCCAACGACAAATTCCACTCCACATATGTCGAAAAACCAATGACCCCTTTTAAATTTATAAAAAAATATTTGCAAACATATCACTACCATTTATGAATTCTTGAAGTTTACCACAGTCATTATGCTCCATCCAAAGCTATATTTTTTCCATTTGGGATCTTTCCATTTTTCACTCTCGAGTTCAATTAAAAAAAAATGCTTGATTAGTTTGTTCATATGTAAAAAATATATTCTCATTTTGGAGGCCAGTGCAAGAGCCTTGGTATGACAAATGTTCAGTTTTATGTGACATGGAACTTTGTTTCCTACAAAACCCAACTTATGGACAATAACAAGAATGATTCATCAAATTGTTTTGAATTAAGAGAATTGATGTATATAATTAAATAATCACCTCTTGAATCCCCTTTGTTTTGAATTAAGAGAATTGATGTATATAATTAAATAATCCTCCCTTGAATCCCCTTCCCTAGTCTCCATATTATTTCATGATTTGATGAGTTCAAGGTTGGTTGTCATTAATTTCGACTTTACCCTATGAACAAGAATGGGTTTGCCACATTTGTGTAAAACTGAGAGGAAGAAGGTTGCTTATATCCTTTGTTTTGTGGAGGTAAGGGAATCCAAATACACCATGCATGGAAGAGGCATACAATAATTATTCACGAGGGGATACTATAGAAGGAAAGTCTACAAAAAAAAATTGTAAGGTCACTTTCATAAGCTTCCTTAACTCACAATAAGGCATTCTTAGGAAAGCATGTTTAGAGTCAAACAAACTATGTAGTATTTATTTAATTGAAATATTTGGTTACTTATTTTGATATGGGTTATAAACATTATTTTGATCACATAGTGTTCTTTCTAACAGTATTCTGAAGTGGACAAGATTTTATTCATCATTAGATGATATTTTCTATTTTTTTATCAGAATTTCCATTTTAATTGATCATGTATTGAATGAACACTAAAGTGGGATGATGTAGTGGTAGAAAGTTGTTTGGGTGTTGGTTTGTATTTAGAAATGGAAAGAGAAAATGATATGGGGAAATCAATCTTCCATTTGAGAGCTAAGATTACATATATCCTCAATTTGTTTTGAAGTAAAAGGGTCTTTGACACCCTTCTAATTGAAGCATAGTTGATACTAAAACACCAGAGCTAACATTAATCAAAATTTTGAAATGAGTTATTTTCTTGATCATCCCTATATCTAGTATTCTTCCAAACATATATGAGCATATCATTAGGAGGTTGATCCTTAAACCATGACAGTTATAGTTTATAATATATTTCTAGAAACATTATAGGTTTCCCAATGGTGCCAACTGATTTGGAACACCAAATGGCAGTGGTTGTTGAATCCATTCAAAAGTAGTAAGCAAAATTTACATTCCTGGACCCAATCAAGTTAGTCAAAACCATCATCTGACACACTACACAACATATTTTCAAATTATGTTACTTAATCCAAGATGCAATTT
>LPNX011189974.1:0-22389 GCA_001517045.1 Pseudotsuga menziesii | reverse complement strand
GGTGTAGGCCTAATCCTCATCTAGGTCTTCATCATATCCATGAGCAAGTTGTGCGTAGGTACATCTCAGGGCCATACATTTCATTTCCAGTGCAATCTAAAACTTCTCCTACCGTTGTCTCATCGTATCCAGATCATCTCATCATCGCACACAGAGAGAAACCCATATGCACACCACATGCCCAACAGACCACCTACATTCTACCAGCATAGGAGCATGTTAGGACTCATTACATATAAAAGACAACCTACGTCTGCCACTATGTTAGAGTCTCCTAGAAGCACAACAAGTGCATTACGTCTCTCGATGTTCAACCTGTGTTCTATTGGCATAGGAGCACACCATGACTTATTACATATCATGGGAAATTTATGTCTACTACTATGCAAGAATCACCTTGGCACACACCAAGTGTCTTAGCAGGGGATGAGATGTCCCTAAGCCCATTGGGGTGAACCTCTATCCCAAGGGTCACCTACCTTTTGAGCCTCAAGTCACAATGGGCTAATGAACAATCCCCCCTGCTATTTTTGAACTTGTGACCTCCATGGAGATAACACATGCTCTTAACCGTTATGCCCACTTAGGTGCTCATTACCATCTTAATAGCATATGTCTTCATTCAATTCAGTATGGAAACCCAAATGGAAAACTCACATTCTAGATGTTATCCATTGATGGCATCCTATCTCGCTAGGTTTATCATAAAAAGACTCACAAACAACTACCTTTATGCCTAGTCTCACCACCACCTAAAACATTTTTTGATTCTCAAACCTTTGTAACTAGAGCCATTTGATTTCTTGTGCCCCACCTTCTAGAAAAAGAAATCTCATCCATCGTAAGAAGTTCTATAGAGCTAGACTTGTTTCATGTTGGGTGTACGCCTAATACTCATCTAGGTCTTCATCATATCCATGTGCAAACCATTGCGTAGGTACATCCCGGGACCCCACATTACATTTCCACTGCAATCTCCAATGTCTCCTACCATTGTCTTATTGTAAACATATCATATCATCATCGCTCACATAGAGCATCCCAGATGTCCAACATACCACCTGTGTTCTACTAGCATAGGATCACACCAGGACTCATTACATCTCAAAGACAACCTGCATCTACCACTATGTGAGAATCACCTAGGAGCACATCAAGTGCATTATGTCTCTCCATGGTCATCCTGCATTCTACCAGCATAGATAATTATTTATCTATTACTTTATCTTTTCATTTTGAAATCATTACTCTCAAACCAACTTGTAGCCCATCCTTCTGTTATACCTTGAGTACATTCACCTTAGGAATATATATCATTTTAGATAATTATTTATCTATTACTTTATCTTTTCTTCATATCACTATGCATGTTATATAGATATGATTTGTAAATTCTCTTCATCCCTTCTCTTAATTATTCCCTCTTTATTATCTTGTTAATTACTTTGGATTATTGAGAATGAATTTTCTACCAGTCATATATCCCCTTTTTAGGACAATATTTATATTGTTGATAGAACTCTTATATTCTTTGAGGTGATTGAGGGTGTGTTATCAGATGAGAGATCTAACAATGCACCCTTACTTGCCTTGAAGAGTGAGAATTTGTAGGATAAATAAGCTTTTCCACTCTTTTAGACACTTTTCATTGTCATAACTTCTTGCATACTAAAACCATGATGTTATATTATCAAATGTTGTTCTTATGTGCAAGGGGAGGGGATAAATTTTTGTATCCTAGAGGAAAAATAGTCAATTCTTTTGCAAAGGGTTTGGGAATAAAACTAAACAATGAGGCACAATGGATGGGGACTCTACATAGGAGATTTAGAAGATGAGAACTGGGTATGAAAAGGGAAGCTATATATGTAAGAGGATTTATAATAGGACATCTCACCTTAATAAACCCACATAATTTTTATAATAGTGACATCTGTCGAACCTATCCATCATAAGAAGTTTCTACAAATCCACACTTGTTTCAAGTTGGGTGTAGTCCTAATCGTCATCTAGGATTCATCATATCCATGAGAAATCCATTGCGTAGGTACATCCCGAGACCATACATTACATTTCCACTGCAATCTCCAATGTCTCCCACCGTTGTCTCATTGTATCTAGATCATCTCATCATCGCACATGGAGACCAACCCAGATGCACACCACATGTCCAACATACCACCTACATTCTACCAGCATAGGAGAATGCCAGGACTCATTACATCTCAAATACAACGTGTCTACAACTATGTGAGAATCCTAAAGGAGCACATTAAGCGCATTACATCTCTCCATGGTTAGCATGCGTTCTACCAGCATAGGAGCATTCCAGGACTCATTAAATCTCATGGAAAACTTGCGTATACCACTATGCAAGAATCACATTGATGTTTCCCATTTTGAATTTACCAACGCACGACATATAAATCCCATAGCCATATATTAACCACAACCATATTAACCCTTGAAGGAAAAAAATACAAATAACATGCAAACAAACACTCAACCAATAATATTCTTCACCACAACATATATTCACCACAATAATTATACACACCATGACATATATATTCACCATAAATCGTGAAGTCACAATTACATTAAGAATTATGTCAAACCCCTAAAGAATTAAGGATTACATTAAGAGTTATGTCAAACCGTGCACTTAAAAACCCTTACATTGTGCATAATATGCATTCATTCACATAAAATAAGTCATTCGGAGAGGGTTTGAATAAACCCACGAGAGCACACAAACCCAATTGGAAAACAAACCCATTAGGACAAAACCCACAAGCAAAAGACACCATAAAAAAATATGAAATGCATAACCCAGGTATGGGTCACAAATTTTCACTGGGAGATTCAACGTGTTGAAAAACATAGATAGAGAAGCTGGTGGGAGTGAAATCCTACAAGGGAAGCCTTAGGCCAACCTCCAACAACGCTCCAACCGTACGACTCTCCATCAACTTGGTTCTAGCGTGAAGTGTAGGGAACAAGCAAGTGTTAGCAACAACAAATGACACCCTAAAACCATAAAAAAAAAATTCAAAACCGGTGTTCCTACCTCATATGATAGGGCACACCGGTTGACGTTGACGTTGTTGACATTGCAATAAAAAACAAAATAAAACCTTGTTTGGCCATTCACATATTGGTGCATTTTGTATCAAGAATATTTTTGTCTTTGGAGTGAGGGGTTCAATGTCTATATTGTTAGACTCAGTAGTTTTACATGCTTTTCTATTGTGTGAACATGTGATGTCACATTATGATTGTTGTGATGTCAATTGTGATTGTTCTTTCTTTTTTAATATTTAAATCTTTTTTTTTAGTAATTTTTTTTTCACACACAAAAGCCATACCATATATTGATAGTATATGTAAATATGTAGAAGTATTACATAGAAGGAAAGATAGGAGGAAATTTACGTTCAATGATATAAACAACAACAAATAAAGAGACAAGTAGACCAAAAAGGAAAAGCAAAAAGGTACAAAATAGGGCCAAAACAAAGTATGTAGTCCAAATATCCATTGACAAGCCCCAAAAAAACACATAAAATACACTTTAGGGATCCGCAAGGAACTATAACTGAAAATTTTGGATCTTATCCTATGATAATAGAGATCCATCCTCCAAAAATTCAGAGAATATAAAGCCTTCCTCCACCTGTAACAGTTTTTTGGAAAGGGAATCTGCCAACTGGTTTTGCTTTCTATAAACATGAGAAAAATATATATCCTTGAAATCGCTAATCAACAACATTGTATTTTTCATCCAAGTCAAAAGAGGAAGAATGTTGACATTGTTATCATTTGAATCCCAATCAATTAAGACTTTTGAATCACCATATATCTGAATGCCATCTGATTTAAGGAGATTGGAGAGTAAGAGAATCACCCATAATGTTAATAATTCACCCTTAGAATTCGATCCCAAACCACAACACATCCAAATTTTGTACATCTTTGTTTAATCCAACCAAAGAGCATATCTGACACCACAAGAGGAGGAATCTTGTTGCGAGGAACCATCAAAGAAACCTATTATTTATCACTTCTTTGACCAATTCCATTGTATGTTCTTCTTCAACAAGTCACTTAGGGGTGTCGAAATCTGGGAGTAACTCTCTACAAACTGATGATAGTAGTTTTACAATCCAATGAAACTTCTCACATCATGCATGACCTTCGATTCTTACTATCATTTGATCATCTTGACCTTCTTGGGGTCCATGCGGATGTTGCATTGGCCTAGCCAATGGCCTAAGAGTTGTGCCTCTGCTTTCTCAAAGACAGAAACTTGTATTTCTTCAAAAATAATTGATTCTCCCATAGTTCCTTGAATAATTGTGTTAATTTTTCCTTGTGCTCCTCCAGGCTTTGCTGGAAACCACAATGTTGTCCAAGTAGACCACCACAAACTTGTCCAATAAATATTTCAACACTTCATTCACCAAAGTGAGAAAAAAAATTCTGGACATTGCACAACACAAACGACATGACTAAGAACTCAAAACTTCAAAACTCCCATGCATAGTCACAAAACTTGTCTTTACCTCATCCCCTTATGTTATCCTCACTTGGTAGTACCCTTGTCGAAGGTCCAACTTTAAAGACACCTCCTCTTTGGATAGATTGTCGAAGCATTCCATGGGAAATGACAAGGGGTACTGCTTCTTCATTGTTTGGTTGTTCAATGCCCTGTAGTCTAAGCAAAGGCCGAGTTCTAAAGTGTAATTCTTTGTTTAAAAGAGGACTGATACATTGTAAGGATATTGTGAAGGTTGAATGAAGCTCACCTCCAACAACTTGGACAACTCCCTTTTGAACTCTTCCAACTCTGGCATCAACAAATGCTATAGAGCATTTGTTAGTGTATTTTTCCTTGTTTCAATCTCTATATGGTGGTCCAGGACACAAATCAGTGAGAGATATTTCAACAAACTCTTAGGCATGTGATTTACAAACTCCTCTAGCACGTCAACAACTCATGTTGTCACAAGCATCGTCGGTCCCGATTCTCAACTTCCCTTCAATAATTCGATGTAGAGTTGTGAACCCTTCTTTTGAGCTTCTTTCTTAAAATTTAGTGTGGATGTCAATTGCACCCTTCCATTGGGATGCGTTGCTATTGTGTGCACAACATAAATATTTTCTCTACTAAAAATCACCAACTACTGCTTGAATGACATGAGGATTGCCTTCACCATCATTAAGAAGTATTGGTTAAGGTCGACCTCAAAGTCATCTAGCTTCATCACTATGGTATTGGCTGAACCTTTCCACTAACCAAGTTGCACATGAACCTTGGATGCAATCCCTGTCATGGATGGTGCCTTAGAGTTGACTGCCTTTATCGAAGCCTCACATAGCTCCTCCCTAAGTCCAAGATCCATTGTTAGCTTCTTCTTGAGGAAGTAATGAGAGGCATCAGTATCCACCATCGCTCTCACCTTATTTCCTTCAGAATGACTTCCACATAGAAAATATTGTGTGGGATGCTCCCTTGGTTCTTAACCAAGGCACCCAACCTTTGCATGGGTGGCATCCTTTCTATTGAATACACCTATGCCTAGATTTCCCATCGAGTGTCATCCTGAAAATATCAAATGTTACTTACCTAATGTTGCTCGTGGGTACCATACAACTATTTCTCTAAGTAATTATGCCAATGAGATTTCCTTTCCCAATCTGCTTTCAGTCTCAATACCACTCATAACGCTCCTTTGAATACTGCCACAACAAGTTGCACACCGTTAAAGAGCATTCATATTATGTCGCCACATTTGGGTATTGCTTGCACACACTGCAAGCTTCCTGCCACACACAGTTTGGTTGTCAAGTGTGCCCATGCCCATCAACAAGGAATTCAATCTTGATGAAGGGTGATGATGTTACACATGATATGTATTGGAAAATTGCACACAGATTTGAAGCCGTTGCACAATGAAAAAAATTAGCGTTGGATTTGATGATAACAAAAAATTATGCAAGAAAATACAAAATGAAAAATAATAGCACTGCACATAGTTTCGAAGCCATGGTATAGGTGCTAGAGATCAATGAGATTTCAAAAAAACTTTGGCACCATTCTACACACAAAATAAAAATACAAAACAATTTGAGATCGATTACCGAAAAAACTATTATGTGTTCTAGATCTGCAATAACCAAAGATTGTGATATGAAAAAAACAAAAAGTAATATCAAATTTGAGTGGACCAAAAATAAGGCCGAGCATAATAGAATTAGATATATCCTAACCAATCCTTAATTGAGAGATGATAATTAAAAAAAAATTATTCACAAAGACGATACTATGGTTACCAAGGATCCTTGATGGATGAGAAGGATTTTCCTGTTAAAAATAAATTTCTTGAGAATCACATGGGGGAATTTTAAGAACACTTGCAGGATTTCACTGTCGTTTTCATTGAAAAGGCTAATACTATCATATTTGTAATGAGTTGATTCTCAAAATAAAAAAATCGAGATGTACTCTTTAAAGGAAATAATAATAAACATGTCAATACAATGGGCATGTTAACATTCAACGAAGTTAACACTCAAAGAGTCTAGAAGGGTTAGATCACATAGTTAATGTTAACTTCTTATAGTTAATGTTATGGGATTGCATAGTTAATGTTTATTCTATCTTTAATTTATTTTTCAACTTGTTTGACATGAAAAATAAATACATTTTTAGTAACTAGAAAATTGTTTCAAGAGCCCCTCGATCAGAATAATCTTTTAGTATAGTTGTAATGAGTTGGAGTTGTTTCATCCATGTTAATGCTTGGGCTATATGTTTCTTTGAGTTCCTCAATTTTTCTTTCTATTCTAAATGGAAGATGATTATGCAAGTGAAAGTGTGAATTTCATGGACGAGAAAGTGCAATTAGTGACCCAATTCACCAACAAAGAAGATTCACTACATATTGGGAATTGAGAAGTATTCTTCTATGGAAGATATACGCAAGGCTTACATGAATTATCATTTAAGATCCATTTAGACAAGAAAAATGCTCCTGGTGTAGAGGAAGGTTTCAATGCACTCTCCATTTCATTCTAGTGTCTAAACAACGACAAAACCAAGATAAAATATGATCATGACGATGACAACGATGCTTTCGATTCCCCCAATAGTGAGAGCCCCAACTTGTTGGTCCTGATGCAAACTTTACCCATTTTTCTGCTACTCTTTGTGAGCTACTTTCCAATACATGAAACAATTATTCATTGTAGAAGAATGATTCTTATCAGTTTAGTAAGATTATCAAGGAACACATGGTAAATTAAAGTGGAGATGTCACGTCCCCGACCCTCAGACCGACGAAGAGGATGCGACTATACCTTACTAATCTACCCCAACAACCATGCCCCATGAACATACACATGAAATATAAAATGCATTGGAATAAAATTCATACACATATGCAGAATGCAAGCACCATTAATCATAACACATATGCAGAGGTCTAATTTCCTAGACATACAACGGAAGCAATTACATCAGTAAACATACATTCACAACATATAAGCATACATCATGTTCATTCATAAAAAAATACAATTGCGAGGAATTAAGCACAAGAATACTTATCTTCAGGAAAGCTTGTCCCACAACCAGCTACGTAACTACAACGTTCCACCCAACCATAGGCCAGTGTGCTCATCAATCTCTCAGCAACACTGCCACCCCTGAGCTGGGCATGATTCCACAAGGAGTAAGGGGAAACTAACAGGCTCACATGTAGCCAAGGATACATAACTCAACCAAGTGGACAAAGTTTGGTTTATCAGGCTATCAGGAGCTGGAAACACTGGTTGCTAAGCTAGTGGGCTCAATGAAGAGCTGAGGACACCTGCACTAGAGCTACCCTGACTTCTATAACATCCACACACACCCAAAACAAGAAATCATCCCCTTCTCTACTGCACAATGCCTCAAGACATGACTTCCCTTCCAGTTGTTTTCAGGGGGTGTAGAGAAGAAAGCCAACCATCTAGCTCTACCCGTGAGGCCCCTACACACACTAGGTTTATCAAGCATGCTCAGGCTCCACTTCCACTCCCAAACAGTAGAAGGAACAACCACTGTGCACACAAACAGCCCCCAACACAACAATTCATAGCTCTAGGATTTAAGGGAATCACCACAGAGCAAAAATGGAATGGCAATTGGGTAATACACAACTCAGACTAAGCAATTCGACTCCATAGTCGTTTATGGCCCTAACATGGCTAAAATGACTCAACAACAAACCTACAACAACCCAAATTTGTGGGGGAGCCAACAATGATCTATCAGCTGCGTGAAGGTGGATTCACATACCCAGACCCATAACGTGAAAAGAAACTACTCACAACAAAATTGGGGAAGAAGAAGAACCATCCCAATGCACGTCTACATGATCAAAACAAGTTCCCCCCTCCCCGTGAATGTGGAATGACCTCCCTTGGTGGAGTATGCATGTAGTCAAAGGACTGACATTCCTGCCAACCCCACTACTGCCCATGTTCACGTTCCCCCAAGGGTAATAACTACCCAACCAACTCCTGCAAAATTAAAACAGTTGGTGGATGATACAAAGGAAAAAGGGTGAGTAAGACAAACAAGATGTTTGACATCTATATGGGTTTATAAATTGACACTTGGTTGTTCCCTAATGGCTCCCAAGGGTTAGACATTCCCCCCCCCCCCTTTACCTTAGGAAATCATGCCCTTTTCATTTTTGTTGCATCGATATAGCTGGTTGTGGTTTTTTTAACTAATTTTGCATATGTACATCGTGTCCAACATTATAACGTGCCTGGTTAGCACAAAATACCATCGTCATCGCCGAAACATCATATGACAATCAATGGTGGGGCATTTTGCTATAGCTCCACGCCATGATCCATTACAATATATACATCATATACATTTAATGAAAATGGGGTCAAAATTGGGGTGTTACAATCCCCTCCCCCTTCATCAGCATTGTCCTAAGTGCTTACCAAATTGAACAAAATGCTACACTGGAATCACCTCAGCGCTTCATAGAATTGAACAAAAATGGATGTTCCAATCGCATGGCATCCTCTAGCTCCCACGTAGCCTCTTCAGGACCGTAGTGCTCCCATTCCACCTTTACCTTCCCGATGGCTCAGTTCTGAATCATTGTGACCTTCCTATCAAGGATGCGCATTGGCTTGATTTGAAACTCTCCCTAGGGTTCCACCTGAATCACATCCAAATTTATCACATGGTTAGGATCATGTACATATTTCTTAAGCAAAGAAACATGAAAAACATTATGAGCTCTAGTGCTAGTAGGCAATGCAAGTCTATATGCGATTGGCCCTATTCTTTCGAGCACTTCAAACGACCCACAATATCTAGGTGATAAATTGGCACAACTTCCAAGCTTCAAGCACTACAACAAAAACATGTGATTAGCGTCTCTTTTATCTTCCTTTTTAGCGTCCACTATCATGTTTAGTGTATTTTCATCATTTTTTGGACAAAGTGGACGCTTTTCCACGGGATGGCGCTTTTAATGTCGTTATTTGCATCCCTTTTTAAATGTTGGCGCCATTTTGGACGCTAATCAGCGTCCCAATTAGCGTCCTTATTAGTGTCCTTATTAGTGTCCCAATTAGTGTCCCAATTAGCGTCCCAATCAACATCCCAATTAGCATCCCAATTAGCGTCCCAATCAACATCCCAATTAGCATCCCAATTAGCATCCCTTTTTAAAAGTTGGCGTTATTTTGGACACTAATTAGCATCCCAATTAGCGTCTGAATTAGCATCCCAATTAGCATCCCCATTAGAATCCCAATTAGTGTTCCAATTAGCATCCCAATTAGCATCCCTTTTTAAAAGTTGGCATTATTTTGGATGCTAATTAACATCCCAATTAACGTCCCAATTAGCATCCCAATTAGCATCCCAATTAGCATCCCAATTAGAATCCCAAATAGTGTCCCAATTATCGTCCCTTTTTAAAAGTTGGCATTATTTTGGACGATAATTAGCATCCCAATTAACGTCCCAATTAGCATCTCAATTAGCATCACAATTATCATCCCAATTATCATCCCAATTAGCGTCCCAATTAGCATCCACAAAATCATCCCATATAACGCCAAGAATAGCCTCCAAAAAACATCTTGAATAACATAGCACCATATATTAATCTAGGGTTAGCGACAGGAATTGCGCCATGAATTTCGACAAGAAAAACATTCAACATAGCGCCAAGTATAGAGCCAGGAATTGTGCCTAGAAAACATCCAACATAGCGCTAGGTATAGATCCAGGTATAACGCCTGGAATAATGCCAGAAATTTCGAAAGGAACTGCGCTAGGAATTCCACTAGGTTTAGAGCTAGGGATAGTGTTCAAAAAACGTCTGACATAACGTCAAATATATCAATGTCAATGTCATTGATCATGATTCATGTGATAGCATTTTTGTGTGATGCTATATTTTATTTATGTAGAAGGATTTCATGTCCACAAACAATGTAAAATTAGTGCATATCTCCCTCTGATCACTGAGTGCATAGCCCCACACACCTCCAATCGAAGCAAGAATGAAGTGTGTTTCTGGATCTAATCATCGACAAAAACAATCATTGGGATCCATGACCTTTGCACCAAGAACCATACTCGATCTATAATTCTCCTAACTTGCTTGCACACACTAAATATCACAATTTAACATGCAAAGGCACCACACCAACAAAGCTTTATCCCCAGTAGTGGCCTATGGCCCGATGGATGGATTATGAGCCCACAAAGCTTTCTATCGCATAATATAGAACGAAAACTAGTTTTGATGTTTGTTAAAAGGATTTTGCATTAAAAAAAACAATATCCCGATCGAAATAGAGAAAAAAAGCTCTGAAATGTAATATCTACACAAAATCTTCTATCATTATTTTGTTTCCAATTTGAATTTGTGCCAATTGTTGGATATCATGGAACTTGATACTAGTTCATCACCTTTTTTTGGTATTTCCATCGCATCAGTCTAAGACTTTAAACTTTACAGGGAAAAAACCTAGGTCAGATGTGTCTTTTTTTGAAACGCTTTTAAAGAAAACTAGAAAAAACTTCATTGCTATTTATTGTTCTACCCATATGTTAAGTTTCATATCCTGTTATTTTTTCCTTTCCTTTAGTTCTATGTAGTTTTGTTAGTTACCTTTTCTATAATTCTAGTTTCATTGGGCGAGTTTCGATCGAGGTATAAAAAAATTGCCTCTTGCACAGTGCCTCTAAAAACATCATACGAATAGTAGAATAGGGATCATATCAAATGATGTGCCTTTATTTTACTGGCTGCAGATTAACCAGTGTTTTCTTTAATCTCTTAACTCTGATTAATTCGAGGTACATCTTTCACTTCTTTGCTGGTGTTTTTACGAGTTTTGTAGGCTTTAGATTAAATTTTACCAGAAATGGAACAAGTTTATGCTCAAAAGAGATATCAAAATGCTTAAGCATCCAAACCCTTCCTCATGCTTGTGAACATACAACTTCTTATCTAATTTCCCTTGGTTAAACTTCTCTGAGCCATATTGCCCATGATATTTCTTAAGGCCTCTTCTATTTTTCTTTGTCGGGGTCCACAATATTTATTCACCCTGATGCCCTTTGACTTGTATTCATATTGCTCAGCCTCACCCTTTTGTGACACACAAGCCTTGATAGGAGGTGTGCTGATTGAATTGACTTGCCTTGAAGCTAAATTTGAAACATCTTACTTCCTTAGAGAAGGCAGCACTAGTGCAGTCACGCTCTATAGCTTTTAGTCTTCCATTTTTGGATCACCCAATGATTTAGTAGACATTTTAGCATGTGCACTCATCTCGTCCTTATCTCCAATCTGCCATTTATCCATATGCTTAGAGTACATTGAATATTCAAACCATGGATCCATCTGCTTCTCCTCTACCCATTTAGAAGGAGCTAAAGAAAACCTTATAAAGGATTGATATGAATTTGAAGACACCACAGGTTTCTTACTACCTCCTGTTTCTGTTGCATCTTTTTCGATCAATGTGCCTACTTAATTCTTATTACCACAGGAGCTCAGAATTTTCTGCCATTTCTTTAATTGTGCAGAAATCATAACCGAGAGATTTGGATTGAATAATCTACATTGCATAATCATACTGGAGAATAAGGTTTATTCCTTTCATGGCTTAGTGTGGCAACGAGATTGCCTTATTCATCTCATAAGCTTAGCAATGGTGCCATCAACCCCGCTAATAACCTATACTGGTGATGGGAGGGGTTACGCTCAGTCCTTTCTTTCACTGTTATGTGAATATGAAAACAACTCGTATGTATACCGGGTTAATATCTTTTTGAGAAGTATAACTTCGCCATGTAACTAACATGTACCTCATCAATTTTTAAGGTTTGAAATTAACGCTTTTGGAGAGGATTTTCTGGAGAGACAACACTATCCTTTTTCTTTTTTTTTGTTACGAGTTCTTTTAAAAATGTCTAAATTGTTAATTTAAATTCCTGGATCAAAGGATAGTTAAACCCTTGTAAAGGACGTTGCGTACGGATTTGATATCGATATTAGTGAATATGAGTAATGTAAGGTGTATATTATGCATTGTCTTTAAAGGATGGATGTATCTTGATACAATGTTCATGGATTATGGTAATTGATTAATGCGTTCTATTATAAATCTCTATTATGGATCCCACAGACTGAATAAGGTAATGTAAATCTCTTGTGCAATTTAGTATGCAGGCTAAAAAAAAATTTCTTTATTTGTCTCATCTCCAATTAAATAGATGGAGCATATTTACAAAAAATATGTATGGACACACAATAAATGCAAACCAAGCAAAGAATTACAAGCTTAAAAGACTCATTGTCATAATCATCATCATCGTGTCCATAATCATCATCACCATCATCCTCATCCTCATCATCATTCTCACCGCCATTAGCATCATCATCATCATCATCATCATCATCATCATCATCATCATCCTGATCATCATCATCATCATAATCCCGATCATCATCATCATCATCATCATCATCCTGATCATCATCATCATCATAATCCCGATCATCATCATCATCATCATCATCATTGATCAAGGGAGGCAAGAGATTAGATGATGTTCATGAACTCCTCATCATCCCTACTCATCAAAGCACCAAGCTAGTTATAGGTTTACAACTACCTAAGAGTGTGAAAGAAGTGGTACTCCTCTTTGACTTTTGAAGGGCTCCTATAGATCTTAGGAGCCTTGAGATTCAAGAGAGTAGGAAAATCCATTTTCCATAGATGCGGCATACCTTGGGCACCTTGGTAGGGCTAAGCCAAGCCTTTATTCTATGTCACAAAAAGTTGCAAAGCTTGTGGCCAAGGAGACTACAATTAATGGAATGGGAGGTTGACTTAGAAGGATGAGAAGCTAAACTCATATAACTAGCTTGGTTGTGATTTTATTCAGAAAACGAAACATCTAGGGCCTTTAATACATGTTACTCGTAGAGATGATTTTTAATCACCATTGAACTAGGATTTAGATATGCATGATTGCAGTGATATTTGTTTCTAGGTTGCAGGTGAGTAAACCAAGTGAAATGGAGATAACTGAAGGGAGGGAGAGTAACCCTGGTTGTTGCTAATATGCAGGAAGAAGTGTATCTCTTGCTAGTGTAGGGTAATCCATCTCGGACCAGTTGCAGCTTTTACCAGTTTGAAAGATTGAAACCATAGGAGTATAACCCTTTTGAGTGCTCGCTTCTCAAGCATCTCCCCTAACCTATAGAATTCCCGGTATATAGTTATTGCTAAATCAAAGGTTTATCTCCACTTGCTAATACCTATATCATGGATGGCCCCTACGATGGCATGTAGCTAGGATCACAAACTGTGCAAAGGTCGATTTATTCATTGCTATAGAGAGTTATCATTGGGCATCCAAAGGGTTCTAGGCCTTCCCAGAAGTGTAAAGTTAAAATTGCCCTCCAAAAAAAATGCAAAAACTGAATTTTACCCTTCCAATTAAGAAGGGCATAATTTATATCAACATTTCAAAAGAAGGGCGACATTTAAAATTACCCATCCATATAAATTTATCAAGATGTTGAAATTCCTATACTGTAAAGTTCAACTCATCATTCAAAATATTGGAAATATGATAAATTATAATCACTCACTCACTCATGTCATACACTCACTGCTTAGTTGTGCAAGATGGATAGTAATCATTGATGACTACGAGGCACTAGCCATCGAGATGCGACTCTCACTCCCGAGTCACTTGGAGCTGCAATCTAAAGTGTGACAATTTGTCAACAACTATGACTATAGCAAAAAAGAACTGTACACTAGTCTACTACTAGGCCCGAAACGAGCTTGAAACTTTGTGCCTACTACCTATGTGAACCTCGATACCCATGTCCACTCTTTTTTTGTCAAAATGAAATTCAAAAGGACGGTTTGATAATTCCTCCTATACAAGACTTCATTTCTTGCATGAATATCAAGGAATCACGAAAACTATAAACAACACGCAATGTCATGCAAATACAAATAATGGCATGTAGGTAGGATCACAAATTGTGCAAAGGTCGATTTATGCATTGCTATAGAGAGGTGTCATTGGGCACATGATATGAAGAAACAATAATTATTAATAAAATTAAAAAACTATTGTTGTCTCAAGAATAGTCTTCAATTTGATGGGTGGCATGATCATGATGTAATCTCCCTCCGTCCTTCCAAACATTTGTGGTTTCTCACAACATTTGTCCTTGACCCCACCAAAATACATATAAAAATTGCTTGGCTTTACATCCTCTTCTCTTTAAATCCTCATCTCATAATCATAACCATGGATTATTATGCATCCACATCCTACCTTATAATACGAATTGGGTCAAGGCACAAAGAGGACCATAAAATATTAAATGTGTCAAGACGCAAAGAGTAAGAGACAACTATAAGTAAGTCTTATATTAAATTTACTAGACAAGCATTTAATTAACAATATCAACTAAGATTTGACATGTTGTATTGCTGTGATATTCTTATCACTCCTTATCAATGTGATTGCAAGGCATTCTTTGAAGGTGAAGTCCATAATTTTAGGTCTTCTTCCTCATTATCATGCCTTATCATGCTCAAACCGGACAAAATACAATAGAATAGTTGTTACATTAGTGTTAATGATACACATATGACAACTTAATGTGTTCAAAATAAATTTTATTGAAAATATAACTTTTTTTCATGTAAATATTAAGAAGTGCTCAATTACTAAAAATTATAAAAATTTAAAAGAATTTTATTGGTCAAAAGGTTTAGTTAATTTATATTTGTGAATTGAAGTAAAATTATTTATATTGCCTTAGGCTCTAAAATTTAAAAGCCTTCAAATTTCAAATTTGATGACTGACCCGCCCAACTGAAGCGCAAGCAAACAAAACCTTCAAATTTCAAATTTGATCACTGATCCGCCCAACTGAAGCGCAAGCAAACAAAAGGAAGGGGCAGAGGGATTATTTACAGGTACGGAAATGGTTTTCTAGTGCATGCATCTTTGTTTTCTGCACTTTTTCTGAAACATAGAGTGGTCTAGAGTTCGAATCCTCAGGTGTTAAAGATCATACGAAATATCTTCTGCGGTGGCCTTTACGGTGAACACCTTTGTGTTGTGAAGGACATTTTGTGGCAAACATCCAAGTCGCGGGGACTGGGTAAATCATTGATTTAGCAATCTATTTCTATTTCTTATTATATATTATTGGAGAGAGGGTACAATAATGTGAATGAAGGCATATTCAAAGAAGGAATCCACCCTTGGACCATTAAATCATGTTGCTACTTACTAGAGGAAAAGTTGAAATACTCACTTCCTGGAAGTGCCAAGTTCTCTATGTAAAGTCGCAGACTATAAAGGGTTTGCATATGCTGGAGATGGGGTTGAATTTCTTTTCAAGAAGTGGCTAGTATACCCAGTACAAATATATATTTATCATTATTTGGCCATTTGAAGAAGGATTCAGTGGTAAGGAAGAATCTTACCCACTGTTTCCAGAATTGCCATATATTCTAAAGATAAGGGATCACAACACTTAGTTTGGAATCATTTAGAAGGGAATCCGTGATTATATCATAGTTGGGTGCTTAGTTTGGGAAATTGGGAACATTTCTCTCATGTATTACATCATTGGAAGCTACAGGAAGGTTCTCTTACAGGAAATTTCCAAGATTATCAGTGGGTGTAATATATTGTATGCTAGTTGTAGCGATTTCTCTCTCAAGATTTGGTTCTTATGGGGCTTCCAATACTTCACACAAAGGACCATATATTCCATATTTGACTTCTCCTTGTATCGTTGCTGTTATTCCTATGAGTGGAGGTACTGTGGTTACATTTGATTTACATTTACAGTCTGAAATATTAATGTCAATTTAAATTGCAATTTTTTTGTGTTTGCTGAGATATTACATGGCATGAAAGGTCATATATACATAAGGATTCAATTAGCCAGTTCTTTTAAACTTCCAATCTCATAAACCACAAACCAAGGGCAGATAACAACCTACAGGGAGGTGCACACTAAGTGTTTGACAAAACTCCAAAATCAGTCCATAAGGTGCAGCAATAAAGTACCAAGTCTAAGAATACAACTATTGTAAGCACAGCCTAAGGGATTCATCATTTCTTCTCATTGTCCACCTAGTAGCAATCTTGTTGCAATAGGTACACAAAGAAAACAAACAATCAATGTTTTTATTTTACACACAATCACTTAGTTCGGGGTAGATATTGGTTCGACTCATGTTTAGAAATTTACAATCATGGACATGATCATGTTACTCAAATTATTTTGGAGGAAGCTCAAGCAATGACTTAGTGTGTCTTGACAAATCTCATTGGCTTATACTCGAACTGTCTTACACAATTCCAAGGGAGCTCATATGTGGCATCATTTCTTGCATAATAATTTAGAATTCTTCACAGATGGAGCTCTATTTCTATTGCCCTTAGGATTGTACAGCTTCTTTTGCACCTTCCTCTGTTTATAGCATCCTCTATTTATTGGGCATCCTCTGTCATTTTTAATCCTAATAGTTTGTCCATATATACAGATGAATATCTCATCCTAGGACCAAAGAGATCTTCCGCATATCTAGCACTACTATTAACATCAAGTTCCACTATACCATCTCCCTTGACCATTGCTATCTTCTTCATAAGTTTCATCTGTTGGAAATAAACATTAGATTTTGTTAGTTAGAAAAATGGTATAACAACGGCAATAGACTAGAATTTCTCACATATAAAAGTACCAAATAACAAAAGGCCCATGGTTGAGAAGAAACAGGTAAGAAATTATTGAACTTATATTAACATCCAATTAAAACCAACACAGTCCAAAGGAACTGGTGATTATTCCAGCAATAGTAACCCCACCAAAAACAAAAGGGTGCAAAGGACCCCACCAAGATGAGAGGAAATGAAATGAAGAATAAGTACAAGAACAATGGGAAATTATATTATATATGCATGTGCATGCACGTCACTTATCCTAAGGGGAAAACCCTATAAAGTGAAGGAGAGCCAGTGAACAAACATAGCCTAGATAGAAGTGCAGCTCCAACAAGGAAAGGAATAAGTTATCCCTACTCATCATCTGAATCAATAGTGCAGATGTCAACATAAATTGCCTGTCATATGATGTCATCGGTGGCAGCCTAGAGTGGCAGGGCTCTGGAGGTAATCTTGGCTGGCATCAACCTACTCCCTGGGGCTGAATGGCATTAGCCCACTCCGCGAGACTGACACGGGTAGGATCGCTCTCAACATCCAAGACCTTTCAACTCCCAGTAGAGGGGAAAAAACTAGGAATGCAAATAAACATTTCCACTCAGAGCATTATGTCCACTTGTCAAGTGAACTTTCTTATCAGCAACCTAAATTAGAGCCATTCAGATCTATCAGGTTGGTGATATAAATGATGAAACTACTATGTAAACCTAACTTGTGGCTATGCTCTTGACATTTAAAGCATATAAAATTAAAAATATTATATAGAATTATCCTAAGCCCAACAGTACATAATTGAGAGTGGCATTAGTTGTATCTGAGGAAAACAAAAACTAGAATTATTAGCAAGTAAAGATCATATTTATACTAATAAAAAATCATGCACCAATTCTTGAAAAATAAGGGGTATGGTAAGAAATAAAACAGAGCAACGGCAATTCCAATATTCAAAACCCATAGCACATACCTAGTAGAGCCTAAATCTAGCTACTAGCATTTGTATTCTATGTGAGATTGCTACATGCCTAGCTCTATTACTAATTACATAAGTTGTCCCAGTAACCTCAAAACTAGTTTATCGAAATCTCATTGGAATTTAAACGTAGTTTGTTCCAAAGTCTCCTAGTATTTCAATGATTTGTTCAAGGCTACAATCACAGTATGACCATCTTGACTTGTTGATGACACCGTAACATACCCGAATAAGGAAATTAAAGGATAATTTAAAATTAGAAATATATTATTAATTATATTTATTAGAGCATTTAAATAGGATAAATTTGAAAAAACGGAAATACTAATTAATTATTCACATAAATTAATGATTATTTGGTGAAGGCGTGTGATTAGATAAGATAAGATAAGTCAATTTTATTAATGTCCAACAAATTACAACAAAAGTATGTCAATGGTACTAAAATATACATCCATTGCTAAGTCACTGACATAAGGACACGGAGGACATGAAAGAAATACAAGTATCTGATAAGGGACACGCCAACACTAGAAACAAGACACAGGGACACATTTATAAATATGAAATACAAACATAAATTCCAATTTTTTTATAAACTAGAACATTTATAAAACATTTGGAATTCCTTCAAAACTTGATTTTAACCTTTACCTGTACAATGAGAGATCATGACATTTAATTCCCTTACAACTAAAAGTGAGAATAGAATAGACGCTATTGGTGCAACTTGTAGTTGTGCTGAAAAAGCTGTAAATGATTCTCTTAAAGTCTATGCATTGGGAACTCGCCATACTCTTGGAATCATCCCTCCAATGGACAAGGTTCAAGTTGCAAAAATTGAAGAGCAGGAGAAACTTTTGCGAGCAGCTGCAAATCTTGGTGAAGGTGAGGATTGGTTTCAAATGAGATCATATATTTCTTTGCTTACAATGAGATTTAAGAAACAAAGTAATTTTTACAATTATGTATTTCATTATCTACTTAGTATTCATGAGTTCCAAATAGTTACTTGTCCCTGATCAAAAAGAAGAAATTTGATTCTCATTTTTCTTGAAAACTGTTAGCTTTCGGGCATACTCTGAAAGTGATTACACCATGCCTGGGGTGCTCCATGCGATATGGGGTGCATGGATGGCCCTTGGCTATGTCGTGATGGACATACACATAGTAAGTGACTTTCTCATTGATTGCTTGACCTTGTATGGATGCTTATGTGGCATTCTTCATTGGAACCTTGGTGTAGCAGAAGTGCATAAACTTGGTTTGATAAAATTATCAATGTTTAAATAAATAATTGTTGCATAAGTGAATAATGAAATATAATGAAGAATGGCCTTGCATTTATAGGTCTTGAGGGAAATGGAAAGTATAAAATACCTTTCACAACCAAATTGCAAAAGAGCTGATATCATCCATGTTGTCTGGTCCTTTGAAACCCTTAACTGTTTTTCTGCTTCTAAAAGAAATTTCAAGGTTCGTCATATTGTCTCTAACTCTTCATTTTTACAACTGTTATAAAAGTGACTTGATTAAGTGAACTAGAAGATAGCCCACGGATATTAGTTCCTGCATAAAGTTTCCTAATTAATGACACCTTATCAGGTGTTAAATTTCAATTAAGGACCAGACATCACTTAGACCTTGATCATCACAAATCTATGCTGGCATATTCATTTGGCACAAATTGTAGATCTTCTTGATCATTTACCTATGCTCGAATTCATGCTTAATTCAGTTAAGGGAAATTAGGAATGTGTCAAAGTAGACACATTGATCCAAAAACAAGCAATAGAAACAGAAAGTAGTAAGAAACTTGTGGTGTCTTCAGATTCATATCAATCCTTTATAAGGTTTTCTTCAGAACCTGCTAAATGGGTAGAGGAGAAGCAAATGGATCCATGGTTTGAAGATTCAATGTCCTCTAAGCATATGGATAAATGGAAGATTGGAGATAAGGTTGAGAGGAGTGCACATGCTATAATTCCTACTGAATCATTGACTGATCCAAAAATGGAAGAACAAAAGATACAGAGCGTAACTGCACGAGTACTTCCTTCTCCAAAGAAGCAAGATGTTTTGAATTTAGCTTCAAGGCAATTCAATTCAATCAAAACACCTCCTATCAAGGCTTTTGTTGCAAAAAATGATGAGGATGAGCAATATAAATACAAGTCAAAGGGCATCAGGGTGAATAAATCTTGTGCGACCCCAACAAAGAAAAATAGAAAAGGCCTTAAGAAAGATAATGGGCAGTCTGGCTTAGAGAAGTTTAAAAAAGGGAAATTAGCTAAGTAGTTGTCTGTTCACAAGCATGACCAAGTTTCCCCAATAAAATATGGCACTGAACCTTCATCAGAAAAAGTGACAGGTTCATCCAAATTTAAGGTCAAGACAAATGATACTACAACAATGAAATTGGATGGTGTGTCACTATCTACATGGTACTACAAAAATGAAATTGGATGGTGTGTCACTATCTACAGAGTTGCATTTAGAAAAAGCAAACAAGGGTAGACAAGTGTAAGTCTTATATTAATTCGGTTGCATTTCAAATTACAGGGCACCTACAACCAACCATCACCAAAACTTCAAATCACTTTCTATAATGAGGGCTACCTTCAGACCTCTCTTTTCTTTGTGTCTTATCAAGTGTAGCATAACCCTCAGAGTGTGCATGCCTTCTTTCTGGAGGCATATATTCTGAACTTCTTGGGCTTTGAGTTTGAGGGGAATCACTGCCAGGGCTTGGGGATGAATATTGTAATTAAGTGTGAGGAGAATATTGTCCATAAGGGCTCGAACCTTGTCAGTCGTAGTTAAATGCAATTTTTTGTGTCTATGTAATCATATGTGATGTTTTGCACCCCCCCACTTGCTGCACACTAATTCACCTTCAGGATATTGAACTCCTACTTTTTCATTGTTTTACGAGAAAGGTGGTGAACTGAATGTTAATCCTAAAAAGACTTATCAGGTAAGTCGGATATATGTATAATTTTTTATGTTAGTATTTTGGTTATGCATGCTTGTAGGTTTTTTATTTTTGTTAATGTTGTATGGTTGCATTAATACTAATAACAGTCCCATTTAGGTCATGATAATTAAAGCAAGTTTCAAGATTATTATAGATTGCGTGGATGTTTTACTACTATTTTTACATATAACTTGTTTCTAATATCTCAAATATTTGGCAGTTCGTCATCATCTGGGTTTTACGTGAATATTTAGAGTATGATATGAAGATTCCAAAACCTCCAATAGAGATTGATTTTGAACAGGTTGTGGATGGTTTTGTCTTCATTTGTTTCTTTGTTGGCAATGATTTCCTTCCACACATGCCTACATTGGAAATTTGTGAGGTTTGTATGTAGAGATGTTACAACTCCTATATTTTATTTGAATTCCTTAAATAGTTGCTAAATAAATATTATCTAAATTTACATTCTGTTCTGAAATTCATTTCAGTTGAAACGCTTGGAATATTTTTATGTCCAAGCTTATTGTTTTTCTAACTTCTAAGCATGATTATCTCTAGTGTGTAGACAGTTTATTATAGATCTATTTTTACAGCTCACATTCTCTGTTTTGGTTCTGTGACAATATTCTCCAGGAAGATAATTTGTTGGTGGCTATTTTCTATTTTACAGGGTTCAATTAATTTGCTCATGGTTGTATACAAGAAAGAATTCAGTGCAATGGGTGGCTATTTGACAGATGCAGGCAAGGTATTATGACACTGATTGCATTTATTATATAATTTTTGTTGGCAAATATTATGTTGACCGAAGGACTTCACTATATGTTACTAGATATTGTGATATTTTCACTTTGGTCTTCTAAATTTTGCCATCTGAAGTTGTGTGGCCTTTGAAATTTTAATTATCACTTGAATCGCAAGATCTCATGTCCCTAGATTGATGGAAATGATACCGAGTTCATCTTGACCAGCTTTATCCAATTGTTGGCATTAAAGTTGTATAATGTTTTCTCTTTCTGAAATTTCAAATGCACATGGATTTATATAAAGGCTATAGGACGTCTCCTATGTCTGAAATTACTAAACATCGAATGAAAGGGTGTTAACTGG
>LPNX011189945.1:57642-86710 GCA_001517045.1 Pseudotsuga menziesii | reverse complement strand
CGAATTCTTTTGACTGGACCACCAGGTTAGTGACTATTAGTATTTTTTGTCTCTGATAAATTGCATGCTTCAAATTGTAGTGTGATATGCCCAGTTAGTTCACCATTTTATTGATAAACCTGCTCATGGTGGCAGTTAGACTCGAAGAGGTCTGGCTACACTTTATTTTTTAGTCTTGCAATTTTTTACATATTCAAGTGTTATTAGTCAGTTGTCTATTTTTTACTTTTGTCTAGTTTATATCTAGCACAAGGGGGCGGGGGGATTTCCTAAGTAAGACTACTAAGGAAAAGGTGATTATATAGGTAAACCACAATAGATTTATAAGTTTGGTTAAAAGAGAAAATAAAGGATGGTGGGATAGTAGAGTAGTGTCTTTTTTTGTTGGGAAATTGAGTCAAACAAGGCCAACAAGGAAGGTTATGTAGTCAACAATGATATAAAGGTGATGGAAAGTAAACACCTATTCAACTCCTTGAATGATATGCTTACATCAAAGGTTAAACACTTTAAAAAAACGGGGAAGTATAGTCTATAGGCATGCATGTTGGTCACCCAAACAAGAAATATTACCTTTCGTTCATGAATTCAAAGAGTATATTAAGAAAGATAAACATATAACTATCACTCTTAGACACTATATAACTATATTCAACAATAAAATAAGTTCTTACTTTATTAATATCCAGGTCTATGTTAAGATAAATAAAACCTTATTTATAAACCTTGAACATTTAACTCACAAATGCTTAAAATATGTCTTCTTAGGTTCTAGGGTATTTTTACGACAATCCAAAACATATAACCATCCATCATCTCCACAAGTGTTTCAATCCATCTAAGCCATACACTTCATAAGTTTTTTTTGTTCAACTTCATAAGTTTTAGCAGAATTCTACGCCATAATATTCATACATTTGTTCAACTCCTATGCGATCGGTATTTTGACACTGTGTAACATCGTGAGCTCTTATGCAGTATTTTTTTTTTTTTTAAATTCACTACCGTCGCTTAAGCGACGGTTCTTCATGTCGCTTAAGCGACACTTAATGTTTATATCCATCGCTTCACCGACGGTTTCTTATGTTGCTTCACCGACGCTTTATCTTTATATTCGTCGCTTAACCGACGGTTATTCATGTCGCTTAACCGACGGTTATTCATGTCGCTTAACCGATGCTTCATCTTCATATTCGTCGCTTAACCGACTGTTTCTCATGTCGTTTAACCGACGCCATACATTTAACCGACGGTAACTGAGGTGTCGCTTAACCGACGACAGGCCACCGACGCTTAAAAAAAAATCATAGTGTTGTACATGCGACAGGGAAGTGTCGAAAATCCGACAATACGGTCGTCGGATTTTTGGTCGAAATGTAGTAGTGTATAAGGGCTATTGCCATTCTTTGAATGGAGCTACCTGGTGAGGTACCAGGAATCCTCAGTCTAGGACTAAGAGCCATTTTGATGTGATAGAGGGATGTGTTCCCACTTGATCAGATGTAAGGGATGAGCCATTTTGTCATGGCTAAAGGATTAGGTTCCTCCCATGTCAGATGTGAGTGCTGGCCATTCTGACTTGGTGTCAGATATAAGGGCTACTGCCATTCTTTGAATGGAGCTACCTGGTGAGGTACCAGGAATCCTCAGTCTAGGACTGAGAGCCATTCTGATGTGACTGAGGGATGTGTTCCCACATGATCAGATGTAAGTGCAGTGGCCTTTCCACATATGATAGTAGTTTGGGTTCCTATCATGCTAGTGGTTGTAAGTTCTATGCCTTTTCACAGATGATAGTAGTTTGAGTTCCTATCATGCTGGTGATTGTAAGTGATGTGCCTTTTCACAGATGATAGTAGTTTGAGTTCCTATCATGCTGGTGATTGTAAGTGATGTGCCTTTCATAAATGGTAGTAGTTTGAGTTCCTACCATGGTGGTGATTGTAAGTGATGTGCCTTTCCACAGATGGTAGTAGTTTGAGTTCCTACCATGCTGGTGGATGTGAGTGCTGTGCCTTTCCACAGATGATAGTAGTTTGGGTTCCTATCATGTTGGTGGTTGTAAGTGCTGAGCCATTTCACAGATGATAGTAGTTTGAGTTCCTATCATGCTGGTGAATGTGAGTGTTGGGCCTTTCTGATATGATTATAGGATTGGTTCCTACATGATCATATGTGAGTTTTGGGCGTGCCTTTCTAACGAGTAGGTCAGATGTAAGTGCTA
This sequence comes from Pseudotsuga menziesii, assembly GCA_001517045.1. Classification (NCBI taxonomy): domain Eukaryota; kingdom Viridiplantae; phylum Streptophyta; class Pinopsida; order Pinales; family Pinaceae; genus Pseudotsuga; species Pseudotsuga menziesii. Next base: position 84,486 of record LPNX011189945.1, on the reverse strand, counting down.
GGCGGGCCATTCTGACTTAGTGTCAGATATAAGCACTGAAGAAGACCACATGGAGGCTAGGCCTACAACCAGCATGAAAAAGGGCTCGCTCTGTAGAAATTCCTGTGACAAGAAGAATCATGAGATAGCACCCGTGGTACTGATCTAGATCGAGTGAGGATCTAGATCTAGTAATGATGATCCAGCAGTGGTGATCTAGATCGAGTGATGATCTAGATCCAGTGACGATGTCCAGTGATGATCCAGATCTAGTGACGATGTCCAGTGATAATCCAGATCGAGTGGTGATCCAGATCGAGTGGTGATCCAGATCGAGTGATGATGATCCAGATTGAGTGACGATCCAGATCTAGTGATGATGATCCAGATTTAGTGATGATCCAGATCCAGTGATGATGATCCAGATCGAGTGATGATCTAGATCCAGTGATGATGATCCAGATCGAGTGATGATCCAGATCCAGATGAAGATGACTTAAAGATGAAGATGACTTGAAGACGAAGATGACAAGAACTCAATGATGATCCAGATGATACAGAGAAGAAGACTTGTGCTGATAAATTGTGTCGAGAGAATACCATCCTAGTTAAGAGGGAGTGTTGACGTATTTGTAACTTCGGAATGTATTCATCCGTATTTCTTATGTATTGTAACCCGATGTTTATTCCGGGATGTATTATAATGTATTTGAGTCATGTCATACCCCGATGTTTATTTCAGGAAGTTTCTATAATGAGAAAGTCAGGTCAAGTCATTGTGGGTAACCCTCCTATTGGTCAAGGGTTAAAGTCCCCACAGTTGTGGGGCCCTTGGGTTATTAAACTATCCTAGTGAATTCAACCCTAGGTGAGTCATTGTAAGTCGAGGCAATAGTTCCCACCATTGTGTTACCCTCCTATTGGTCAGAGGAGGCAAAGTCCCCACAAGTGGTGGGGCACTAGGGTTATTAGACACTCCTAGAGATGTCAGCTCTAGTAAGTAATTGTTAAGTGAGGCTGACATGTTGGAGTGGGTTCCAAGTGAACGAAAGAATATAAATAGAGAGTGAGAGCCTCTCTATTTATCATACTCATACACACACACTCACTCATTGGGGGGCATGAGTGAGAGAGGAGAAGCTCTCTCAGTGTGAGAGAGAGAGAGTGCTACTATCGGGAGATCATCTTACTGTTTTTCGGTTTTACCTTTGGTGTTGATTCTATTTCTGAGGAAGCTGCGGGGTTTTCTCCTTTATGGTTTCCCCGAGGAAAATTCTTTGTGTCTATTGTCTCTTGTGTTGTGCTTATGTTTTATTGCTGTGCTTGTTATTCTCTTAGTTAAAATATCGTAAGATCATAATGCTAGCTTGAATGATGAAAATCTAACAGAAGAAGGACCAGGGATACCAGAACCTGGGACAACATGACCGATAGTGTTAGAATCAGAGACGAAAACAACAGCATGGAGGTCGACAGAGCGGAGAATGAGGCGAGTTAGCAAGTTCTTGATCACCTAGTAGTTCCTTCATCGATCTGTAGTGTGGTTGGCTGCTGAGAGGGAGCTGGTTAGCTCATCCTCCAAATCATCAATCATGGTGCGCAGGGGATTCAGAACTTCAATGTCAAAGCCATCATATTTGTTGAAGGGCGTGGCCCTTGGACTATTAGCGCCCATGCGTGCACGTCCCCACCTGGGTGTACCTCGTTGTCGAGCTGGCATAATGCGAACAGAGTATAGGAGAGTGAGAGGTAGTGAGGTTGCAGGAGACAACGTCAAGAGGTAACCTGCAGGAGATTGATGGAGAGGAGCAGAGGTGAATAGTAGAGGAGAAGGTCAACAACTAGTGAACTTAACACCCTAGCGCGAAACCACATACAATTTATGGAAGGCCATCATTGTGTTGACCTCATCGTACTAGGCCTTCATTGCAGAGAGGAAAGGTCCTATGAGGGAATTAAGAAGTGTTAAATTTCCATATGCTTAGCTAAGACATCAGTATTTCATTTCATTTTCATAACAAAAGCATATAAACAGGATCACTAAAAGATAGAAAAGCACCACCATACAAAAGGAACACAAAGATTTATCCTGGGAAAACCCTAAAGGGAAAAACCCAGCAAAAGCTTCCTCAATATAGATGCCCCAAAAAGATAAAAGATAAAACCAACAAGGAGATCAAAGCCTGATCCTCCTCCTTCTCCAGCTACTTCTCTTCTCCACTAATGCACTACACAAGTGAGAGTGTGTGTCTCAAATGAGGAGCACTACACCTCTATTTATATTCATCCGTTTACTTAAGTTAACTCATTTGACATGTAGGCTCAAGTTAAATCATGTAGGCTCGAGTTACACATGTAGGCTCAAGTAACCACACTAAGGTGTTGATGACCCACCTTTACAATTAGAGGGGACTACCTCATGAATCTTATTAGTTCTTCCGATTAGGAGCATCGAAGTACAATGTAATACAAGTGGTTCTCCCGGTAGGACCATCGGGGACCACAAAAGATACATATAAAATATTCTTCGAAGTTACAATATTTCAACAAGAAGCGTCGCCAGTTTGGAAGGAGGAGGAGGCCTGTACTAGTGATGCATCAGCATGACGATGGGATGGTGTCGGTTGGATGTTGTGGAGTGCTTTGTCAACAAAACCATGCGGGCTATGTTTCCCCGTGGCCTATGGTGTCCTGTCATCCACGCCATGTGTTCCTTGGTGCTCCATATCACCCACATCCGAGGAGAAATCGTGTGCAATTATTTTGATGCATTAACTCCTGAAGTTGAAGTTTGAGATCTCTGCAAGAGAACTTTGTTGGAGGAAGGAGGGTGAGAGAAATCCTCGATTGGATATTTTGTCTGCAAAAGAATTGGCTTCAAGTCGGGCGTGCTGAAAAGTGATGGCTGTCGGTTGAGAGAGGAGGATTGCTAATTCTTCAAGATCATGTTACAGTCTCTAGCAAGAGGAGACCTTAGCGCTGCTTGAGCTATTTTGGAGTTTGATAGCCATATTCAGAATTAATTCTGAGTCACCCTTGACAACAAGTGGAAAGAAACCCTGAGAGAGCCAGGTATGAGCTGCCTGATTTTGTTGATAATAAGATTTTGGTAGGGATGAGCATGCCAATTTTTCATGGTTTCTGAGATGTTTCCTTGGTGTCGATCTGTTCTCTTGTTGATAAAGGCTATCTTATCCCATAACTTATTGGAGAAGGGGCATTGATCAAGAAGATGATCCAGAGTTTCCCCTTGTTATTTGCAGAGCGAGCATTGGGAAGGTCCGATGAAGCCCCTTTTGAGGAGGTTATCCCAAGTAAGGATATGCTTGTGTGAAACCAGCTAGAGAAAGGTTGTGACTTTGGGTCAGGTCTTGGTTCCCCATATTTTTGTCGAGCAAGGATCTCACTACTCTTATGAGCTGTTGATGAGTTGGTGAGCCTCTTTGATGGTTATTATTATTATTACTATTTTTGTTATTATTATTATTATAATAAAATTATTAGATTTTATAATAAATATTAAAAAATAACTTAATAAACAATTAAACAAAATATTCATTAATAAATAAATAAAATTGTATAAATAAAGCAATAAAGAAATATATATATATAAATTAATAATATTAATATTAATAAAAATAAATATAAGAAATAAACCATTTTTATTTAATATATTTAGATAAATAAATATAATAATAATATGAAAATATTAATCTATATAATATTTTTTATGAAAAAAATTATTTGTTAAAAGAAATAATTGTAAAGAAAAAATATATGTATAACAACAATGGCAACACCTCAATAGGAAAAATAAAAAAATAAATATTCATTTTAAGATAAATAACAACAAAATAAAGAAAATGTATATATTTTTATTACACAATGAAAATAAAAATATTTATATTAACATTTTTATTTTGTTATTATGTCAATAGGAATAATACTTCTTCTATTTTTGGGAATAGGACTTCGATGAGCGGATTAACAAGATTCACGTACGGTCGACAAATGTACAACTAATATTTTCTTATAGTCGTTGTATCTTTAAGTAGCAATTTATGTTTTTAAGATCTGTGTTAATTGAATTAATCAGATCTATGGCCTTTGTGTCGAAGCCATCAGTAGACATATGTTACATCAGCTCGCCAGTGTTCTATGCAGTTGGAGTTCATTACTGGTTTATGTGGTTGATTGGCGTGCTCCCATGTGGTGGACGGTTGAGGTTGAACTGATGAATAGGCATTGTTTACATCTGTTGAAATAGGTAGCAATTGATCTGCACCTATTGAAACACTTGTCGATTTTTTGATTCGTGGCATCTTATGTAACTATTTTTCATTCTTTATTTAAGATTTGAGATGCCAAATAGAATATCATGGTTGATCTCCAAGAAAGAGCTCGCTTTCCAGCTGAAGAAGAAGCTCCTCATTCTGATCATGATATGTTTGACCCCTCTCTCTAACATGATAGTAAATCAATGTTGCTTCTATAGCAGCTGTTAAAGAGGATGCACTTCTAAACCCTCCTCCTCTTAAAGTCCTCGATTTTCATGCTATTGCTTCTTCTGCAAAAGGCGACCTCTCTTCCAACTTTCGATCAATATCTGATGATGTTAAGAAGAAGATTCAAACAGTTGCTGCAGTTGAAGAAGACAATCGTGATGTTGATCTCGATGTCTTAATTGACAATATATTTTATCTTTTGGAGCGCATCAAGGTAAGGTCGATTCCAATATTTCATATTCATTTGAAAGTGAATTATAATAGAATGAATTATAATATAGTGACTTATAATAGAATGAATTCATCACATCAAAAATCATCGATCCAGTATTGGCCTAGAAATTCACCAGGCTTGTTGAAATTAAAGGACTTTCTATCCAAGGGAATAAACTGTACTTTCACCCTGGTGTGTATCAAACCGCAATCATGATTTCTTAATCAATTAAAACTGCAATTTGTGATATTGTTGTGAAATTGTTAATATTGAATCTAAATTCTTTCCTTTTTTATGGTGTCTTGCAGGAAGATAATATTACAGAACGATATCCTAGCTTTGCAAAGAGAATCGTTCGGAGTCTCGCGAAGGAAATAGGGCACTCGCACCTTGTTACTACAGGGCTTCTTGTGGTCGCATCAATGGGCATCCTACTTAAGAAATTTGAGAAAAATGGTCATATCATTTGAAATATTTATTTTGATAATTATCATTGACTAAAAAGAAATGTAATTCATTGATTCATTTTCCACCTAATTCTATAGGTAATTATGTTGGTAACAAAGAGATTTGAAGGAAAATGATGTCGATGAGCGGTTAAGAGGTGAATTATTGCGTCAAGAGGCGCATTCTACAGCCCGGTATGAGGTAGAAGTGTAATTCCGTGCTCAACATGGAGATGACACGTGTCACATAAAAAAGTAGGCTTATATATCTATCTATATATATACAAGTCGGCTTAATAATTAATAATCTTAGGTGTATATATATATATATAAGTAAATCAAAACACCTATACACACTTCAAAACAATACGTACAAGCTGGACCTTCGGAATAAGGCTTAGAGCAATTACAGATTTGTCTCAGGTATGCGAATGCGTATAATTTAACTTTCTATATCAAGTATGCATATGAGAAACGATTGAATTATAGAAACTGATACGAGTAGATTATTATAGTATTTGATGTATTCTCCCCCGTAGCCCATTTCTGTGATTGATGGCGAGCACCAGAATCCATCTGCAATTTCTGGATTTTGTTTTTGTTTTGGCATCTGCGAGCACCAGAATCCATCTGCAATTTCTGGATTTTGTTTTTGTTTTGGCATCTGCGAGCACCAGAATCCATCTGCAATTTCTGGATTTTGTTTTTGTTTTGGCATCTGGATTTTTCCTTCTACAATTTTCACTTCTAATAATGCAGCAATTATGAACTCATCTCGAGCTTAGATCCAGCAAAGAAAAAGACAGTATAATTGAATCAGCTGATCTCCAGCTTAGATTCAACAATTTTCTCTTTATGTTTTGGAAGTGCAAACCAGCTTATCTCTTTATATACAGTCTTTTTCTGTCAAGAAAAAGACTGTATAATTGAATTATTGTATAAGCTCGAAATATTTGATCCCTCTCGACGCATGATAGAGCCGGGTAAAGCTGGATCTAAGCTGGTTAAAGAACAGAAGCAGTGGAAGAGCGAAGGGTTCATATCTCTATCCATATCAGATCTGACGCTCCTGAAGAACTCCACTCGGAGAATATGAGAGGAGGATAACGTGAGTAAATGGATGTGGAATCCTTTATTCAAAACATCCTATTCAGCACTGAGTCCGGCGTAGAGTGAAGTTGGCTGAGATCCAATGAATGAGGAAAATTCCGCTCGTTGAAGTTGCAAAGAAGATGACAAGGACGTATGGATGCAGAATAATTATGGAATCCATCTTAACGGCCCATTTGAAGTCCGCCTTTTGATTTTTTTTAAAATAAGTTTACAACGTATTATTCCACTTCACTTATTATCATTATTACTTTCTATAAACATTTCACGTGTTTTAGCATTTTTATCTAGCTTTCTATGTTTACATGTGTTTTAGCATTTTTATCAGGCTTTCCCACATAGAAGAAATTTGAAGAAAATTATCGTGCTATTTTAGAGACTTTTTTCATATAAATGGACTAGTTAAAATGAGAATCATTAAAATATGTGGGTGTGTGTAAGAAGTTGGGGGACCTTTTAGATTCAATCCTAATTTTTGAAAACATGCTCATGATACATAAAAACACAACGCGCTAATGTTATGTAATGCTTCTTTGGTTAATCTCGAGCCTGACATATGACACATAGGTTAGCATAGGCAAAATGCGCATGCATTTTATAGTTACAAAACATGCATGCGTTTTATAGTTACAAAACGTGTACGCGTTATGGATAAGGAAAAAATGCACGCGTTATGGAGAAGCAAAACATGCACTCGTTTTGGAGAAGCAAAACACGCACATGTTTTAGAGAATCAAAACATGCACCCGTTATGGAGAACCATAAAAAATGTATTTAGTGCATTGCTAGGGTAATGAATAAAAACAATAGTTTGCATCATCAAGACTTAGGACCTATAGTAATATTTTTGCATCATCAAGAACAACATATCAAACAGCCATGCCTAACCTACCAAGAGCATAATTTTTCTTTGTGCTATAATATGGACACCATTAGGAAGTTTTAAGAACTAAAAATGGGTCATATTCCCTTGAACATGCTTGAGGGAAGAAAATCAAGAATTATGTCTTAAAGGTAGCTTTTAAGGCTTGAGGTCCATGAACAAGGCATCGAACCTACACATAGGACCTCTGTATGTTATATTTTTAATCTAAGAGAGAATATGCAGTGCATTAGAATTCTCTTAGCACTATAAACATATCCATAGACATGGTTGAGGGAAGAAACCTAGTCCTTAGGCCCTAAAGAAATACTATAGAAATATAGGGCCAAGAACAACACCTTGAACAAACACACATGATCTCTTAAGGGTATACTCAACCTTTAAGTTGGGATATGGCCATGAGTAGGATTTTTTTAGCATTAGATATGGAGGATAAGGCGTTAATCATGGTTGGTACATAAAGCTTTAATTTTAGGTTGTAAACCAACTTTTAGGGATCAAGGTCCATGAACGACACCTTGAATCACCATAGATGATCTCTCATGTTGATAGTTTTGTTTTGAATGGGGATATGGGAACCATTAGGGGTTTCTAAGTACTATATATGTGTGTCTTGGGACCTTAGACATAATAAGGGAGGAAACCTAGGCCTTAGCCCCTATAATATGCTTCTATCCATCTACAGCCAAGAATGATGTGTTGAACAACCTCAATAGATCCTTCCATGGTTTCATTTACCTTGAAATGGAGATACTACTTCCATTAGAACATTTTTAGTACTAAGTACAGATATTAGGCCCCTTCACATGAGTAGGGGGAAACACTTGGTCCTGAGGCCTTAAAGGAAGTTGTTAACCATTTAGGGCCAAAATTGATGCCTCCAACCACCACACATGACATTGAAAGTGAATAATTTGAATCTTAATCGGGATATGCATGCCATCATCATTTGTTGAGCACTAGGTATGAATCTCAAGTCCATAGACATGGTCGGGGGAGAAAACTATGGCCTTAGGCCCTATTTAAAGCTTCTAGGCATCTAGGGATAGGAAGGATTCCTTAAACAATCACACATGGCAGATGTCTCATTGGTATATTTGGACTATGACCATGGATTCTAGTAGAATTAGGTGGTTTTGAGCAAAAGGTATGGGACATTTAAGACATGATTGAGGGAATATGCTCGTTCCCTACGCCATAATAGAATATTTGAGACACCCCTGTTAATCAACAATTACTTGAAGCATGACAAATGACCTACACAAGGTATGCTTGGTCTCCAAGAAAATATGCACATGCTAAGTTAAGAGGTTTTGAGCATTAGATATGGGTATTAAGGCCTCAACATGGTCAAGGGAGGAAATCCAAGATTCGATCCCTAAATAATATTTTTGGCATCTATGGATACACATGTGCCTTACTCACTATCCCTCTATGCCTTACTCACTGACCCTCCCTGCCTTTGTTTTCTCATCTCTCACTATCTCTATGTGTATGTGTGTGTGTCTTTCCCCCTTCTCTCTCTCTCTCTCTATGTGTGTGTGTGTCCCTCCATCACTCCTCATCTCTCAAAATCTATCTCCACCTTATTTATACCTCCCTAAATATCCCTCCCCACATCACTCTCTCTCTATTGCTACCCCCTCCCCCCTCTCCCGTTGTTTCTCACACCTCCCCCCCTCTCTCTCACACACAATATATCTCTCTCTATATCACTAATGTAGTTTTTCAAATATATATATATTCAAAAAAACTATAAATTAAAAACAAACTATAAATCTTTTTTATTATGTAATAACCAAAAATATCTTTTGATTCTCTAATATCTAAAAATATCTATACTTATTATAAAGTTGAAAACTAAATAAAAAACCATTAATCTTTTTAATTCTCCATTATGACAAGATTTTACCCATTATGCACATCACCTTCAATAGTCCTTATTTCTAAAAATTGTTGTAAATCAATACTTTTGAATGATTTTATTTCCATATATAGAGAGAGGGGTTATGCTAAATGGTTGGAAAATATTAAGTTAACTTATTTAAATGGTTGGAAAGTATTAAGTCAACCTATTTCAATAATGGATAATCAAAGTCATCCATGATTATTAAATTCAATAATGGATAACCAAAGTTACGCATGATTATTAAATTCAAGCATGATAAAACAAAAGTAAACCATGGTAAATTATGGTAAAACTTGTTCAACCATCAACTATCTTTAACCATGATCAACAATGATATTAAAAAATAGTCAATCTTACTAGATAACCATTAAGAAAATCATAAAAATTATAGTATAATTACAATATCATATATATATATTGCAATCTGACATTAATGATAAAAAGACCTACATTGCAATCTATTATTTTTCCCCTATTAATTCTAACTTCTATAAGAAAAAACAATTTAAATGAAAATTGTCCTTACAATGGTTTAGAGAATGATATTTCTATCCTAAGGAATGAAGGTAATATCCTCTTAATGGGTGACTTTAATGCTCAAACTTCAAGCAACCAAGCTATTCTCCTAAGAAATTATTCCAACCCTAATCCTCTTCGGCTAGATGAAGAACTTACTCTAGGGAAAATTTGTTTGGGTTTGATCTAGTCAAGCTATGTAGTGCTCAAGATCTCAAAATTTGCAACGACATAAAGAAGTGACCCAATTCTAGCCAAATGACCCGTATACATGGGCTTGGTAGCAGCGTGGTAGACTATGTTATGTTCGATATTCCTTTATACAACGAAATAATAAATTTTGATATCTTAAATGACCACGAGACTGACTCAAATCATAGACCTTTAATTGTAACTCTCAATTTTGTCATGCAGACAGATCCCACAGAAATAATCCTTATAGCCAAAAGAACTTGATCTTTGATAGAAATAAAAATGATCTTTTTCTAAATGAATTAAAAATTAATTTGTGTCATTTATCAAGTATAGACAACATAGAAGACCTCTATCATAATTTCACTACAACCCTCTCATCTTCTATTAACAAGTTCTCAATTGAATTTTTATATAATAAAAGAAATAACAAAACCAACCCTTGGTATGATAAAGAGTGTAAAAGTGTGAGGAGAGAAATTAAGGAAGCTCCTTATAAGTATCTTAAAATAAACAAGATAAAAATTTACAAAGCCCTAACTAAAAGGGAAAAAATGCAATATATTCATAAAAGACAAGAAAATCTCTTACACCTCTCCAAGGTGGCCCCTAAGAAATTATGGAAGCAGATTCTAACTAAAAAAATTAAAGATAATAATAGAATTGCTTTACATGACTAGAATTCCTATCTTAAAAAGCTTTATGAATCCCCTAATTTCATAGATAAATTTGAAACACTGATCACAACAGAAGAATTTTTCTCATTAGAAGACATAGATTATGGGGTTAAGCGTCTAGCGAATGGAAAAGCTACGGACATTGAAGGTTACCAAGCAGAAATCTTAAAAATTGGAGTTCATGTCCTCATCTCTCACATCCACAAGCTTTTCAATCAAACATTCAAGAAAGAGTTCCCTAAACCATGGACTCAGAGCCTCATTATCCCTACTTTTGAAAAGTGGGGATACAAAAAACCCCTCTAATTATCGGACAATTATGATTAGCCCCCTCTTAGCCAAGGTATATGGAATTATTCTGGAAGAGAAGATTAAAATATGGCTTGAAAGTGAAGGTAAGCGGGCTAAAGGCCAAGCAGGGTTTAGAAGGCAGCATTCAACAACGGACCAACTCGTTACGCTTAGGATCATTATGGAGGAGTGTCATAATGATAAATCCAATTTATTTTGTTGATTTGTGGACTTTATAAAGGATTTCGATATGTTGCCTAGAAATAATGAGAAGAGCTAAAGGTTATTTTCGAGTTGAGAGCTGCCGCAATAAGGTTATACAAGAATGTAATTTCCAAGTTTAAGAACAACGAGGGGTGGTCGAAAGATACTAAGTGTAATATCGGAGTTAAACAAGGTTTCCCCCTCTCCCCTACCCTTTTTGGCATTTACATCGATAAGCTAGAAGGTTGTTTAGAGGAAGCAGGTTGTGTTGGCACGATCTTAGTTGGAATAGTCATCATCCTTCTTCTGTATGTTGATGATATTGTTCTTCTGGAAAGGTGTCCTTCTGATCTTGATAAGCAACTAATACTTATTAAGAATTTCTGCTCTACCATGGGTATGACTGTTAACACTGAAAAAACCAAAGCTATGATTATCCAATCTAAGAAGGACACTTACGCTAATTTTGTGTATGACAATAGAAAGTTGGAGGAAGTGTCTGATTAACTAGGAATTGATGTTCATCACAAGCTCAACTGAAACTATAGCATTGAGAAAAGGATTAATGGAGGGTGGAAATCTTATTTTGGTCTTTAAAATATTTGTAAAGCAGCAAACCTTGTCATTTGGGATAAAAAGAAGCTCATCTTTGAAACTTTAGTCACTCCTGTTATTTTGTATGGGTGTGAGGTTTGGGGTTGTAGCATCTCTAGAGAGTCTTGGAGAAAGATTGATCAAATACAGAAGAGTTTCATAACGTATAACCTCAAAATTAAAAGTAATGCACCCTATCCTATTCTCCATATAGAAGTGGGTCTTTCCCCTATCGAGAGCCTAGCTATGACTAGGATCCTATTATACAAGCACAAAATCAATAACATGGGAGACCATAGACTTCCTAAGCTAGCTTTAAAATCCATCCAAAACAACCTAAGGATCAAGCGAGGTTGGTATAAAGATACGAGGGCCTGGTTAAACCATTAGGAGATCGACGAAAATGTTGCATTGCAAAATAATAATAACATTAAAAATATTGTTACTTCTAAGTTTAAAGAGAAAATGTGGTGTGAGAAAGATTTAGAGGCTAAAAGAAAGTTAAGATATTATAAGGAGGTCATCAACCCTACTCTAGAAGATCAAACGTATCTCTTTGTTTGAACTAGTTCAAAGAAAAAAATTAATATAGCCAAGATAAGAACAAACTCTCATGAGCTCCATAGTGAAACTGATCGACGAGAAGTTCCTAAAACACCATGGGGGGAAAGGATCTTCCATCTCTGTGAGAATATGAACATTGAGGATGAAAATCACTTCCTGTTAGAGTTCCCTATGTACACCCACATTAGATCTTAGTTTCATAATCTTTGTTGAAATACTAACCTTCCTAGCCTTTTAACATGTCAAAATTATAGTGAGCTCAGGACGCTTCTCTCCAAGCTCTTTGAGCATAGGAATACAATTTTAAAAAAAATCGTTTCTTTAGGTACGAAAGACCAAAGTTTGGTCTTAGTGGACATTCATCATCATCATCATCATCATCATCACCATATATATATATATATATATATTCAAAATCAATATTATATTTTATATTTAAAAAAATAGTTATGTTAATTACTTAATTTAAAAAATAATAATGTAGTTAGTTTGGTAGGTAGATTCAATGCCGTGATTTTTTATATTTTTTAGCCTTAAATTCTACTTAGTTTTGTTATTATTTTTTAGAATGTAATATCTAACTATATATTATTTACATATTTTATAATGATTTTGAAAAAAAAAAAAAAAAACTAAAACACAAATATCTAATTATTATTTAAAAGAAAAACTTTCCAATAATTAGAAACTATCAACTATATTTTATAAAATATTTATTTTAAAAATAAAACTTAAATCATAATAAATAAATTTAAAAAGTTAAAATTAAAGATTAAAAATTTGATGTTGACTCTCTTTGGAATTCATTTTTTTTAACTTATAAAAATCATTAAAATATAGAATAAGGTTACACTGAAAAGATATAACACATGTATTCTATTACCATTACAATGAAGATATGACCCATTCTATTCTTATAATAGGATTATAGTTTAATCTTTTTTGGAAAAAAAATGAATTAAAAAGAATTAGTTTTGGTATTCTATTAACTAATTTTTTTAACTATTTTTTAGATTGAAATATCTGACTATATATAATTAACATCTTGTTTTATAACAATTTTGAAATTATATATTTACAGAAACACTCTATTTTTTACATTATGTTTTTAACAAACTATTAATAATAGGCTAAATTACTAATCAAAAGAATCCATATACACTATCAATTTAGTTAAGTTTATAACCTTTTTTAACATGAGTACTTTTTTTTCAAAATGTTTTACAGAAGTACTTTTTTTCTTCGAAAAATCTAACATGATTATTAAATTCAAGCATGGTAAACAAAAGTCGACCATGGTAAACTATGGATAACCATTAGGAAAAACATAACCATTAGTCAATCTTAATAGATAACCATTATAGGAAAAACATAAAAATTATATTATAATTACCATCTTGTATATATATATATATATATATATAGGACCGACATTATGTTAACCGACTTTATATATATATATTGGATTCATATATTTATATAGTTTCTACTGAATCCAAAATCAATTCACCAAATAAACTTCATTGTACAACAAGGAAAGGAATATCCTGGGTGAGAAATATAAATGAAAAATACTAAAAAAATATTAAAAATAAAAAATGAGAAATATAAATTACATATATACACTTAAATAAAATTAAAAAATTAAACTAGCATAGATCCATAAATTAGATCTCTCTTGGTGCTTGATAAATCCAGGTTTAAAATGATAATTCACTAGATATGCTCTTCAGAAAATGATCATTTGTATTTTTTTAATGTATTTTTTCAGGTTCATTTGTCTTTTTATTCTCTCTAATATATATTAACCGTTAATGATTACTGGAAATGCTAAACTATTTTTTAAAAGATATTTAACCTTCTTGGAAGATTCTAACCTTTTTATTCTATTTAATTTTTATCTACTTTTAAAATAATTTAAATTAACTAATTTTCTTTATAATTTACCGTAATAAAATAAATCATTTTTTTATAATAAAATTTAGATATATTTGATTATGGCTTATTGATTAGAATAAAGGAGTGTCATTCAAACAACATTGATGACATCAATGTGTGTTTAACCTAACATTACACCAACACATCTGCTAAATCAAAAAATATTATAGAGAAAAACATGTCACCTAATTTATTAAATAATAAAAACCCAATAATAAAACTAAATGAAAAGTAATTAAAAAAATCCATGTTAAACACAGATTTACCAAACATTTATGGGATCAAAATGTTTGAGGTGTAATTTTTTATGAACATTTAAAAAATTAAGATAAAAATAACTTACACCTAAAGAAATTGGATCCCTCTCAGTGCTTTCTGGATCCAGGTTTAAGATGGATTTATGCTGGTACTTTAAAAAATTAATGTAGTTATGTTAATTACTTAATTTAAAAAATAATAATGTAGTTAACTATATATAATTAACATATTTTATAACAATTTTGAAATTATATATTTATTGAAACAATTCATATTTTTGACATTATGTTTTTAACGAACTATTAATAATAGGTTAAAAGAATCCATATAACTGAGTACTTTTTTTTTCAAAAAAATTAACATGGGTACCATTTTTTTTAAATTAACATGGCCTGCAATTAAAAAAAAAAATACATGGACATTATCCATTTAGTTAAGATCATAATGTATTTGTTACAAAATTACAAATCCATTATTAAAACATTCCAATATTTTCTTATGTATTACCAATCAAATAAAATATATGATGGTGTTAGAGATAGTTAAAATATAGATCCAAATTTATAAAAAAAATATTTTTGTTATCCTTGCCACACTAATATAATGGTTAATGTTAAATTAATATAACTGAAAAGATGAACATTCTAATTGGTACAATCATGTCATACCCGAAATTGGCATCATACTAAAATAGCGTATGTCAATCAATTGAATGTCATATATCAAGTGACATGTTGCATTATGAAATCCATTTTACTCACTTATATCAACTTAGTGTGATGTCTCATTATGGCATGGCATATTAAATCATTCTACGAAAGTTATCCTACATGATGACATTTTGCAAGGGTTTTATGTTGCACTCATCTTCATTCTAATCACATTATACTTATGTCATGTTTTACTTATGTCGGCTTAATACAATAATCTATGGTTATGTCGCATTTTGGCTTAATGTTTTGTTAGCACATTCTTGCTGGAGTGAGCTAGCTATGGAGCAATCCTCCCTCCATCGGACAGAGGAGGAGCAAAGTCAACGCTAACTTTGCTCCTCCTCCGTCCGATGAGGGAGGATTGCTCCATAGCTAGCTTACTCCCATTCTTGCTAAGTTCCTTAGTGAATTTGTCATGTTATGATGTTCAACAAGGGCTATATGGAATTGCAATGTTTTGCAAGGGTTTTGTCACATTGTGATGTATATCAAGTGTTATGATGCATTCTGGAATTCATCAAGGCTTATGTCTCTTTACGACATTGATCAAGGTTTATATGTATATGCCGACACAACCCAAGATATGACACATTAATAATGTGGCATTCCACGTTCATTAAGGATTATGTCGCATTGTGATGTTTTTCAGGGGTTACATTAAATTTTGATGTTCATCAAGGGTAATGTCACATTGCGACATTCGTTAAGGGTAATGTCGCATTACGATATTCGTTAAGGGTAATGTCACATTATGACATCCATTAAAGGTTATACAGAATTTTGATAATGTGCAAGATGTGACATTCGACATTCATCAAGGATTATGTCACATTATGATGTTTATTAAGGGTTACGTTGAATTGCAACTTCATCAAGGGTAATGTCACATTGCGACATTCATCAAGGGTTATGCAGAATCGCAATAATGCGCAACATGTGACACATTAATAATGTGGCATTCAACATTCATCAAGGATTATGTCGCATTGTGATGTTTATTAAGGGTTACAATGAATTGTGGCGTTCATCAAGAGTTATGTCTCATTGCGAAATTCGTCAAGGGTTATGTCTCATTGTGGCATTCGTCAAGGGCTATGCGAACCAAGATGTGATACGTTAACAATGTGAAATTCTATGTTCATTATTAATGTCACACTACAACAAAAACCATTAAGGAATATACCAAACATAATTGAACCCAACCCTTTCAAAACCTTATAATGAATCTCATAATACGAAAAAACCCCATTAAGGACATAACCATAATTAAACATGACTATGGACACATGTCACACTCCAACATAATCCTTCATGAATGTCATAATCCAACATAACACTTGATGAACACCGCAATGCAACATAACCATTTCAAGCATAACTAAACCCAACCATTATAAAAGCTTACAATGAATCTCATACTGCAACAAAATCCATTAAGAAACATAATCATAATACAACATAACCATGGAGGAATGCCACAATCCAACATAACCTTCGATAAATGTCATAATCCAACATAACCCTTGATGGATGTTAGAATGGGACAAAACAATTCCAAACACAACTAAATCCAACCCCTACAAAACCTTATATAATGAATATCATAATGCGACAAAATACATTAAGGAACATAACCATAATGCAACATGACCATGGAGGATTGTCGCAGTCCAACTTAACACTCAATGAACGTCATAATCAAACATAACACTTGATGAATGTCACAATGCAAGAAAAACATTAAGGAATGTAGCAAACATAACTATACCCTTGAGAAGCATTCCAAATATGAATGTGATAATTTACTGACAATCGTGCAACAATGTCGCAATTCATAATAATTGATGCATTATTACCATCTAATAAACCCTTTAAGGAACATTTCAGATATGAATCTCATAATGTGACATTACCATGGACAAATGTTGCAATCAAACATGGAAATTGATGGACTATTATTATTGTTATTTTGTTCCTATAGTGTACATGTAATCAAAGTCATCCATGGTTCCTACAGTGTACTTGTAACCAAAGTTGTGACACATTAATAATGTGGCATTCGACATTCATTAAAGTTTATGTCGAATTGTGATTTTTACTAAGAGTTGTGTGGAATTGTGATAATTAATAATGCAACATCCGATGTTTATTAAGGGTTACGTAACATTGCTAATTTTATCAAGGGTTATGTTCCATTATGATTTTCATCAATGGTTATGCTGCATTGCAACATTGGTCAATGGTTATGCTGCATTACGACAATGCCCAAGATGTGACACATTAATAATGTGACATTATATCTTCGAGAAATTTCATGTCGCATTGTGAAGTACAGCCACGTGTTTCACTAAACTTAACCATGGTTAACTATGGTCAAACTAAATTCAAGAATGGTAAAGTGAAGTCAACAATGATTAACTAAAGTCAAGCCTTAATCACTAAATTCGACCATGGTTGACTTTGGATAAATTAAAGTCAAGCATGGTTTACGAAAGTCAACCATGGTTCGCTACAGTGTCTAATATATGTTGACACAACCAAATATGTGGCATTAATAATGCGACATTCGATGTTTATTAAGTGTTACATTGCATTGTGGCATTTATCAAGGGTTATTTCACACTGTGACATTGGTCAAGGGTTTTGTTGCATTGTGACAATTCCCAACATGTGACACATTAATAATGTAACATAAAAAGGAAATTTCATATCGCATTTTGAAGTGTTACCATGTGGTTTAGTAAAGTCAAACATGGTTAACCAAAGTTAACTATAGTTAATTAAAATCAATCCTTACTCACTAAATCCAACCATGGTTGACTTTGAAAAAACTAAAGTAAAGGATGGTGACTAAAGTACATCATTATCCATTACAATGTCCAACATGCCTCACTAAATTCGACCATGTTTGACTATGTTCAAACTAAATTCAAACATGGTTGACCAAAGTCAGCCGTTGGTTTTCTACACCGTTTGGTATATGCTAACACAACTAATTATTCGACACATTAATAATGTGACATTCAACATTCATTAAGGGTTATGTTGCATTGTGATGTTTTTCAAGGGTTATGTTGCATTGCAGAGTTCGTCTAGGGTTATGATACATTAATAATGTGACATTCAATGTTCAGAAAATTGCATGTTGCACTATGAACTATAGTCATGTAGTTCACTAAAGTGAAACATGGCTAACTATGGTCAAACTACAGTACAGCATGGTTAACCAAGGGCAACCATGGTTAACTAAAGTCAAACATTACTCACTAAAGTCAACCATGCTTGACTATGGTCAACTAAAGTCTAAAATGGTTTCCCAAAGTCAACCATGGTTCACTATAGTGCCCATATATGTCGACACAACCAAAGATGTGACACATGAATAATGTGGAATTTGACATTCATCAAGTGTTATGTCACTTTGTGATGTTTACAAAGGGTTACGTAGCACTGTGACATTTATCAAGGCTTATGTCACATCATGACATTGGTGAAAGTATATGCTACATTGTGACAATTTCCAAGATGTGACACATTAATAATGTGACATTCGATGTTCAAAAAATTTCATGTTGCATTGTGAATTATGGCCACATTGTTCACAAATGTCAACCACCTATATACACTAATAGTCATATATGTGACACATTAATAATGTGAAATTCTACATTCATCAAAGGTTATGCCACATTATAATTCAAAATCATGATATAACTAATTCAAAACTAAATGATATAGTTATATAATTCAAAATCATTATATAAGTTTATCCAAATCTTTGTTGTAATTACCCATATGCTCAGATTCCAAATTTATAAGTCATAAATGAAATATTTAATAATGATTGCAAAAATCTTCATGATTATACCAAATCTTTATATTTTGCATAAATGTCATGTAAATATATGAAAATACAATTTATTGTTTGTAATTAATATTACCAAAAGTTAAAATTTTATAATTTTTTTACCTAAACAAATATATTTAATAAATTACAAATATTTTAAGTTGACAATTAAAAAACATTTTGAAAATTAAATGTATTGTAAATTTAAATTTTTATCTCTCATTTTAAAATATCAATACATTATTTTATTATTTATATCTTAAATGTTAAAATATAAATACAATATTTTATTTTACATTTTATATAATTTTGTATCTTACATTAAATAATCATATATATAAATATGGGAATAGTGTATGGAGTAAAAGCTTACAATTTTTTTTTCTTGACAAGAACAGTTATGTTTTTTATTAATCGAATAGTGGTATAACCACTGAGAAAATTTCTACGTAGTTCAAAGATTGTCCATTACAGGTCGAATCCACAAAATAAGAAAAACTAACAAGACTGTTGATTACACATATAGATTTACTGTCTTTGCACAGAGAGAACATAGATAAAATACTAAGCTTACTACTGTTGAAAACAAAATTTCAAAAGAAAGAACTCCCATGGGAACCTGCTACTTTCCTTGAGAGTCACCATGCTTACCAGAGTCTGCTACTGCTTCTCCTCCTACTACCATTTTTGCCACTACCAGCTCCAATTTATCAAACCTAACTTCCAGCTCTACCATCATTCTAGCCATCGCACTTTCAGACTGAGAGATAGATTTTGAGAATTCCTCACGCAAACGTGATATATATCTATTCACCAATGCCTGATGCCTTCCACCTTCATGGTTAATTTGTTTCAAATAACCCTTATGCATGTTGAGCTTCCTCCTAATCGCACTTAGCTTAGAAATGGCCGAGAGTGTCGAGGCAGAAGAAGCAGATGATTCTAGAGAGGAATCCATGGTTCCTGGTGAAGCTGTAAGAGAAAAGCATCCAACCAAACCTCCACAATGAACAGTGCAAATTGTTGTGAATCCCTACAAGTATTGGGTTGATAAACCTAATGACACACACAATAAATTCATAATATCTAGAGGATCCATCACACCACTCGCACATCGGGGATGGAACAGCAGAGGACATCCAAGCTGATTATGAATGTGGGAAGCATCAATCGTCTTGTATGGACTGATAAATTTAGATTGTGAATGGGACAGAGGAGACGGGATTTTAACTGTCGCATGCCATCCCACATGCTTGAACAAATGCACTCCCTCCTCCAGGATCCTGCATGATGGGAGACGGGATAGAAGGAAGCCACGTGGGCAGCAATGGTACAAGCCCCTAGCTCCCTTTCCTATGGTCCTATGGGACAGGAAAAAGGGAGCTAGCTCCATCTAAAACCATCTACCCTTTGCTCAAGAGTGTTGCAAAATTAGCTGCAGGGTCAACTTGTCTATTTAATCCTCAAGACATGGAAAGAGTCAATATTTTGGAATGATTTGGAGAGACTGTGAATCCTTTTAAGCAAATAACGAAGATTAAGTTGGGACAGCAGGGAGTTGGTAGCCAAAGACTGTATGACTAGTCTTGAGTCCCCAATCACTGTAATTTCTTATATTCCTTGGCGTCGAGCTTGTGAGAGGCCCTGCCAAAGAGCCAAATATTCTATGACATTGTTAGTTTCATCACCTAAACCCCAAGAGTACAAATGTCCCTGAATTCCATCAGAATTAATGATAATTCCATCAGGATTAATGAGAATCCCTCCCCCTCATGGCTGTCCCCATCTACCTCTTCTCGGTTCTCTCTTCTCCTAAGTCGGTTCTCCAGGAAATTCGAAGCTTGCAGCAGAATTTTTTGTGGGGTAGTAGAGAGGCGAAAGATAAATTTTCCCTTGTTAGTTGGGAAGGAATCTGTTGTCCTAAGGAGTAGGGAGGATTAGGGCTCAGGGATCCTTAAATAATGGTCGAGGTCCACGGAGCAAAAGTTTGGTGGAGATGGGAAAATCATTCTTCTGAGCCTTGGGCCAGGTTGTGGCACATTAAATATTCTCGTGATAGGCCCACTCACCAACTAGTTAGGTTCAATGAAGCACTAAGCAGATCCCCCATATGGATGAAAGCGATGAGTGGAAGGCACATTGTGCAAACCCATATCTTCTAGGAGATTAGGGATGGAAGGAATGCTAAGTTCTGGGATGATGCATGGAATAAACTCCCCAATCTTGGGAGAGACCCAAGATGGATTCATATTAAGGAAAAGGCCCTCAAACAAGGTAAGGTTCAGGTGGGCCAATATTGGATGATCCGAAATTTAGAAGGACAACGACAATGGGATTTTCAGGAGAAAACGGATCTTACAAGTGATGAGGATTGGGGGGATTTCAAGGAGGAAATGCTAAAGCGCTTTGTTAGGGTTAAGGAAGGCCCGAATATACTAAGGTGGGGATACACGGACAAGGGGTCCTTTAGCATAAAGGAAGCTTACAATATCAGGTTGGGCCACCAGGGGGAGGCTGATGGAATCTGGAGGAAGATATGGACCTCAAATCTATGGCCCAAGGTGGCACTTTTCGTGTGGCTAGAGGTCAGAGGAAGAATCTTGACCGGCAAGAACCTTAGAAAATGAGGTGTTTAGGGACCTGTTGCAGCTGCAACAATTTTCCCAAAATTCCAAAAAAATTTAGGACCCTCCTTTTGCTTGGATTAGTTCAATTTTCTTCTTTGATTTGATCTAATGATTTTCTAGAAAGATTTCTAATGCTTGGATTGATCTACCATTTGTTTTAGATTTTCCTCTAATGCTTGAAACAATCCACTGTTTGATCAAACTTGATTGTTGCCTTTGGATACATTCTCAGCTTGTTTGAATCAGAAGTTGATTTGGTTGATATTCCCGCCATTACAGCAAAATAACAAGTCTTGACTTTGATTTCCTTTCCGATACGTTGCTTTTCACATCGGCTGTTTTTTGGTTTTGCATCGGAACCTTTATTACTTCTTCCTCCGCAGTTGCAGACGACGAATTGCTAGCTCTCTCGATTATTGTTTGAAGTCGCGGCTCCCGCTGTGTTATCTTCACCGATCCTGTAAGTCTTGGGCTTCCACCGTTGCGGCTGCAGAAAGTTTTATATTTTTCGGTCGCCGAGTTGTTTTAAACCCCGACGTTGCAGAAGGTCGTGCCCTTTACAACTCCACCATTGCGGCTACCAAAAGCGTTAACCTTGTCAATCCCTTAGTGGTTTCCCTTCCGATTCCGGCATTGTATGTCGGGGCATAACACCCTTTGTGTCTCTGCCGTTGCGGCTGAAAAATCCATTACCTTTCCGGACAGTTAGTGGCTTTCTCCTCCGATAAAGCTTTGCCCATTGCGGAATGGTTTGTCCTTGATATTTCTGCCATTGCGGCTCCGGTCCCGCTTTCGCCCTGATGTTTAAAGCTCCGACGCGTGATTATTTGTTTCCGCGGATGGCTTAGCGATTTGGACACCCGACGTTGCGGAAGGAGTTATGCTTTCGACCTCCGATCAGTTAGTCCTCCGCCGTCTGATTTGATTTCCCACCCACCGCTTATGGTTATATATATATGGGGTCGTGTTTTATTATTCTATTTGATTTTCGACTGTTGTCGTTCCATCTGTCGTGAACTGTCATTATCGCGCTGTCGTTCTCTCGAGCTAGCGAAAGACCCCGTTGCCGGTACCCGCGTCCAGGTGGCTCAACAGTGGGAGATTGACCGCCTTTTCTTCTGCCATACACGTTGAATTGCCAGGTATGCTTCTATTGCATTCTCCTGTTCCGTTTGAGCGTTTGGTTTTTTCCCACGGTTAGGTTTTGTTGCAGTCGTTTTTCTTCACCCCGTTAGCTACATGCATATATAGTAGGGGGGGGTCGTATCATGACTATTAGTGCGGGCATTTTGACCCACACAGTAGTATTTTTCCCGCGGCCTTTTGTCTGTGACCCTGCGCTTAGTGAATGAGGGCTTGGTGCAGACGGCTGTTATGCCGTTTGCACCATGCTGCCCTGTGTGATGATATTTGGTGGGGGAAGGTTTTCTTGGCCTTCCTGTAGCATCTGACATGGTTTTCCCTTTTTTTTATGGTTTTCATTCTACCCGCATCCTCAAATAGCAGTCATTTCTTTCCACGCCTGTTCTGCGCACCGTCTGTTTTGAACCCAAGCCGGTGGAGGGGATATTTCACTGCACTAGTTTTGTTGACCATAAACTGCCCCGGTAGTTTGATAGAGCTAACACTGTTGAAAAAGCTTGCATAGTTTCCCCTTGTCCTTCCCGCGTAGCGCAACGACCATGGTGCCTGCAGAAAGCCGAAATTTGTTTCATGTTAATGTAGATTTATTTCCCGCCTCAAATTTTGTTGATAGAATTTTTTGGTATCATATAGCAGTGTTAGCTTTGCACATATTTTCCTTAGTTAGCTAATTTCATCGTGTTAAACATAGAAGAAATGACACACTGCACATTGTTGTCTCCAAGTTTGTCACTCAGCCGGAAATGTCTTAATGTTACAATTTTATGGCAGGAAGAACTCACAATGTCAAAAAGGCGAAAGAAGAAGGCCCCTGTGGTCGAGGAGGAGCCTGAAGTGGAAGTCATTACCAAAACAGAATACATATACGAAGACACCAAGTGTATATCTGGTGTGGAGCCCGAGTACCAATGGGGAGAGATTTACAGGCTGATCACACGCCGAGAGGTGCCGTATATGGGCCTGGAAAAAGAGGGCATATATGCCAACATCGGAGAGATATTCTCTTATGAAAATTTCCACTAGACCAGAGCTTTTCCCATGCTCTGAATAATTGGTTGGATTCTGTGCCGGGAAGATGTAACCACGATGATTGTGGAGAATGTCAACAAACAGGGCTATGCTGCTTATAGCCCCGGATATGTAGCTCTGGCCTATCACCTACCAGAAGCGCAAATATTTATGTCTGATGATTGGTTGAATAACATCAGAATGGACCTTGTAGAAACCCTTAAAAGAATGCTGCTATTAGGAAAGCATTTCAGAACCAGGGCTATGGGAGATTATGATACAGCAAGCTTAATGGCCCGATACCGGTTCATAGCTTTAATGCTCAACAGGATTTTTGGAAGAGCTCATGGCAGGTTCTTCAAATTGGAATGGATGCCAATCATTTTTTATGTTGCAACCCAGGGGACTATTTTCAACTGGGCCAACATTGTATCAAACAGTCTCTTTGACTGCTTGGCCTCAGCCCTAGGAGGAGTATCCCAAAAGAGGTCTAAATTCTATATGAGTTCCATACTTGTAGATTGTATATTGTGCAATCAGCCTTTCCCCAGCCTCAGGTGCATCTGGGACAGGGAGAGAATGCCTGTCTATTCTGCTTATAAACCACTATGGGCACACAAGTACCACAACCATTATCGAGAAGTCTGTGAACACTTCATCATTCCAATGTATACACTCATTTTCTTGAAAGAGTGTGATTGCATGTCAGAGGAGGCGCTGCAAGTAATGGAAGAATATGCAGACTAATATCTGACTGAGGATGGCCTTTACTTCAGGATGTTTGGAGGTTCAAGAGCACCTTCCCTGCTGCCCAGATACGCCACTGACTACATCACTCACAAGGAGGCGATTAGGCAGGTCTTCTTGGATGGCATAGGGAGCTTCCTATTTGAGCATAAGAAGGCTGCCTATCCTCCTTTGCCCTTTAAGTTAGGAAGCTACAGGTTCACCAGAGTGAAGAAATCTGATGAATTTGTAGAAGAGTTGGAAAGTTTTCATTTTGGCGAGATGTCTTTCCATAGAAGTGACTCCCGCAATAAAGTAGTTGAGCATTGTAAAGAAAATAACGTGCATTTTGAATACACCCACCATTGGGATAGGGAAGAATCTATCTTCCGAAGTGTATTAAACATAACAGCATTGAGGAGAAGATTTAAGAAGAAGATCACCACCAAAGGTGGGAAGGGAGATGAACAAGAAAAAGCTGAGGAAGAAACCAGGAGAAGAAATGAGGAGGCCCAAAGGCTGGCACAAGAATTTGCAGGTTGGCTGCAGGGAGAAGAAGAAGAGAAAAGAAAAGCTACACAAGAGGTAGCTAGAAAAGCAGAGGAAGACAGAAGAAATGAAGAAGAAGAAAAGAAAAAGAAGCTTGATGAAGAGCTACATAAACAAGAGGCGGAGAGGCTAAAGCTGACACAGACATAGACAAAACAGTCATCCTCTAACACAGCTGGAGGGCAAACCCAGGACATGGAGAACCCCGAGATTCATGATCCAAAAGTATCTGCTGCCAACACATCTGGACAATCTGTAGTGCCTACACTGAAGCTGGTCCCCTTTGTACAGAAAAAAGGGGAAGAGATCCCTGATTTCAATACTGTTTTCTATGACAGGGCGACAAAGAGGATAGTGAAGAGAACAGAAAGGAAGATTGAAATGGAAGGTCTACCTGGGAAAATGATAACGGATACACCCTTTGTATTTGGAACGGACCAGGATCCAAGATTCACCATTAGAGCTGGAGCTGCACTAATTCAAGCTTCTGAAGATAATGTGGGCAAGATTATGACAGACTTGGAGCAATCCAAGAAGTCCTCTGCTCAATTGAAAGACACATTGAGGAAAGAGAGAGGAGAAAGCAATAGGATAAAAAGGAAATATGAAGACATGAGAAAAGAAATGAGATCTTCAAAGGATGAACTGCAACTCCTCCAAGCAGAGAAACAAGCTAGTGAAACTGCACAAGGATGCCTGGAGAAAGTGCAGAAAGAATATCAAGAGCTAAAGATGGAGAAGGAACAGCTGCTGGGAAAGGTAGAAGATTTAGAGCAGCAAAAGATCATCTTGGAGGCCAGTGAGATGCACACCAGAGAACAGGAAAAGAAGCTCCAAGAGCAGGTCATTTCTCTAACAACTACTCTAAATGTAGCAAGAGAGTAGCAGGTCAATCTATAACCCTTCAAGGAGCATGTGCTGGCCCAAAAGGCCAAGATATTGAAACTACAGACTACCATAGAAGAGGAAAGGTGCAAAGTGCTGCAGATAGATGGCCGATTGGAGGAAATCTTGGAGACCTCCTCTTATTTTTTTGATAGATCTCAAGACGTGCTTGAAGTCCTGACTGCGAGGATGGCAAGGCTAGAAAATAATGAAGAAACTCCAGCAGAACTGCCATCAAAGAATCAACAGGCCCTCAAGCAGGATTATGACTTACTATAATTTTCTATAAATACCGCAGAGGATTTCAAGAAAGCCGTTAAAAAGACGAAAGGAGCATGCACAGAGTTTTTTAGAAGGCTCCTTATTACCTACAATCGATGCCAAACAGAGGCTGAACAAAGGCTTAATGTTTTCTCGGACCACAACTCATTTGTGGAGATGTTGCAAAAGAGATATCAGGAGGAAGAAGCGAAAGTACATCATATTAAATCCCTGGATGATCAGATCTTAAAGAAAGAAGTAGATCATTCAGCCATCAGTGTGCAGCTTTTGGAGGATCAGCTTCGGTTGAGCACAGCCAGAATTGAGGCTATAAAGAACCAGGCTGCGAAATTTGAGATCAACATTCAGTTTCTGGAACCTTGTGCCTTTGAAGGCATCGCCTCTGAAGCTTTGGCGTGGAAGAAGCTTCTAGACACCCAAGTGGGACCCTCCTCATAAAGGATTGATCACTTTTTGTAATTTGTAACCATTTTGTAAAAACATTTGAGAAAAGTGAAACATTGGACGTGAAGAGTTGGGAAGCCCAAAGGTTGCTTTGGGTAGCCCAACAGTCTCGCCCCTTTTGTATAAATGTAGAAGGCTTAGAAGGAGGAAGGCGCTTGTTATCTCCTAAAATAACCAGTCCGTTTTTCTTCATTTTAGGTGATAGGTTTGAAGTCCAAAAATTTATTTTTTAAATTTTTTAGAGTCGATACAAAGGTCCTTGATCATAGTGCAAAGTCAAATTTTTGGTTCAATTGAGTCTTGGGTTTCAAATGGTGAAACGACAGGTTTCGGTAGCTCA
>LPNX011189945.1:33712-53027 GCA_001517045.1 Pseudotsuga menziesii | reverse complement strand
TGTTTAGCTCACAGCTTGGTATTAGTTTCTTAAATGTCTCTCGAGCCCTACTATGTATTGGTTTGGTTACATTTGTTCTTCATCCACCTTTGATATTATATCCTGATTGATCAATTCTTGAGAGCACTGTTTCATTTATTTATCATACTGAAGGTCTGAATGTCATGCTCAGATTTAGTCATCCCATTGATCCATCTTTACAAAAACACCAAAAACATTGAATTCTCAAGTTACCAGGCATACCTAGCTTATAACCCTAGGTAGCTTCCTGGAGTGATAACAGAGCTTTTTCCCAGTTAGACATGAAAGCGATATTGTAAGAAGAACTACGTTTTTTTGCAATAAAGAGTGATTGTTTGCCTGTTGGAGAAAGATTGGTGGCACTTTCAAATGTTATGCTGTGGATGGCAGAAAGATGAACTATTTTGTTTTTCCAGCTTTTGTCCATTAACCGTGAGATCGTTCTAACTCTTAGAACCTATGTTCTTGTTTAAATGATTTCTGGTTTATTTTGTGGAATTACCACCATGAATAATGTATGCTGTTCATAAAACAATTGGCTATCTGATTGTTGAAATATATTTAATCGTTTATGTGTTGTAGAAAGAAACATTAGCTACCTGTAATTTCTCTTTATAATGCATGCACAATACACATTACTCATAGTTAAGTCACAGTTTGCTCCCCGGGGATAGATAGATAGATAGTTAGTTTTATTTCATTATTGCATATGTGATTGAGATGCTTATGAGTGCTAAGACAAGAGGTAAGAACCTGCGCATCACATTGTGACTGCCCTTTGCATCCTTCTCACCCTGCATGGTTAATTAGGCATGTGCACATCATACTTAAAATCAAAAAATACAAAAATACACGGCGGACCGGGCCGCCACCAGTAAAACCTTTGTTTTTGTTACTTTGACCGACGGTAGCTGGACCACAAACCAGACGGATTCCCTATACCAAACAGTCACAGGCTAGTTGGGAACGTTGAATGGGGAGAATCCCTTACTATTGTTGCCTGTGAATTTCCAGGCCTCAACAGTTCTGGCGCTAGAAGGAGGGCCGCCAGTGCATGGCTCGCCGTGGAAACTTATTTTCCCAAGATTACCTCACCAGCAAATGTTTTGAAGCTTTCGACCTAACCCTAGTACAGACAGGTTTTGGTTCTACCTTTGAAGCAAGAAAGCCCAGTTTCATCTTACTGTGTTTCTTACTCAGACTACTGGTCATTCACCTTTGCTCATGGCTGGTATAAATGTGAATCAGCCCAACCCACTGCCCGCTTGGAGAGCTAGATCACCTTTGAACCTCACACCTCCATTGCATAACCTACCTCAAGCTTTTGATAAGCTGCTGCCTAAGTTTGATCCTGATGAAAAGACTGTTGTAGATGACCACTTGCAAATTTTCTATTTAGCAGTAGAAGGGTTAAGGGCTGGGGAGTATGAAGATGTTGTTTGTCGATTATTCCCGCATACCCTTAAAGGGGCAGCAGCATCCTGGTATTTCAGTTTGCCTGCAAAATCTATTCCTGATTGGGACACCTTCGAAAGGACTTTCAGAAGTAAGTGCTCAGCCCAAAAGACACATGCCTCACTAATGAAAGGTCTTGGTGTGTTAAGAAAAGAGAAGAATGAGAAGGTACATAGTTTTACTCAAATATTTTCAACATATCTAAAGAACTTTTCCAAAGCTGACAGACCCTCAGACAAAGTCTTAATTGAATATTACACATCAGCCCTAGGGCCTGAGTTAGCCATGTTTGCCAAAATGAAAGCTAAACCTACATTGGTAGAGACTTATCAAGAAGCAGAAAGGGTAGAGTCTGAAAACGAAAGTATAGAAGACTATCCTGAGCAACCGAGAGAAGAGCCTTATTGGTGTCTGAACCTAAAGATGAACAATCATATGATTATCAGGGAATGCTGAAAATGATGCAGAATCTATCCAACAAAATAATAGATCTGGAGAAAGGGAGGGAAGCTCATAAAAATTACAAACCCTACTACCAAAAAAGAGAGGATAGCAACCAATGGAAAATACCTCCACCAAATTTACCATCAATAAAGATAACAGAAGTAGGGGGTGATAATTTCTGCACTTTTCACCAACAACCTCATTCTGAAAAGAAGTGTCCTCAATGGTTAAACTCGATGACATTGGTGATGAATAATTTGCTGGAATCTAAATTGACTAAGGACAATGATAAGGAAGAAGAGAAAAACCAGACCATAGAGAAACAAGATAATGATACCATGTTCTTATGGAATGGTGTCTTGCTTTTCAACATAGAAGAGAATGCTCTTAAATCTGAATACACACCAACATCAACAAAAGGAACAGACCTAGCAATTAAAGACAATGAAATCATTTCAAAGATTAAAAAATTGTAGGAGAATGTCAAGAGACAGGTTGATGTGAAAGTTAAAGACAAAACACTTGAAGTCATTACTATCAACCAAGAAACCGAGCTAATCAGTGAGTTTGTCAAACCTGTAGAAGGACGGGTAGGTGTTAATGAGGGAAACACTAAAGAAATTGAAGAGTTTAAAAAGGATATACCCACTCAAAACCAACCAGGAGAAGAAGACATAGAACCAGGTTGGGAAGAAAAAGCTGAAACCCCGCCTTTTCTTTTGACCCTAGAAATGCTGAATCATAGTGTGCATAATTGCTTGGTAGATTCTGGATCAGCGGTGAATGTTATGCCACTGGAGGTTTGCAAAAATACTAATGGACAGCCAGAATCCATAGCCTGGGAAGTAACGCAATTAGATAGCACAGGAGTCAAAGTAGTGGGAGAAATGAAAAATGTTCTCATTCGCTTTTCTACAAACAACAAGATATGCCAGTTTATTGACATTATGGTGGCTGACATACCAGGTGGATATGGGCTTATTCTCAACCGAGATTGGTCTGCTAGATTAAAAGGTTATTTTTCTTCAGACTGGTCTCATTTATGGTTGCCTCTTAAGGGTACCCCTAATCGGATTCAAATTTTGAGAGAACCCTACATGAAGCACACTGTCACTAAGCTGGGAGAAAGTAGTGAACCTGGTAACTCTATCCTGGGAAATTATCTAACCGAGCTTAAGCTAAGACATCATACCGAAAAACCAGTTATAAGATTGACAATCAACCTAAGCCCCTTCAACTTCCTCAAGCTGATAAAGAGGATTGTAGACTAGTAGATATGGTCTCAATTTCAAAAATGGTACACTTAGACCATGGATAGATTTTTGACCTTCACCACAGCCTAGCCCTTTAACTCGTTTGATTGAAGATTTTTAAGGGCGAGCACACATTTTCTTTTCTTTTCTTTTTTCCTTGTACATAAATAATGCTATTTTTCTTTAATGCTTTGATGCTGTTTTCTTTTTGATTATTTTATTTGATGCTGTTTTCTTTTGATTTAAATGCTTTGTTACTAGTTCTTTTTATTTTTGAATAAAGAGGCAAACTTTTGGTTGCAATGGAAACATCAGGGTTCTTAATTAACTGAAATCTTGAGCAAAAGACTGTTCTTTGAAACATAGAATTTCTTCTAGTAGCAGTGTTCCTAACTGGCCATGCATTCATTGAAGTCTTACTTAACCCCTCTAAATAACTCAGAAGTAAAAGAGGTCTGGAATACTATTTCGAGGCTCCATCCATTTCACATCTTAAATGTCCAAGGGGGTGACAGCAAAAGACCCACGGAAAGGAAGCAGGGTAAATGGTATATCATATATAAATGATCCCATGCCATAATTTCAAAAAAGCTAAAAGCTATCAAGAGTCAAAACTCCTTAAAGAAACAATACATATCAAAGCAAAGTATCAAAAGCATGAATCTCAAATTGCCAAAAGTTCCTCTCCGTCCATGAGATGAAAAGTCAATTCTTCTCTCACACAAAAGGACACTATGGATAGAGGAGCCTGAATAAAATCCAGAAAGAAAGGCAAATGGAGGACTCACAAGAACTAAAGTTCAAAAGGCACAAAAGAGCAGTTAGCATGGGAATGAGGAACAAAGGGATAATGTTGTTTACTACATGTTACAATCCTGTGGTGTCCAAGCCTGAATCTACTTAAGGACAAGGGTTAAATGAATCTCACTTGTTTGGCCTCAAAAGAGTTATTCAGACTTGCAAACGCTTTTGATGTTACCATTTCCCAATGAATGGACTACGTCTTAATAATTTAAATGCATGGGTTGGCCAATTTAGGAATACAAACATCTAGAAGATTTCAGCTTTTATCCAAACAGTCTTGCACTGGGAAAAAGTTAAGTCAGAAATCTGGGGTTCACCAGGTAGTCGCCAATTGTTGCAACTGCAACAATTTTCCCAAAATTCCAAAAAAATTTAGGACCCTCCTTTTGCTTGGATTAGTTCGATTTTCTTCTTTGATTTGATCTAATGATTTTCTAGAAAGATTTCTAATGCTTGGATTGATCTACCATTTGTTTTATATTTTCCTCTAATGCTTGAAACAATCCACTGTTTGATCAAACTTGATTGTTGCCTTTGGATACATTCTCAGCTTGTTTGAATCGGAAGTTGATTTGGTTGATATTCCCGCCGTTGTGGCAAAATAACAAGTCTTGACTTTGATTTCCTTTCCGATACATTGGTTTTCACATCGGCTGTTTTTTGGTTTTGCATCGAAACCTTTATTACTTCTTCCTCCGCAGTTGCGGACGGTGAATTGCTAGCTCTCCCGATTATTGTTTGAAGTCGCGGCTCCCACTGTTTTATCTTCACCGATCCCGTAAGTCTTGGGCTTCCGCCGTTGCGGCTGCGGAAAGTTTTATATTTTTCGGTCGCCTAGTCGTTTTAAACCCCGACGTTGCGGAAGGTCACGCCCTTTACAACTCCGCCGTTGAGGCTACTGAAAGCATTAACCTTGCTGATCCCTTAGTGGTTTCCCTTCCGATTCAGGCATTGTATGACGGGGCATAATGCCCTTTGTGTCTCTGCTGTTGTGGCTGCAAAATGCATTACCTTTCTAGTTAGTTAGTGGCTTTCTCCTCCGATAAAGCTTTTCCCATTGCAGAATGGTTTGTCCTTGATATTTCCGCCATTGCAGCTCCCGTCCCGCTTTCACCCCAATGTTTAAAGCTTCGACACGTGATTATTTTTTTCCGCGGATGGCTTAGCGATTTGGACACCTGACGTTGCGGAAGGAGTTATGCTTTCGACCTCCGATCAGTTAGTCCTCCGCCGTCCGATTTGATTTCCCACCCACCGCTTATGGTTATATATATATGGGGTCGTGTTTTATTATTCTATTCGATTTTCGACTGTTGCCGTTTCGTCTGTCGTGAACTGTCATTATCGCGCTGTCGTTCTCTCGAGCTAGCGAAGGACCCATTTGCCGGTACCCGCGTCTAGGTGGCTCAACAGTGGGAGCTTGACCACCTTTTCTTCCGCCATACACGTTGCATTTCCAGGTAGGCTTCTATTCCATTCTCCCGTTCCGTTTGAGCATTTGGTTTTTTCCCACGGTTAGGTTTTGTTGCGGTCGTTTTTATTTCGAATGGACCAGGATCCAAGATTCACCATTAGAGCCGAAGCTGCACTAATTCAAGCTTCAGAAGATAATGTGGACAAGATTATGACAGACTTGGAGCAATCCAAGAAGTTCTCTACTCAATTGAAAAACACATTGAGGAAAGAGAGAGAGGAAAGCAATAGGCTAAAAAGGAAATATGAAGACATGAAAAAAGAAATGAGATCTTCAAAGGATGAACTGCAGCTCCTCCAAGCAAAGAAACAAGCTAGTGAAACTGCACAAGGATGCCTGGAGAAAGTGTAGAAAGAATATCAAGAGCTAAAGATGGAAAAGGAACAGCTGCTGGGAAAGGTAGAAGATTTAGAGCAGCAAAAGATCATCTTGGAGGCCAGTGAGATGCATGCCAGAGAACAGGAAAAGAAGCTCCAAGAGCATGTCACTTCTCTAACAACTGCTCTAAATGTAGCAAGAGAGTAACAGGTCAATCTACAACCCTTCAAGGAGCATGTGCTGGCCCAAAAGGCCAAGATACTGCAACTACAGACTGCCATAGAAGAGGAAAGGTGCAAAGTGCTGCAGATAGATGGCCGATTGGAGGAAATACTGGAGACCTCCTCTTATTTCGCTGATAGATCTCAAGACATCCTTGAAGTCCTGACTGCAAGGATGGCAAGGCTGGAAAACAATGAAGAAACTCCAGCAGAACTGCCATCAAGGGATCAACAGGCCCTCAAGCGGGATTATGACTTACTAGAATTTGCTATAAATACCACAGAGGATTTCAAGAAAGCCGTTAAAAAGACGAAAGGAGCATGCATAGATTTTTTTAGAAGGCTCCTTATTACCTACAATCGGTGCCAAACAGAGGCCGAACAGAGGCTTGATGTTTTCCCAGACCACAACTCATTTGTGGAGATGTTGCAAAAGAGATATCAAGAGGAAGAAGCGAAAGTATAGCATATTAAATCGCTGGATGATCAAATCTTACAGAAAGAAGTAGATCATTCAGCCATCAGTGTGCAGCTTTTGGAGGATCAGCTTCGGTTGAGCACAGCCAGAATTGAGGCTATAAAGAACCAGGCTACGAAATTTGAGATCAACATTCAGTTTCTGGAACCTTGTGCCTTTGAAGGCATCGCCTCTGAAGCTTTGGCATGGAAGAAGTTTCTAGACACCCAAGTGGGACCCTCCTCATAAAGGATTGATCACTTTTTGTAATTTGTAATGATTTTGTAAGAACATTTCAGAAAAGTGAAACATTAGAGGTGAAGAGTTGGGAAGCCCAAAGGTTGCTTTGGAAAGCCCAACAGTCTCGCCCTTTCTGTATAAATATAGAAGGCTTAGAAGGAGGAAGGGGCTTTTTCCCAGTTAGACATGAAAGCGATATTGTAAGAAGAACTACTTTTTTTTGCAATAAAGAGTAATTGTTTGCCTGTTGGAGAAAGATTGGTGGCACTTTCAAATGTTATGCTGTGGATGGCGGAAAGATGAACTATTTTGTTTTTCTAGCTTTTGTCCATTAACCGTGAGATCGTTCTAACTCTTAAAACCTATGTTCTTGTTTAAATGATTTCTGGTTTATTTTGTGGAATTACCACCATGAATAATGTATGCTGTTCATAAAACAATTAGCTATCTGATTGTTGAAATATTTTTAATCGTTTATGTGTTGTTGAAAGAAACATTAGCTACCTGTAATTTCTCTTTATAATGCATGCACAATACACATTACTCATAATTAAGTCACAGCTTGCTCCCTGGGGATAGATAGATAGATAGTTAGTTTTATTTCATTGCTGTATATGTGATTGAGATGCTTGTGAGTGCTAAGACGAGAGGTAAGAACCTGCGCATCACATTGTGACTTCCCCTTGCATCCTTATCACCCTGCATGGTTAATTAGGCATGTGCACATCATACTTAAAATAAAAAAATACAAAAATACATGGTGGACCGGGCCGCAACCGGTAAAACCTTTGTTTTTGTTACTTTAACCAACGGTAGCCGGACCGCAAACCGGACAGATTCCCTATACCAAACAGTCAGGGGCTAGTTGGGAACATTGACTGGGGAGAATCCCTTACTGTTGTTCCCTGCGAATTTCCAGGCCTCAACAGGACCTTCTCAGTGCTTTCTGTGTTATCAGGAAGAGGATTCCATGGGTCATCTCTTGGATAGCTACCCCTTTGTAGCTACCATATGGGACAAAGGAGCGATGGTGTTCAGGAGATGCGATAGGAGGAGCGGTCGACCAGCCCAAACCCTGAAAGAATGGCACCCCAAAGCTTTTAAGAACCAAATCATCTAAACCTTATGGGATGCCTTCCTGGGCATGGCCATGTCGTGTATATTGAAAAAGCAGAATGCTAGGATCTTTAGGGATAAACGTAGTGACAAGGAAATGTTCTGGAAGACGGTGAAGGATAACCTGCTATCCTCAATCTGGAGTATGCAGTGGCAAGATCAGGACAAGTTAATCCCTGTAGAGGAAATCCATATCGCTGACAATTGGGGACTTAACAGATCCCATATGGTTGGCCTACGAAGACACGACAAGATCTGCAAGCCTTCCAATCTGACCTCCTGGTCCGTCCCACCTCCTCAGGTGTTCAAGCTTAACTTCGATGGGGGTTCGACAGGCAATCCTAGGCCTGCGGGCTACGATGGGCTATGCCAGGATCACAACGGATTGATCATAAGCGTTTTCATGGGATAAATTGGCATTGACACTAACAACTCAACCGAATTAGAAGGTATGATCCGTGGTTTCAAAGTTTTGATCAGAGGTGGTTACTTCCCTGTGATCATTGAGGGGGACACAAGCATTTTAATCCAAATGGCCAAACGGATGGTGACTAGACATGCCTATGAAAAGGTTTCCTCCAGTTGGTTCCTAGCTAGCAGACTAGACCACCTTCGTTCCTTGCTTCTTGCTTACACGACGGTTTCCTTCAGCCATGTCAGACGCGACGCCAACAAGGCAGCTGATTTATTAGCTAATGCTAGCGTGCAGGGTGATGTGGGTTTCCGTTGTGGCACACTAGAGGAGTTTGGGGAGGAAGTGTGGGCTCATCAATGCAAACAAGTGGTCACTAGGGACCTTGACGGTAGGCCGCAGGTGGCCCGTCGAGACGATGGCATCACAGATGGTGACAGGAGGCACGAGCACGCCCAAGCTAGATCCTCTTAAATGCTACACAGGGTCTTTTGGTTAATCAACCAGACCAGATGGTGGTTGTCCTTTGTCATCATTTTGGTTAATGCCGCAGGGAATGACAAGACAGGCGAGATGAGGCAAGATCGATGCAAGGATTGGGTTTTTAATTCACACAGGATGAACGCAGTAGGTGAGGCTACGAGGGATTTCGTTATGATTATCAATATGACGCAAGCGGTGTACTGGGAAGGGAGGAAAGTCATGCTTCCCCCCTCCTTTTATTCTGGGTTGGCCCGGCCACCCATCATCCTTCGTCGTTGTGAGGTTTTGTCATTTCATATTTCTGTTTCATCTCAGGTTTTCCTCTGGGTGTTTATCATTCAGGGTGATTATCTGCTCCACTCTCAGTTTCAGCTCCGTCTCCCCTCCCCTCAACGTATGGCTCCCAAGCGGTCAGTTAAGGTGGATTTGGGCTCTGGTGAATTTTCTACTAGCCCGGGCTGAAAGAGAAAGGGAATTATGAGGCAGACTTATCAAGCAACAAGGGCTCAACTTCAGGCCCAGGATGTAGTAGAATTTTACAAGGAGCGTGTTTTGTTAGGCATTTGTTTGGAATTTGAGAAGGTGGTAGGGGATCTATGGAAAGAGGTTCAGCGCATCCTGAAGGAAGACCTGCATAAGGAGGTGGCAGAATGGGTCCTCGACCCAGGAACCACAGCAGGAAGAGCCTCGGCCTATGACCGCCTGTTGATGATTTATTGGGTGAACATGAGTTTGGTTGGACATTCCTCAATTGTGAAAGAAGCAAAGTGTGAAGTGGATGAAGAACCAGTGAAGGACTGGAAGGTCCATAACAATGAATGTCACCTTATGCACTAGAAGATTGATATTATTGCTGCTAAGCTGGGCATCCCATTCTATCCAACTGGGCAAGGGCCAGAGGAGTACACTCAACCAAGGGAAAAGGGTAGCTGTCGCAGAAAAACGCTCTATGGAGATCGTTTAGGAAACTAGAGCGGGGCTGCCCCCTAGAATGTCACTGCTATTTTAGCCTCTGTTGTTTGTCCCAAATTCAGTTTTGCCCCACCAGATCGTTTTTTATTGTTGCTCTTTCTTTTTTTATGCTTCTAGTTTTGTCTGTATCAACAAGTATAGGGGATTTCATAGTGTTGAGCGGTAGTATTTTCTATGATGTTCAGTCTGATTGTAAGGGGCTTTGGATACTTAAGGTGAATAGAATCTATGTAATTTTGTAGGAAGGGAATCTCTGTAATTTTGTAGGGAATCTTTGTTATGGATGTTTGGAGGAGGAATGGGGAATCTCTGTAATTTTGTGGGAAGGGAGAATAGGTATGGAGCCAGAAGATGTCAAGGGCACTGACATTTGGATGCATAGAGATGATATCTGATTTGTAATGTTGATACTTTAAAGTAATATAATGTTTTATTTATAAAAAAAAAACATGACGATGCTTCAATGAGTTGACGATAAGCAAATATTATTTCATTATAACTAGA
This sequence comes from Pseudotsuga menziesii, assembly GCA_001517045.1. Lineage (NCBI taxonomy): Eukaryota > Viridiplantae > Streptophyta > Pinopsida > Pinales > Pinaceae > Pseudotsuga > Pseudotsuga menziesii. The sequence continues at coordinate 42,853 of LPNX011189945.1, read as the reverse complement.
ATTCGTTTACCAAGCCGTCATAAGGAGGACTTTATGTTATTGGACAAAGAACCAAGTACAAGATTCAGACTAGCATGCATCTTTTAATTGCCATTTTACAGTTAGTCCTCTATGTTAATTTTTCTTTTTTACTACGAATTTTGGAGAATTTACAATTATAAGATAAATAACATCAAAATAAAGAAAATGTACTTATTTTTATTACAAAATGAAAATGAAAATATTAATGCTAACTCATTGTTATATAGTGTGAATATTACTCAGGTAAAAACGTCTCTGCCGCCGAGGAATCATTTAATTGTCCATCTATATAATTTATATATGTTGCATCCTCTGGCGAACAATAACTACCGAGCTACAGACCATTAAATACAGACACTTGTATGTGTTGGACCCCGAGCGGCAGTTAATGCTCTACTATTCGATGCTTTCTTTTAATAGTCGTCAAGACCTTGTATGGGAAAGTTAATTGCATGGGGGAGAGAGTCGTTCTGTGCGTCTACAAGAAGACGCAACATATCCAAAATATATGAATGCACATTGGGAATAACCCTAAAGAATTTTCAGAAAAACGCCCCTCGGGAATAACCTTGCATTGCAGTGGAGGAAGACCGCAAATTGCAGTGCAGTGGAGGAAAAATGCGCGTCTGAAATAACCTTGCATTGCAGTGGAGGCAGACTGCAAATTGAAATCCAATTGAGGTAGAATGCATTTAAGTCACCTGACATATTGGTGGGCAAAAAAAACTAGGCAGACGTCAACATCTCAACAAATGGTAATTTAAAAAAATGTGTTTTTAAAAATAGTTTTTAATACAAAACTCAAATGCTAATGTTAAAACTATAGTCTTTTAAAAAAACAAACACCTAACTCATGAACTAATTCCCTCGATCAAATACTATGTGTTGAGGACATAATAATATGTAGATGGCATTATTTAAGAGAAGAAATACATTTTTCGAAAACTTATATAAACCATATTATCAATTAATATAGTTATGCTAGTTGACATATTACTTACATGAAAATGTGGATGGTTATTATTATTATTATTATAAAAAAAATATTATAAAAATTATAAATAAATAATATATTTTATAATAAATATTAAAAATAAAATATTAGTTAACAAATAATTAAATAAAATATTTATTGATAAATAGTATACAGAAATAAAAATGTATAATAACAAAATAAATTAATAATATTAATATTAATAAGGTGGACGTCCCATACCAGAGGTTGTTGACTTTTTCGACATAGGGGCTTCACCCAGGTTCGAAACTCGGTTTAACTGTTTTTAGTGTTCTGTGGGCGTGTGCAGAAATCCAGGGGTTGTAGTGGTGGCAGTGTGACTCGTTCCTTGGTGGCATAGGCTCCAAGCCCCTTAGTTGTCGACCCCCCTATAAAATAATAATAATAATAATAATAATAATCAATTCTCACTAGCTCATTAGGTTAAGGTGTGGGTCTCGTCAATAGGACTATCTGTGTTCAATTCCCCTTAGGGGTGAGCTAGTTGGAATGAGACACCAAAAAATAGAGCCATGTCAGACTACAATTAAACTATATATATATAATATATATTTAAAAAATATTTTTTAATATATTTAGATAAATAACAATAATAATAATTATAAAAAAAAATTATCATATTTTATTATGAAAAAATCATATTTGTAAAGAAAAAAATAAATATACAACAACAACACCAAGTTAATAGGAAAACACAAAAAAATATTCAATACATTTAGATAAACAAAAATAAAAAAGAAATAAAGAAAATGTATATTTTTTATTACAAAATGAAAACAAAAATATTAATATTAACATTTTTAGTTTTGTTATTGTTAATATTAGTAATATTATATTTTAGATAGAAAGACAATTTTGATCCTAGAGATTAGGGTTAATGATCTCGTTATAATATTGAAACTTTCTTTTTACCTCTATTGCACCACATTTTTTCTTTGAAAGTATAAGTAATGATGTAACTAATGTTATCCATATTTTGTATAGTGATAGTTTCATTAATCCTCCAATACTTTAACCAAGTCATGGCATCTTTAACCCATCCCCGCTTGAGGCAAAAGTGATTTTGGTTGGAGTTAAGAGCAAATTTGGGGATCTGGTGGTCTCCTATTAGGTACATTAGGTGTCTAGTCATAGCCATGTTTTCAATGGAGGTGAGACTTCCTTCTAAGAGGAGAATGAGAATAGGATAGGGTGTGTTGCTCTTAATTTTAAGATTATAAGTAATAAACCATTTCTGGATTTGTTCAATTCTTCTCCAATATTCTCTAGAAACATTGCATCCCCAAGCTTCACAACCATATAAGATAATGAGAGTGACAAGCGTTTTAAAGAGCAATTTATTTTTGTCCCATATCACAAGGTTTGCAGATTTCTAGTTGTTTTCAAGACATAACTAGGCATTCCACCCTCCATTTATTGTCTTCTCAATGCTATAGTTCTAGTGAAGCTTGTGATGAAAGTCAATTCCTAGATACTTATAGGAGGTTACTTCCTCCAAGATTCTATTGTCATAAGTACCCTTATTGGACTTGATAATCATGATTTTTTTTTTGTCGTTGTTAAGGGTCATGCCCATATTCGTGCAGAAATATTTGAGAATTTGTAGTTGCTTCTTAAGATCGCATGGGCACCTTTCCATACAAACAATATCATCAGCATAGAAAATAAACAAGATGACTATTCCTACTGAGGTCATGCCAGTGCAACATGCCTATTCTAAACAATCTTCTAGCTTACTGACGTAAATGCTAAAAAAGGTAAGATAAACCGGGAACCTTTGCTTAAATATGATATTGAAATCAATATCATGTGACCATCCTTTAGTGTTTTTGAATTTGGCAATGACATTCTAATATAACTTGATAGTCACAAACCTCAACTTGAAAGGGACTTTTAACTCTTCTAATCTATTCCAAAGGTTAATCCTAGACAGTTTATCAAAATCTTTTAGAAAGTATGCAAAATAACAACAAATATTGGATTTATTATTACTATACTCCTCTGAAATGATCCTAAGTGCAATGAGGTGGTATGTGGTTGAGTTATGATCCTGATTCCAATGAGGTGATCCTTGATTAGAAGTGTCTCAAAAGGAAACACCTAAAAATCTAACCAAACTAAAACTAATAAAATCTTTTTCAAACTTTTTGAATATAGAAATAATATATTCTCAGAAACCAAGTTGGTCTCAGTGAATATTAACCATTATCATCCCAATACATACATATTTCATAATCATAATCACTGGAATAAAGAACACCCTAACATTTTTAAAATGTCGTCGTTCATATTTACTCCAATGCTACTACCTACTCGGTATTTTCCGAAAGTACTGTAAACACTATAAGGGAGGAGAATGAGAATGTATAGCGACAAGAACCACCGAGGAGAAACAAAAGAGGACTAAGTAAATCCCTATAAGGGAGGCTCATTTTGATGGCCTTTGATTCATTTTGAATAATAAGGTCAAGTATTTTTCGTCTCGAAAAAAAAGGTTAAAATAGGTTAACATTATAAGGAGGGTCTCCACAAAGAGAACCCGTCCTTTTTGTTATGGTATGTTTATTAAGCATAATAAATATTAATAAGTAATACTTTATTTGGAAAAAAATATGATTGAATATGGTATGTTGGAATGAAAACTTATCATTTTTACTTAATATTTTATTAACTATTGGTTTGTGTATTAAGTATATATTATCACTAATATATTAACATATAATAGGAATGGTATGTGTGGTGAGTATATTATTATTAATTAATATTTTGTGTAGTAAATGTTGTTGTGATTATTATATATTTGAAATAAGTTAGGCTGGGTGTAGTTTTGGTTAATGATTGTAAGTTATGTTCTTCATCTTTTGTAACTTAGCTTTAAGTAAATAAAGTATGAAGATTGAGTGTTTATTGGTCCACGAGTAAGGTTGTAGAAATCTTGAAAATGTTCTTGTAAAAAAGATTTTGAGAAAAAGGAAAAAAATTGCAGTTGAAGTGATGCAGAACTGTAACCTTCCTAATTGGTTTAAAATAATAAAAGATTAACAATTCTTGGTGGACGTAGCTCCTAGTTGGGGCGAACAACGTATATCATTGTCTCTCTCTTACTTTTTTAATTTATGTGTTTTATTTTTTTGAAGTCACTCAAATTAGTGCTTTGTAATTCTGACATGTTTTAAATAATACTCACTTTCTTACTGGTACATGATGAATGAACAATCAATCATGATATCTAATATAGCAGTTAAGGCTTTACACACATGAAGAATACATTTGTTATGAGAAAAACTCAAGTAATAGTGTTGTGATAACATGATTAAATAAGTGTTGTTAGACAAAAGTATTATGAGATGTTCGTTCCATACGCTCAAAGAGTTATGCTTAAGTTTATTTTTTTTGAAACGTAACTTATGGAGATGTGATGTTTGGTTCTTAAACATATGAGTAAATCGCTAAATGTGCTACTGCAAGTGTCAGCTACTCCCTTGTATTAATAAAGGATAGATTAAGGATGAATATAAGTATTCCTTTATTGAGAGGAAAGGCATCTTTATTTTAACTAGAACATATCATATTTATGATGTTTAATATTCATTTTTTAATAGTCATTAAGACTAACATGTTCGGATGTTAAGACAAAGTAAAACAAACAAAAAAATTACCCCATCTTTTGAAATGGTAAAGAGGAGATATGGTTCATTACAAATGGTATCAGAGCAAGTTGTCAACACTCAGACCTAATGGGCTCACTTGCAAACAGGTATGTGGTGCATTTTGTGATGTATTCATTATTTTAGAAGCAAATTACTACAACAATAACTTATTTTATTGGCCTTCATACTATGGCAAAAATAAGTTAAGCTAGTGGGCGTAATCTAAAATGCATAAAGAAAGGTATGAAGAAAAGATGATGGGCATGTTTGATTGCATTAAATTATAAAGATACACAAATGAGGAAATATATGTATTCCCATGTTTAACGCAAACTTAAATTGGTATACTACAAATATATGTATATGTTATTTTACATGCATCATATTGTCTATAATGCAAATTTAACTATGATTTATTGAAAATATACTAGAAAGATTAATTGCATGGTGTTAGTATACCAAGTCAAGGATAATGAAGAGAAGGGATGATAAAGTACAGCAGTGGCAGTACTAAAATTTTAACGTAAATTCAAGTTTATAATTAAGGAATGAATTTTGCTTCAGATGCACATCCATAAAAGGTTCATGCAAGTGTAGTTATGATTAAGTTGTCAAAAAAGTAATGCATTGAGAAAAAGAATATCTTGATGTATCAAGAGTTCATGGAATATAAATTAGTAAGTTGCTATTATATTTTATAATTTCCTTTGTGAATTTATGATGCAAATAATATTTGGCAAGAATTATGAGTACAAAGTGCACATACTTAGAGTGGTAAGGCACGTCATCAAATGGGGATCGAAAGATAATTGGAAGATAAATATCGTGATGGAAAAGGTAACATCTAGAATGAATGTGATTCATTGAATATTATGAAATGCTAGCACGATGTTATCATCGATTAATCAATTGAATTTATGGTAAACCATAGTAAAGATAACTTGATATGTCAAGGGTGTGCTTTGTAAGAGGTTTTGGAAATTTCTACTAAAATACTTGAATATGGTAATCATATTATTATGAGAGTTAACAATTTTGCAAATGATATATCTGTGATAAGGAAATTGAATCATAGAATTTGTTTGAAATGGTTTGTACAACATATATACTAGAAGTATCAAGTTATGCCAAGCGATAATGTGATGTTTAAACATATTGAAAGTATAATGTTTTTAAATTAAGTATTGAAATACTTAGACAAACATGTTTTGATGTTGAGCATGAAAGCTATGGAACATTAGGATTATTGAGTTACCATGTTTATATGATGTTGAATCGGTGAAATATGGAACATCAAGAATGTTCAGAATTATTAAAAGATTGGTTTGATGTGGAGTTGGTAGGATCTGGAACATAAGTATCATTACAATGATGATCATGTATTTCATGCATTAAATGTTTTTAAATATATGTCATTATGACTAATCAACTAAAGGGTTGTGAAAGTTGTGAGCTAACCACGGGGGACTCCCTGGGTTATAAGGCTCTTAAATTTAAAAGAAACTTTTCTACACTAAACAAAACTAATTAATGAAAATGAAGTAGAAAATTGGTTTGGTGTTGAGCTTGTTGGGCTCTAGAGCATCTAAAGTATTTAGTCTCATTATACATAACTACAAGTTATAATGTAACTTAGAAAATGAGACTTAATTTTCAGAATAAACAAACTAAAATATTGAAATGGTTGAACACAAAATATTTATGAATTAAGTAGAGTTGCTATGGAACACCCTAGAGAGGTGTTAGGCTCTAAAATTTTGGATAAGTGAGTATAGAGTTTCCAGTGAACACTCTTGTGAGGTGTTAGAATCTGTTGAGTACTCTATTATATTAAGTCCTAGGCACAGGCAAAGAGCTACCAATGAGCACCCAGAGGAGGTGTTAAGCTCTTAAGCAGAACTGCCAGAGAACAATGAGGTGAGGTGTTAGGCTCTATAGTGATAATTTTTGTGATGTTAAGATTTCAATATCATAGATATGTGTGCCTTCGGGTTGTATGTAGGAGATACGCCTCAGAGTTGTAAAAGTTGATGAAGGGTATCATCCTTGTATCAGATTAATATAATATATACAAGTTGAGAAGCCCTGCACGTGAACTTGCGATTTTGTGAGGAGATGACCTCCATGTATATATGAATGCGATAATTTCTTAAAGAATATTTCAACCAAAAAACACTTGGAACATTAATGCCACAAAAGATGTATGTGTATGATTTTTGGTATTTTACACATCATGATATCATGAACGATGAAAATAATGGATGCAAAACTAGATATGAAATGAATCCTCTTGTGAAAAAAGTGAAAAAAAGAATGTTGTTATCTGCATTGGTAATGCTTTTGATTAACATATGTTTCACAAAATGTGAGAAAGCTATGATTATGCTCATGTTGGGTTAGCTTAATCTGATTATCTATGTTATCATATAAGTGCATGAATAATGTTTCCATAAATTGTGGATGTTATATATATGTCATGTATGATGTAATAAATTGAGAAATAGTTTGTAGTCTTTGTGAAAACCACGAGCTATGAAATACATTACATTGGAGACATTGTCAAGAACAATCCAAAAAAAGTAAATATGAATGAAGATTGATGGTTGCAAGAGAAAGGTCTATTTAAAATCAAGCTCTCGAAGGTACCAACAATGAGGACAGTGTACTTTTAAGGAGGGGAGGATGTAACACCCCCACTACGACTCCGAGTTTTTAGTAACATAAAAATACAAGGTAAAATAAAATGTACAACTTTTCAGCAAGAAGCTCAAGGTTTGTAAAAGCAATGTAATTAATGTTATTTATTTTTTCTAAGTTGTGTGTTTTTGTTCTTTGCGTGTATCAAGAGGACGACTTCAAAATACCGATTTTCCCCACTGTGTGAATATATATATTATGAATGTGATATAAGGATGGCCTTTTCCCATTGAGCAAAGAAGAAAAAAATCAAGAATTACGAATTTTAGAGAAATCAGGAACAAAGAAATCAATAATTTGGTGGTGACAACCATCCTTGAGCCCGTGCCTATGTATCTCTCATCTCCTGTGTAATAAGAAATCAGATCAAAAGTGTAATTATACTTGGTTTCTTTCCCTACACTCTTCTCGATATGATATTTCTAATGGTACAGCTTGAATATGAAGTTGAAATAACTTCATAAGCATGTATCTGTTATATGTATCATATGGAGTTGAAATAGGTTCATAAGATGTACCTTTTTCCTACCTATTCTGAAATACTATTTGTTTTAAAGTTAAAATAGGTTGAAAGGTTGTACCTTTTCAGTATACATTATAAGGTTAAAATGATAAGGATGGTATTCACAAAGAGAACTGATCCTTTTTGTTGTGGTATGTTTATTAAGCATAAGGGTGTGTGCAAGAAGTTGAGGGTCTCTTTTGGCGTGTTAGATGCAATACAAAACTGAAAAAACAAACATCCATCAACTTGCATGAATATTTTGAGACACTTACATAATGAATCTTGCGATCAGTTAAAAACAAGAAATGTAGGAAATTGAATGACCTTTCCAAATATATATTTTTTTTCTATTGAAAATGCTGTTAATTATCTAAAGTTAGATATTTTTTAATGGGCACTTTTTATTTTTGGGACAAATTATAAGGTATATGTTTTTGTGGGTGCAGTGTCTAAGTGTCTGAATGATGGAATAAACTTACGAAAACCGGTATACATATAGAGAACATATAGGACTAGTGCACGACTATTTTTCCAATAATAAAAATAATATTTTTAAATTTTTTTTTAATTATCTAAGAGATCAAACCTCGAAAACGGTACGTCAATTGTGGGTGCAGCGTTTGAATGTCTTAATGCAATTATTTGGAAATGGGTTTTTTATAGCATGTAGAGGTTGGTGTTCTTTAGCGCACCATACAATTTTTTTTTTAAATGGTTGAGAAATGAAAGAGATATGGATGAAACACTAACATTGTGTTTTTTGAGTTGAGGAGTGATGACAGAAGATAAACAAGAAAAAAATAGAAAAAATGATGTATTCTTGTTCAAATTTACATATTTAGAATCTGCAAAAAAAAACATATATATTTCTAAAATCTCATAAAAAATGGAGGTGTGCAGCATAATCAGACGAACCGCTAAACACGAGCATATTGAAAATTTGGATATAATGCTGAATTAGCCATGGTTTATCATACTCCAAGGCATAGACATGTTGAATCTAAAGCAAAGTACAAAGAAGACACATAGGCATAGGAATTCCATGAAAGAATGGGTGGAGGCTCGGCCTTATCATTTGGAGGGAATAAATTTTTGAATTTAAACAATACGCGAGCGCGTTTTGATAAGCAAAACGCGTGTGCATTTTGTAAAATCATCATCATCATCAACATGATCAACATCGCCATGATCATCATGATCATCTTCATCAAGTTCATCTTCATCGTCATCATCATCATCATCTTCATCTTCAT
>LPNX011189945.1:12003-29503 GCA_001517045.1 Pseudotsuga menziesii | reverse complement strand
CATATCCCAACTTAAAGGTTGAGGATACCCTCAAGAGATTATGTGTGTTTGTTTTGGGTGTTTTTCTTGGCCCTATATCTATATAGGATTCCTTTACAAGGTTTCCTCCATCAACTATGTCTATGTATATGTTTCTAGCACTAAGAGAACTCTAATGTACTGCATATTCTCTCTTAGATGCAAAATATCACATGTGAAGGTCCTATGTGCAGGTTCGATACCTTGTTCATGGACCTAAAGCCTTAAAAGCTACCTTTAGGACATAAGTCTTGAGTTTCCTCCCTCAAGCATGGTCAAGGGACTATGAACCATACTTAGTTCTTAAAACCTCCTAATAGCGTCCACATTACAACAGAAAGAAAAATTATACTATTGGGAGGTTAGGCATGGTTGTTTGAGATGTTGTTCTTAATAATGTTAAAATATTACTATAGGTCCTAAGTCTTGATGATGAAACTATTGTTTTTAGTCATTTCCCTAGCCATGCAGTAAAACCGTTTTTTGTGGTTCTCCATAACGCGTGCATGTTTTGTAACTATAAAATGCGTGCGCATTTTGCTTCTCCATAATGTGTACGCATTTCGCTTCTCCATAATGCGTACACGTTTTGTAACTATAAAATGCATGCACGTTTTGCTCAGCCTAACCTACGTGTCATATGACATGTCAGGCTCGACCTTAACCAAACCAAGAATTACATAACGCGAGCACGTTGTGTTTTTTTGTATCATGAGCGTGTTTCCTAAAAGTAGCATTGCATCTAAAAGGTCCCTCAACTTCTTGCACACACCCATAATAAGCATTAATAAGTAATACTTTATTTGGTAAAATCTATTATTGAATATGGTAGGTTGGAATCAAAACTTATCATTATTACTTAATATTTTATTAACTATTGGTTTGTGTATTAAGTATATATTATCATTGAATAGACGATTGCAGAGGGAGGTGAGATCGAATCGGGGGAAGGGGTTTGGTGAGAAGAAGCAGTGGGGGGGGTGGGGGGACGCGATACCCTGATGGATGATCCATGGAAACGGCATCCTCAGGGAGCCAATCAGATGAGGCATGGTATGGAGGAATCATTAGCAGCGAGGGCAGAGAAGCAGGAGTCGAGAAGGGTAGGAGACCCGGTACTGGAGGATGTCTCCCTAAATCCCAGTCCATCCTAGCCATTCAGATCAAATCTGACAAGATAAGGGGGGAGGTTGAGCTGTGGAAGGAGAAGGCCCTCGTAGGTAAATTTGTAGGGGTCTGTCCACGAGAGAGATATCTGGTTCAGTGGATCAAGAGAACTTGGAACCCTAAAGGCCATTATGATCTACATTTGGGCTCGAAGGGATTCTTTACTATCATATTTTTTAATCAGGAAGATCGGGATAGGGTTTTGGAGGGAGGGCCCTAATTTTTCTTTTCAGCAGGGTTGTAACTAAGACCATGGAAGGAGATTTTCAACCTAGAAATAGAAGACATGATGGTTTCCCCCGTATGGATTAGGTTTGTTTCCCTTCCTTGTAAGTATTGGGATCTAGAAATTCTACAAGACATTGGAAATACAATAGGGGAATTTGTTAAGTTTGTGGAGAAAACCAAGCAGCAAAGGTACATGGATTTTGCTCGTATGTGTGTATACAAGGATCTATCGAAAAATCTACCAGAGGCGATCAACCTAAACTGGGAGGATGAAGAATGGATCCAGACGATTGACTATGAACAACTCCCCTTCTGGTGCAGACAGTGTCATGAATATGGGCATTTTGGGAGGAATTGTGTGCAACTGATCTAGGCATCCTCCAGCTCTAAACGCCCCCAAGATGGGTACAAGGATGTAGAGGGATTCACACAAGTGAGGAGTAAGAAAAGTACCAAGACGAGGAAGCATTCGCAAACGGTTAAGGAAAATCAAGGGAAGGTAGCCACCAACAATAAGTCGTTTCAAATATTGAAGGAGAAGGAAGAGGATCTATCCGAGGAGAGAGATATGGTAGAGAAAATAGACAAGCAGGTCAAGGAAGTGGCGATGGAGATAGGAAGCGGGGAAGAACAGAAGGTGTAGGTGGAGGATATGGATGAATATGGTGTGGAGGAGATGGAGCTTGGCGAGCTTGATCTGGATGAGATCGAAAAGGAATGCGACAAGAAAGGCAAAGGGTATGTTTATAGAAGACAGTTGGAACTGCTACAGGAAGAAATCATTATGACCAAAGTGCATCAGCAACTGGGGATAGCCCCAAATTCGTAGAAAGGAAGCAAAAGAAAATCCTCGAAAAAAAATCTAAAAAGAGGAAGGAAAACGAATAAGCAGAGAATTGCAGAGGTAGGGGTCAAGCTCATAGAATCATGTCAATATCCGATGATAATGGTGACATTCTCTTAAGTAAACAAAGTTATCCAATGAATATAGTGTATTGGAACATTAGTGGGTGCAACCACCCCATGAAAATCAAAACCGTAACTAGAAAGGTCAAACAAGAAAAGTCGGATATTCTTTTTTTGCAAGAAACTAAGTGTAGTTTAGAAGTTATGGAAAATATAGGATAGAAAATATGGAAAGGTAGCAAGGTTATGGCAATTGATGTAGCCAGGATGGGAGGAGGTCTAATCATTTTATGGCATAAAAATTCCATTAACCTAACAGAATGGAGAGCTAATAAGTTTTCCCTGGTGTCTAACTTCAAAGCCCTGGATTCAGGAGCCAAGGGAACCTTAGTGAATGTCTATGGTCCAAGCGCCTGCCCCCATAAGCAAGTTTTCTTGGACTTTCTGAAGTGGTTAAAAGGGCTGGCAAGGGAGGGAACCTAGATCATTGGAGGATATTTTAACCTAATCACCTCTCTAAGGGAAAAAGGGAGGAATATGAATACTATACAGATACCAAGAAGAGTTCAGGGACATTCTAGTCCATAGTCCCCTCATTGATCTCGAAACAAGAGATGGGTGGTACACATGGAACAACAAGTGTGGGGGACAGTATCTTGTGGCTTCTAGAATTGATAGATCCCTGGTAACTGAGAAATTTGTCAAGGGAACAAGGGAAATAAGTGTTAGTGTCCTCCCGACAGCTAGATCAGATAATTGGCACATTAGTGTCAACTGGGACTGGTCAAATGCGATGTTGAGAAAACATTTTAGGTTTGAACAATTTTGGTTGGAACATGTGAACTTTAAGGATAAGGTGGAACGGTGGTGGTAGGAATTGGTCCCTTCTAGCAGAAGTTTAAAGCACTCAAAACCAAAATTTGCACATGGAATAGGGAATATTTTGGGAAGATATTTGAAGATAATAAGACGATGATTGAGGATATTAAGCATCTCAACCAGAGATGAAAGGAGGAAGGATGGGACAAGGACATAAATGGGAGGGAGAAAGACTTGCTTAACCAGCTAGAGGCCAGGGAAAAATGGGAGGAATTTTTCTGGAGACAAAAATATAGGACTAAATGGTTACATCAGGGAGATAAGAATACAAAGTTCTTCTACAACCCATTCGTCCAGAACAACTACAGATAAAAAATACACAAACTCAAGAAGGCGGATGGAAACTGGGTAGAGTCCAGAGGTGAGATTGAGGAAGAACTGATCCACCACTTTGAGGAAATAATGATAGAAGATAGAGGAGATAAAAGGAAAGAAATAGAAAAGATCACCAGACTTATCCCTAAGGTGATTACCGGAGAACATAATGAACAACTACTCGAGCCTGTTTATATGCAAGAGATGGAGGAAGCAGTAAACCAGATGGACCAAGGGAAAGCTCTGGGTCCAGATGGATTTATCACCAATTTTTTTCACTTCTTCTGGGATCTGATTAAAGAGGAAATTTTGGAAATAGTGGAAGAGTCGAGATGTAGTAGAGGTATCCTAAAGGACTTCAACGCTACTTTCATAACCCTGATACCGAAAGGAGAAGGAGATGGCACACCAGGTAAATTTAGACCCATTTCTCTTTGTAATGTCATTTATAAAATCATAACCACGGTGATAGCTAATAGATTAAATACATTCCTACCCAACCTGATCAGCTCAGAACAATCAGGCTTTGTGGAAGGGCAGAAAATATTGGATGGGATCCTTTTGGTTTACAAAGCTATCCATTCTCTTAAAGTAACCAAGAAACCGGGTATGCTAATAAAGTTGGATATTGGTAAGGCATATGATAAAATTAGTTGGCAATACATGGAAAAGATGTTGGAGGCCTTTAGTTTTGGGGAAGATTGGGTGTCATGGGTAATGAATTTGGTTACCACCACTTTCTTCTCGATTCTGTTGAATGGCTCTTCAACTAGAACTTTTAATCTCTCCCGAGGAATCAGAAAAGGTGATCCCCTATCTCCTTTTCTTTTCATTCTAATGGCTGAAGGTTTGAGCAAACTAATCCAAGACCAATCTGTTAACGGTGAGATCCCGGGTCTTAATCTCCATGTGGGAGTGGATAAACACATGCACCAACAATTGGTGGATGACACGATGCTTATGGGGCACCCTTCAGTCCAAGAGGCACGAGCTTTTAAGAGAAGTCTAAAACTTTTTGCGAAGGATTCATGGTTTGCAGATAATACGGATAAATCTCAGGTCTTCTTCCTAAACACAACTCCTATGGTTCAAAGGAGCATTGTGAGGATTTTGGTTTTTCTAAGGGATCCTTCCCCTCTAAATATTTGGCGAGCCCTTTAGGGGACAGTCCCATAAAAAAGGTGTCTTGGCAGGATTTGTTGGATAGAATGAGGAGCAAACTATCGAGTTGGATCCTTAGACCTTTGAATATTCCCATCAGGTTAATCCAGGTCAAAGTTGTGCTTCAAGATCTGACGGTATACCTCTTCTTGGTACTCGTTGCTCTGAAATATGTAATTAAGGAAATTAAGAGTATTCAGAGAAACGTTTTATGGGGAGGAAGGGAAGTGAAGTCTAAATTTTCCTTAGTTGGGTGGGACAAAATATGTTGCCAAAAGCTACGAGGGGGACTGGGTCTCAAGGACCTCAAAGTTATGAGCGAAATTCAAGGAGAAAAAGTATGGTGGCGATGGTGTAACTACTCGAGGGAACCCTGGGTGAAACTTTGGCATGGGAAATATGCTGGGGAGAAATATAAGTCTCAGTTGATCAGGTATAATGAGGAGAGGCAGGGGTCACAGATATAGATGAAAGAACAAGTAGGCAGAAATCTTGTGTAGGAGAACAATTTATGGGAAATCTCTAATGGGGAGACTGCCAATTTATGGGATGATGTGTGGAACCAATTCCCTAAGCTAGGAGAATATCCTAGATGGATGAACATCCGGACCAGAGGGAGGGAGGAAGGGAAGATAAAAGTGAGTCAATATTGGGAGGCCCTAGCCTTGGGAGATCAAAGGATATGGTCGATCCAAGAGGGGGGGTGAGGGTCTCATTTCATAAGAAGATCTCCAATCCTTTCAGGCAAAGTTGCAGGAGAGACTTATCCATGTCAACATGGGTCCAGACATATTATGGTGGGGATATAATTATAAATGTACATTCAACATCAAATAGGCATACGAAATTCGAACTCACAATGGAGGAGAGGAGGATGGTATCTGGAAAAATATTTGGGATACCAATCCTTGGAAAAAGGTGGTTGTTTTTTGTTGGATGGTGCTAAAATGGAGGATCCTTATAGGAGAAAATATTAAACGGTGACAGATCCAGGGTCCATCCCTTTTTGTTCTATATCTAAATAGTGAGGAAAGTATGGGCCACCTACTAGATATACTCACCTTTTCAGCTTCTATTTGGGATAGAGGTGCCATGATTTTCCAAAGGAGTGATTGAAGTAAAAATGAACCTGGGCAGTCTCTAAGAGAATGGAAACCAAAATCCTTTAAAACCCCCATTCTAATATTGCTATGGTAGATGTTTCCAAGATTAGTGATGTGGAGTTTTTGGAAGGAACGAAATAACCGCTTCTTCTGGGGGAAAAAACCATGAAGAGGAGATGTGGAAGAAACTAGTGATGAACATCCATGAAACTTTAAAACGTATGCGGTGGAGTGCACAAGATAAGCATCCGTCAGAGGGAGAAGCACGCATCATGGCCACTTGGGGCCTAGAAAGAAGCAAATTTGATGGTTTCAAACTAAAGAACAAAATATTTCTATCGACTAGCCCAAATTTATGGTCTCCTTCGCCTGCATATGTTTTTAAAGTTAATTTCGATGGTGCTGCCAAAGGAAACCCTGGAGCGGCGGGATTTGGAGGAGTTTGTAGAAATGATAAGGGGGGGATTTTCAACCTGTACTTTGGATACATTGGCCAAGACACAAACAATTTGGCTGAGCTAGAAGGTCTCCTTCAGGGGATTAATATTGCAATCAGAGAACGATGGTTGTTAGTAATTATGGAGGGAGATTCCCAAATTTTGATTCAAATGGCCAAGAAACTAGACAACAGTGACTCCAAAGAGCATATATCATCTAGTTGGTAGCTTGCCAGCAGACTGGACACCTTTCATGTTGTGGTCATGACCCATAATTCAGTCTCCTTCACACACGTCAAGCGAGATGCGAATAGGGTGGCATACCTTCTTGCCAACGTGGTACGGAGGAGGGTAGGAGGCATACGTTGGGTACCATCGAGGATTTCCAAGGGGAGATTTGGGCCCACATATGCAGCCAACTTGCTATCCATAATTATGAGACTAGATGACAGGTGGTGGATCACAATCGAAGGGTACATGAAGAGGACATGAGGCGGAGGGAGATTTGTGAGCTGGCAGAAACATGCATTGTTTGATCATGCAGAAAATGACAGATTTTCCCCAATCCATTATTGGTTTAAGCAATGATGGTTATGGAAACATGTGCGAGCAGAGCGAAAAGGTGGATCCGCACCTGGGGCTAGATCAGGACTCTTACCCTAGAATGATGCCAAATTTATTGTCTGGCACGGCAGATGAGGAGAGAAAGATGTGGCAGGAGAAAGGAATGTGCAACCCTTTTATGGAAATCATGACAAAATAGCCTTTATACCCATTAGAGGAAATTTAAGGTATAAAATGGGCCTCCTAAGGAAAATAATAAATTAATATTTATTAATTTTGGAGGAAGAAAGAAAAAACTACTTTTTTGTTCGTATTTTCAACATATCTTCCAGTGTTTTTACTCAAATTTCAAGCAGGAGGTCTCATTAGATGCGTAATTTAATTACGCATCCAACGAGCACCCACATGATATACTTTTGATAGTTCAAAATTTGAGTAAAAACATAGCGAGATATGTTAGATATACGAACAAAAAAATTTGTTTTTTTACATCAAATATATCAAGTCAACCATTATGGTTGACTCATTTTATTAAAATTATATTGGTTCTTGAATTCCAACTCACAAGAATTTATTGTTGGCTCATTTTCTTATAAGGCTCATTTTAAACCCCAAAATTCCTCTAATGCAACGGTAGTGTTCACCCTCACGATTCGCTCTCAACGTGAGGATTATACTCATTCTGCTCCGAGTGGAGGGTATTCTGGGTGAAAAAGTGAGCGAAGGTTGCTCTACTTCCGAGGTTCAGTTATTCTGTGAGTGGAAACCTTGGCGTCGGTATAATATGGCTCCCAAACGTGCCTTGAATTTGGATTCTGGTCGGCTAATGTCAATCGCAGGGGAAAGGGAAAATGGGTGGGAGAATGGAGAAGTTTCAAGGGTCGGGTTACGTGTGCCCATATCCATGCTCAGGACGCAGACTCCTTCTTCAAGGAGTGTATCCCTTTCGAGGTTCGCCAGGAAATTGAGATTGTGGAGAGACAATTATGGGAGGAGGTCCAATATGCCCCTATCAAAGATTTCTGAAGGGAGGTGGAGGATTGGGTAGTTGACCCTAGAACCATAGCTGGAAGAGCAACTACTTATGACAGGATGGCTATGCAACACTGGGTTACGAAGAATCTGCTCTCTCACGCCATCATGAGAAATGCTGCCAAGAAGGAGGGTGGCGAGGAACCAACGCGGGCTTGGAAGGAGCACAATGCGGACTGCAAGCTAATGCACCACAAAATTAATATTATGGCTTCTCGAATGAGGATTCAATTCTATCATTCAGGGACGCAAGGTGCAGAGACATGAGGCTCTAGAAATACTTTGGGGGAAAAAGGAAAGCCGAAGCAGGATGAAAATGTGGCTCCGTAGAAAATGGGAGGACCTCAGCAGCCCGAAGGGACCCAAGCGATCGTTGTTGCTCGTTCTTGTTCGTGTGACCAGTACTCCAAACCACGAGTTTGAGGCTCTTGTTGTTGATTATGTTTTTCCTAATCGTTATATCACCTCTAATGATTAATTCTAGTAGTAATAGTTGCTTAGTTCAAATGAAGAATAGGATGTATATGCCACCCATGGAGCTCTGCTCTGAATATTCTGGTTTTTTGGACAAGTCTATAAAGCTAGTGAGAGATAGGGATGATGAAACTCTGCTTTTTTTAGCGCTATGTATATGTTCTGATACTAAAGTAATACAATAGTTAATTTACAGATAAAAAAAATGTATTTATTATCATTAATATATAATATGTGTGTTATTTGGTAAAAAATGCCATTGATTATCATATAATAGGAATGGTATGTGTGTTCAGTATATTATTATTAATTAATAATTTGTTTTGTAAAAGTTGTTGTGATTATTATATACTTGAAATAAGTTAGGCGGAGCGTAGTCTTAGTTAATGATTGTAAGCTATGTTCTTCATCATGATTGTAAGTTATGTTCTTCATCTTTTGCAACTCAGCTTTAAGTAAAATAAGTTAGGCGGAGAGTAGTTAATGATTGTAAGTTATGTTCTTCATCTTTAAGTAAATAAAGTATGAAGATTGAGTGTTTATTGGTCTACGAGTACGGTTGTTGAAATTTTGTAAATGTTTTTGTACATGATGAATGAACAATCAATCATGATAAAAAATAAAACTTTGAATTATCCTCCAAAATAAATGTTGGCCACAAAAACAACCTAATATGGGGGAGATGTTGTAATGTTCCTACCTAACAAAATAATATAAAATAAAAATTTAATGATCAGCAAAAAAAATGTAGTTGACAAAAACAACACAATATGGGGGAGATGGTGTAATGTTCCTACTTAACAAAATAATAAAAAATAATAAATGAAATTATCCTAAAAAATTGTTGGTGGTACACATGGTTTTAAAATCATGTGCAAGGCCTCCTAAACAACCCATGGTTTTATTGTACATGGTTTAAGAGGGCCTTGCAATTGGTTTTAAAACCATGTGCAAGGTCTTTTAAACAACTCATAGTTTTATTGTACATGGTTTAAAAGATGTGTGTTTTGGTCTAAATCACACCAAAGTTGATAGTTGAGATCAATACTTAAGAAGAGGTTCACACCTCCAAAGATTTGATCTCTCTCGGCGGGTGATAGAGCCTAGGATTTTGTTGTGATAACATTATTAAATAAGTGTTGTTAGATAAAAGTATTATGAGATGTTTGTTCCATAAACTCAAAGAGTTATGCTTAAGTTTGTTTTTGTGAAAAGTAACTTATTGAGATGTTATGTTTGGTTTATGACTAAATCGCTAAATGTGTTGTTGCAAGTGTCAGCTACTCCTCTGTATTAATAAGATTAAGGATGAATATAAGTATTCCTTTATTGAGAGGAAATGCGTCTTTATTTTAACTAGAATATATCATATTTATGATTTTTAATATTCATTTGTTTAATAGTTATTAAGACTAACATGTTCGAATGTTAAGACAGTAAAACAAAAACCAAAATTACTGAAACGGTAAAGAGGAGATATGGTTTCTTACAAACACCAAAAATATATTTTTCTCTTCTATCCAATTTTCATAGTATTGGGAGAGTCTCACAACTGAATTTGATTAGGAAGAGGAATGTTGTCCATTAACGGAGACACCCTGAAGAGGTTCACATTTCAGGATTGCGGATCCTCGTCATCTGTCATTTGACGGGATCGGCTCCAGCATTTTCTTGTACAATACTGCGTGGCATGGAGTCGAAGAATGGGCAACATTCTCTTCACAGTAAATCTGTTCCTTATCTCTCGGATGAACCCTTGTCAAAGGACGCCAAGCTTATCCTGATTGTACTTCTGCAATCGGTCTACGTGTCGAGGGTCCCATCGGGTTCCGTTATATCTCATTCCATTGGCATCCCAGCCTTCCCCATGCCCATATCCCGAATCCCGATGATGTGCTCCCAATGAGCCCTGGGGAAACCAATACTCTACATACAGCAGAGTAATTAAGACGCCCCGGTGCGCATGAATTTATTGTTTGCCCTGGTGCCTGTTTGACTCCGCCATGCCCCATCCATACGCCTCCATGACCATGCCCATGCCCACCATTCTGACGTGGGCATGCTCCATCCATAAGCCTCCATGAGGTTTAGACGTTCATGGTATCCACCTACGTCGGCTACTGAAAAATTCGATGTCCAATCTGCCTGACACACTATTTATTGCTAGTAGAGGACAGCACAGCACAGACAGTAAAACTTCATAGCAAAAATTTGAATTTGAATTTGAATTTCATCCTGAATATTAATGCCCGCCCATTCCATTCATTTGAATTTGAGTGACTTATGCTATTGTTACCTGCAACTTGGTAGCAAGATTTTTTTTGACATAAGCGAAGCTCCTTACCAGTGCCTGTCGGCGTAATCTTGTTCTTTTATTCCATTGTTGCCAACCCTTGCCGCTATAGGGTTTTGTGTCATATAAAATCTTAAGATCTTAAGCATTCGATCAGGAGGGTTCCGTCATCATTTCTATGATTTTTTAGGATTATGTATGGTATAAAAGTGGGCATATAATCTTTGTTTCTTTGTGTTATAAATAATACAATATATAATTCTGATAATCAAAACAATATCATATCGAAAGAAAGAAATGAAACTTGCATTGGCATAGTGTTGGAAAAACGTAATTACTCGCAGATCTGTACTTGACTTTCAGCCGACTCTGTCATAGTCTGTACGAGTCAAGATCTTGTCTGTCAGTCTGACAAGAAGGAAAAGTCCACAATTCAGCTCTGTAAACCAGTCGAATTCATTTCAGAAGCTAAGTTGTTAGGTAGATAGTTATTACAGACTTTAATGGCAAGTCAGTCGGCCCATGTAGTAGCAATTTTCAAATTGCCTATAAATAGAAGAAGCATTTTTGTAAATCAGTTGAACACAGGAACACAGAGACAGTCACACAGAGTAGAGGAACTTAGGGTGAGGAAGAGCAGTCGAAGCTCAAGCTTCTGTGCATGTAATTTAGTCGAAGAGCTGAAGCTCTGTAGACCGACGAGTCTGGATAGACAAATCTAGACCGACTAGTTTGTAACCGACAAGTTTGTATTACTTTGTATTTTAGCATAGTTAATATATGAAATAGTTTGTGGTTGAATGCATGATTATTTGGTCGCATATATTTCCAGATTTACATCTGTAAATGTCTTTTACAGTTATTGTTAAGTGAAAGAACAAGAACCCATAAAAATCTCACCGTGTGAAAGTTCCAGGTTTTACGGCACATTGGTCGACTCAAGTCTTCCTACATATTTGGGCATATGGTTTCTCATTAGTTATTTGGATTTGTAAATGTGTTTATTTTACTTCATTTTACTCATAGGTGAAAAGTATTTGTAATTTCTTAGGTCTTTAGACTAAGAAACATATTCTGAAGATTTCGACCAAAGTAAGCCGACTAGAGTGGTCGAAGAGCCGACTTGAGTGGTCGGTTGGTCAACCGACTAAAGCAGCCGACTTAGTCGAAGGTTCGACTTGGTCAGAGTAAAAGTGGTCGAGGTAAAAATCGGTCGGACAAGTAAGTCGGAGTAATTTTGGTCGAGTGAAGTACCAACTAAAATTTGTAGACTTGTCTAGTCAGACATAGACAAGTTTCACTCGACTGGTGAAAAAGAAAAGTGGTCGGCATGAAAAGTAAAAGTGAAAATTTGAAATTTGAATATTGACTGAGCCCTAAACCCAAGTTTAGTCGGCTCGGTTTTGGCTATCTGGTATCAGAGCTTGGTATTATATCAGAGCAAGGTTTATATTAGCCCAAGATTTTAGGAAAGAAATCTTGTCTTAAAAAGTGGAAATTAATTTTCTAAGGAAAGTTAATTAAAAAAATTAAAATGGCTTCCACTTTTGGTTCATTACAACCTCCAAGTCTTACAGGAAAGAATTATGAATATTGGTCTTTAACAATGAAGGCTTTATTCAGAGGACAATATGTCTGGGAGATAGTCTAGCATGCTTATGTAGAACCAGCAGACATGACAGCATATAACAATCTCACATAGGCTCAGAAAGATGTCTTGAGAGAACAGAGGAAGAGAGATGGAAAAGCTTTGTTTTTCATACATCAAGCTATGCATGAGAGCATACTCCCAAGAATAGCAGCATCGACTAATGCCAAGGAAGCATGGGATACATTGGAGACTGCCTATCAAGGTTTGACTAAGGTAAAGACATCCAAGCTGCAAATTCTGAGAAAAGATTTTGAATCTCTGTGCATGAAAGATTCAGAGAATGTAGACACATTCTACACCAGAGTTGTTGGGTTGATAAACCAACTGAAATCTCATGGAGAACCTGTATCAGACCAAAGGGTTGTTGAAAAAATTCTCAGAAGTCTTCCCCCAAGATTTGAAAATTTGGTTGTGACCTTAGAGGAACACAGAGACGTGTCGACATTCTCCATTGATGAGCTGCAAGGTTCACTCATCAATCATGAACACAGAATCAGCAGATCACAGACATCATTGGAAGGTGCATTTGCAGAACAGTCATCCATAAGCCATGGTAGAGGCAAGGGGAGAAACAACTTCAGAGGCAGAGGAAGAAGTTCTTCAAGAGGAGGACGAGGCAGAAGTCCTGCAAATGTCGGTGGCAGAGGAGATAACCAGAACCCAAGTCATCCAAGTGGCCAGAGGTTTGATAAATCAAAAATTCAATGTCATTACTGTAAGAAGTTTGGTCATTATGCATATGAATGCAGGAAGAAGCAATATGACCAAAGAAGACAAAGCCCAAGTCAGTCGACCAGCACCAACACTTCGACAGGAGCAATGTTAATGGCATCGACATCTCCACTTGAATGCAATGCTGTTTAAGAAAGTCCACATGACATATGGTACCTAGACTCGGGATGCAGCAACCATATGACTGGTAATTTAAATCTATTTTCCAGTCTAGACACTTCAATTAAAATTGATGTTACACTTGGAAACAATGTCCAAGTCACTATCTTAGGAAAAGGCACTGTTGATATTCTAACCAAACAGGGGGAGAGTAAGTATATCCCTGATATCTATCATGTCGAAGGTCTGAAACATAACTTGTTAAGCATTGGACAGTTGTTACAAAAAGGCTATAGAGCCTACATGGAAGATGAACACTGTGTGATCAAAGACAAGCGTCCAAGCGACCAGCTGATAGCAAAAGTGCCAATGACAAGCGACCGCTTGTTTCCATTGAGGATAGTTCCCAACATAAAAGGGAAGACAAAGACAGGAGCTGCATTCAAGGCAGAAAGTGAAGAAACAGTCGAGATCCTCGACAAGAGAGAAAATTGCAGCGCTAATTTGCAAGCTGCATTTCAGACAGAAGTTCAGGATGAATCCTGGTTGTGGCATTTCAGATTTGGACATCTGAATTTTGGTGGGCTAAAGCTATTGCACACAAAGAACATGGTGAAGGGATTACCATTGATCGACAGACCAAAGAGGGTTTGTGAAGGCTGCATTTTTGGCAAGCTTCACAGAGAGACATTTCCAGTCGGAAAGTCCTATAGAGCACGTACACCACTTGAAATTGTGCACTCTGACATTTGTGGTCCAATACAGACATCATCCATTGGTGGTTGCAAGTATTTTCTAACATTTATTGATGATTACTCAAGAAAGACATGGGTATATTTCTTGAAACATAAGTCTAATGCATTTGGTTATTTTCAGCGGTTCAAGGCACTCGTGGAGAACCAGAGTGGTCACCGCATCAAGATCTTAAGGACCAATAGAGGAGGTGAATATGTTTCAAATGAATTTCTAAATTTTTGCAAGACCCATGGCATATAGAAACAATTCACTGCATGGTATACACCTCAGCAGAACGGTATTGCCGAAAGGAAGAACAGAACCATCATGGAGATGGCACGCAACATGTTGGCAGCCAAGCATTTGCCAAATGAGTATTGGGGTGAAGCAGTCACAACTGCTGTATACATTATGAACCGGTGTCCGACAAAGAGTGTGAAGAACAAAGTTCCCCAAGAAGCATGGACAGGTATGAATCATAGTGTTTCACATTTAAAAGTTTTTGGTTGTGTTGCATATGCTCAGATTCTAGATGAGTTGAGAAAGAAGCTAGACAAGAAGGGACAGAAATGTATTTTTGTCGGCTATTCAGAAGACACAAAAGCATACAAGCTGTATGACCCTGTCACAAGGAAAGTGATAATCAGTCGGGATGTTCAATTTGTCGAGAACGAATCATGGGATGTAACCATCGACACAAATGTCAAGATTGTGTCGAACATCGATAATGATGATATGGAAGAGGAAGTGGTTGAAATACCACATGTAAGTCAACCGGTCGGAGCACCGTCGACTCCCATGACACCAAGACATGGTTTAGCACAAGGATCATCGACACAAGTAGCAGCTCAAGCTACATCGACAAGTACACCAAGAGAACAACAGACTCCATCAAGCATTTCGTCGAGGTCGACATCGACAGAACCGGTGAAGACAAGAAGTCTGCGGGAGATATATGAAGCTGGTACACCTAATTCATTCTCTCTGTTTGCATTATTTTCTCCTATATATGATCCACTAACATTTGAAGAAGCTGTTGAAGAAGAAGTATGGGCACAAGCCATGGATGAAGAAATAGAATGCATTGAGAAGAACCAAACATGGGAACTGGTTGATGTACCAAAAGACAAGGATGTAATCAGTGTCAAATGGATTTATAAGACAAAGCAAGATGCTAATGGGAATGTGCAAAAGCACAAGGCAAGAATGGTAGCAAGAGGGTTCACACAGCAACCTGGCATCGACTTCAATGAAACGTTTGCACCTGTTGCACGCATGGATACAGTCAAAACAGTTTTGGCCATTGCTGCACAAAACAAATGGCAAGTTCATCAAATGGATGTCAATTCGGCATTCTTAAATGGCTATCTAGAAGAGGAAGTATATGTGGAACAGCCACGAGGGTATGAAGTTCCAAGTCAAGAGCATAAAGTCTATAGGCTGAAAAAGGAACTATATGGTTTGAAGCAAGCTCCTAGAGCTTGGTACAGTCAGATTGATTCCTATCTCATTGAAAATGGATTTCACAAAAGTGAAAGTGAACCGACTTTGTACACCAAATTCGATGAGCAAGGTAAGATGTTAATTGTTTACATGTATGTAGATGATTTAATATTTACTAGTGATTATGGCATAGCAGATTTTAAAACAGTCATGGAAAGTGAATTTGAAATGACTAATCTGGGGCTTATGAAGTTTTTTCTGGGCATTGAAGTTCAGCAGTCTGAAAGTGGTATCTTTATATCACAGTCTAAGTATGAAAGTGAAGTTTTAAAAAGGTTTAACATGTCTAACTGCAAGACAGCCCCAACACCAGTAATAACAGGTTTAAAATTGAGCAAGGATGATGAAGGATCTGTTGCACCTGCAACAATTTCCCAAAATTCAAAAAAATTTAGGACCCTCCCCTACTTTGATTTAGTTGGTTTTTTTCTTCCTGGTTTTGGTTTATGGATTTTTGGAATGTTTTACAGCTTTTCGAATAGATATCCATCGATCTGTTTTTCTCCTTCAATGCTTGAAAGAATCCCATCCTTGATCGAGCTCATCGTTGTTTTGCATATCTTTCGAAACCTTTTTGAAGTGGGAGTTAAGTATATTTGATTGTCCACAACGGTGGGTGGTTTTCAATTCTTCACCGCGCGGATGGTTTTTGATTGTCCTGCCATTGCGGGTGGGTTTCGTTTCTTTGACGTTTCGAACAGTTTTTTATTCCCCATCGGAAGGGTTGAGTTCTCCCTTGTCCGACGTTGCGGACGGATTTTCACTCTGGGCGTCCGCCGTTGCGGGCAGTGTTAGGACTTGACTTTATCTTATCTTCCGATCTGCGCTTTGATTTGTCTTTCCGCTGCGTATCGGAGCCCGTTAGCTTCGCACTTTCTGCCGTTGCGGATGGAGTTCAACTTGTGAACACCCGCCGTTGCGGAGGAGTCCCATTTCTTGGCTTCCGATGTAGGTTCCCGCCAGCGCCCGATCTTTCGTTTACGTGCTCTATCCGCCATTGTGGGTGAATTGACGCTGGGAGCTATCCGCCGTTGCGGAAGATATATGACTCTCACCGCCCTGTTCCACTTCCGTTCTACGCCCGATCATTGTGATTCACGCGTTCTATTAGCCATGGCGGGTGAGTTGGTGCTGGGGACCGTCCGCCATTTCAGACGGTTTAGGGTTCTAGCCGCCCGACTCAGGTTTGGTTCCGCGGCTGATT
Organism: Pseudotsuga menziesii; assembly: GCA_001517045.1. Lineage (NCBI taxonomy): Eukaryota > Viridiplantae > Streptophyta > Pinopsida > Pinales > Pinaceae > Pseudotsuga > Pseudotsuga menziesii. The sequence goes on along the minus strand of LPNX011189945.1, from coordinate 13,002 downwards.
TATATCTCTCGCACGTGCGGCTTTGTTTATATGCGGGGGCCGGGGGGTTTTGGATTTTTTATTGTTATTTTGGGCCCGAGTTTTCATTGTCTTCTCCGCGCTGTCGACCCTGCGAACTTTGTGGAGCTCCGTGCTTGTACCCGCGTCCAGGTGTCGGTTGGGAGCTCAACCGTTGTCGCCTCATCAGCTGCGCCTTACTACCAGGTAGGATCGTTACCGCCTTACCTAGTGCTATTCAAGGTTTTGATTGGGTGATGTGCTGGGGTTTGGGGTATTACTAGGGTTGTGGATACACTTCCTGTCCTAACCGCATAATGAATTTTTCCACGCGGCTGGGTGCTATAGTCATTTTCTTGTGTTTTTCGCCCGCATATTGAGATAATGTCCGGTTGGGGTAGCTGTTTGTGGTTAGAAACGCGGGGTAGTCGTTTTCTTTTATAGAGCCCGCGTTTTTATTTGCTTACCTCGGCCGTTTTAGTTCCGCCCTGCGCGCAGTGGAGGAAGGCGCGGTGCAGGCAGCCGTTATGCCGCCTGCACCTGTAGTAAGGAGATCCAGGAAGTAGTTCTGATGGGGGTTTTGCTGAGGGTTTGTTAATTTTCCTCTGTTGATCAGTTTCCCTATTTTGTTCGCCCGTTTTTTATCCCTAACCTCTGCCCGTGCCGCGCAAGTCGTCGTTTTCAGCTGTTTTAAAACCTAAGGCTTTGCTGCTGTAGTATTGCGTTTTGAAGATAGCTTGAGTGAATGAAATCCTCGTATGAAGAAAAGGAATGTTTATGCCCGCAGTCTCTAGCCTCACCGATGTAATTACCTCTCCGCGAGTAACGAACTATTGCCGTTTTTATCCTTAATAGCGCCATGTCGTCGAAATATTTGAATTGTGGACAGTTACATTTGGCCCTTTGCTTTTAAGCTTCGTTCATTTGCATTGCAAGTTATTTTAATAGGAGAAGCGGCACTGCGAGATGGTGGCTCACTGTATTGCGCGGGATTTAGTTTTT
>LPNX011189945.1:0-11803 GCA_001517045.1 Pseudotsuga menziesii | reverse complement strand
GCCCCTATGGTCGAAGAACAATCAACAATAGAGGTCGTTACACAGGTAGAATATATATATGAGGACACCCAGTGTGTCTCGGGTGTTGAGCCTGAGTATAAATGGGCTGAGGTATACAGATTGATTTCCCGCAGGGAAGTTCCAGACATGGGTCTCGAAGAGGAGCCCATTTATGCCAACATAGAGAAATCCGCCATTATGAAGGTGGCTACCAGACCAGAGCTGTTCCCATGCTCTGATGTTATGAGATGGATTCTGCCCCACACAAACAGCAACACAATGCTTATAGGAAATGTCGAAGGTCAGGGCTATGCTGCATTTAGCCCAGGATATGTGGCGTTGGCTTACCACCTGCCAGAGCCTCAAATCTTCCTGTCAAATGATTGGTTGGATAACCTTAGGATGGATTTGGTAGAAACCCTCAAGAGAATGCTCTTGCCAGGAAAGCTCTATCGACACAGAGTAACTGAGGATTATGATACAGCGACTTTAAGAGCTCCTTACAGGTTTATTGCTCTGATGCTAAATCAGATCTTTGGTAGAGCCAATGGCAAACTGTTCAAATTTGAATGGATACCCCTTATATTCCATGTGGCTACAGAAGGAACAGTCTTCAACTGGGCCAGCCTAGTATCAAGTAGTCTCTCTTCTTGTGTAGCTGCAGCCTTGGGAGGAGGAGAAGCCCGAAAAAAATCTGAATTCTATATGAGTTCCATTCTGATAGACTGTATACTATGCCACCAACCTTTTCCCAGGCTCAGGTGTGTCTGGGATAGGGATAGGATGCCCGTATATGCAGCTTACAAGCCATTGGGGGCTCATCAGTACCACAATTATTACAAAGAAGTCTATGAGCATTTTATTATGCCACTATACACGCTTATCTTCCGGAAGGAATGTGACTGCACGTCGGAAGAGGTTATGCAGGTAATAGAGGAGTATGGAGATTATTTCCTGATAGAAAATGGGATGTATCTTAGAATGTATGGAGGATCAAAGACACCCTATCTGCTGCCAAAATATGCAACAGATTATATAATCCACAAAGAGGCGGTTAGACAAGTGTTCATTGACGGAGTTGGTCATTTCTTGTTCCATCATAAGAAGGTTGTGTATCCCCCTTTACCATTCAAGTTAGGTAGCTGCAGATTCGCCAATGTGAAACAAGCTGCAGAATTTATAGAGGAACTAGGGAAGTTCCATTTTGGGGAGATGCCTTTCCGGCACAATGACACTCAGGGTAAAGTGGTTGAGCACTGCAAAAATCATAAAGTGTTCTATGAATATACCCATCATTATGATAAGGATGAATCTGTTTTTCGGAGGGCTCCAAACATGACGGCACTCAGCAGAAGATTCAAACTAAAGAACCCCACCAAAGGTGGAAAACGGGGAGAGCAAGCCAAAGCTGAGCAAGCCAGAACTGAAGAAGAGGCCAAGAAAAGACAGGAAGAGGCCCAAAAGCTAGAACAGGAAGCTACAGAATGGCTGCAGAAAGGTGAGGAAGAAAAGAGGAAAACTGCCCAAGAAGCAGCTGAGAAAGCTCAAGAAGCAGCCAAAGAGGCTGAAGAAGCAGCTAGACTGGCAGCCGAAGAAGCAAAAAGAAAGCTAGATGAAGAGCTTCAAAAGCAAGAGGCTGAGAAGATAAAGTTAACACAACAGTCAGCCTCTGAAGCACCAATAGGGCAGAGTCAGGAAGAGGAAAACCCTGAGGTGCAAATCCTTCAAGTACCTGCTAGCATCACTCCAGTCACTCCTATGCTCCAGCTAGTTCCCTTCGTCCAGAAGAAAGGGGAAGAAGTCCCGAACTTCAGCACTATCTATTACGACAGGGCCACCAAAAGAATCATGAGGAGAACGGAGAAGAAGGTGGAAGCCAAATATCTATCAGGGAAGATGGTCACAGATACTGCAGTCATGCTGGGGACTGACAAAGACCCTATGCTCACAATAAGATCCGGGGCTGCGCTAATTGATGCCTCTGCTGATAATGTAAAAAAGATAATGATTGAGCTAGAGTCGGCAAAGAAGACCACTGCTCAGCTAAAAGGCACGCTGAGGCAAGAAAGAAATGAGGGTAATCAACTAAAAAGGAAGTATGAGCACGTGCTAAGGGAAATGGAATCCACAAAGGGTGAAATCCATGCCCTCCAGGTAGAGGCGCAAGCTAAAGAGACAGCACAAGAGGCTCTAGAAAATGTACAACAGGAAGTCCAAAATCTGAGAAATGAGAAGGATCAGTTGAGGGCAAAAATGGAAGACCTAGAGGCACAGCAGACTATCATCTATGAGTCCAATACTGAATACACCAAAGAACTGAGAGAGCAGCTGGCTTCCCTGACAGCTGAACTGGAAACAGCAAAGGAACAGCGAGTCAATCTATAGTCATTTAAAGAACATATCCTGGCTCAGAAAGCCAAAGTGGTTCACCTACAGACTGCTCTGGAAGAAGAAAGATGCCAGGTCCTCCAAATTGATAGCCGACTGGACGAAATCTTGGACACCGCTTCTTATTTTGTTGACAAGTCTCAAGACATCCTCAAAATACTGACTACAAGGATAGCAAGGGTGGAGAATAATGAGGAATTTCCGGCAGAACTACCCTCCAAGGACAAACAAGCCCTCAAACGGGACTATGATCTGATAGAATTCGCTATCAATACTACAGAAGATTTCAAGAAAACGGTTAAGAAGACAAAGGGAGCCTGCACAGAATTCTTCAGGAGAGCCCTAGTTACCTACAACCGATGCCAGGTAGAAGCCGAGCAGAGGCTATATGAGTTCCCAGATCATGATTCGTTTGTAGAAATGTTGTAGAAAGGGCAGCAGGATGAAGAAGCAAAAGTACAGCACATCAAAGCCATCAATGACCAAGTTCTGAGAAATGAGATAGGTCATACAGCTGTTAGTGTGCAGCTCTTAGAAGACCAGGTGCGATTAAACACAGCCAGGGTGGACGCCATCAAAAACCAGGCCAAGAAGTTCGAGCTAAACATCCAGTTTTTAGAGCCTACCTCATTTGAAGGTCTCGCTGTTGAGGCAGCAGCATGGAAAAAATTCCTAGAAAACCAAGCGGGACCCTCCTCATAGAGGACCGGTCAACTTTTATTAATGTAATATTTTTTGTAAAAGTTTTGGGAAATGAAGCGTTGGGAAAGCAAAAGGTTGGGAAGCCCAAAGGTCACTTTGGGCAGCCCAACCATTTTGAATTTTTGTATAAAAGTAGGAAACGTAGAGAGGAGATGGGGCTTTTTTCCCCAGTAAGACTGGAAGGTTATTGTAAGAAGAACTACTTCCTTTTGCAATAAAATATTACAGTTTGCCTATTGAAAGAAGATTGGTGGGATTTCAAATGTGTTGCCATGGATAGTCGAAAGATGAACTACTTTGTTTTTCAGCATTGTATCCATGAATCGTGAGATCGTTCTAACTTTACGACCTATGTCTTTGTTTGATGATTTCTGATTTATTTCATGAAATAACCACCATGAGTAATGTATGTTAGTCATAAGCAATTAGCTATCTGGTTGTGAAATATCCTCCATTGTTCATGCGTGTGGAAGTTAATGTCAGCTATCTGTAGTTGCTTTTATTATGCGTGCACATTCACATTACTCATTCATATTAATAACAAGTGGGCTCCCCGGGGTCAGATAGAATAGGTAGATGAGTAGGCATATAGATAGGTAGTCATTTATCTCATTTTAGCATGTGTGATTCAGATGCATGGTGGGCCTAAGACGAGAGGTAAGAACCTGCGCCTCATATTGTGAATGCTCCTTACATCCTTCACCACCCTGCATAATTAGTTAGATGTTTTTTCATTTCATATTTAAGTCAAAAAAATACAAATTCCGGTGGACCGGGCCGCAACCGGTAAACCCTTGTTGTTACTTTCACCTACGGTAGCCGGACCGTAAAACCGGACGGATTCCCTATACCAAATAGTCAACGGGCTAGTTGGGAACGTTGATTGGGGAGAATCCCTTACTGTTGCCGCCTGCAAATTTCCAGGCCTCAACAGGATCCACTGTAGATCCTACGTTGTTCAAAAGGCTTGTTGGCAGCCTTATGTATTTGACAGCAACAAGACCAGACATTATGTATGGAGTAAGTCTGATCTCAAGGTTCATGGAGTCACCAAAAGACTCACATTTGCAAGCAGGTAAAATAATTCTGAGGTATGTAAGTGGCACAAAAGATCTTGGTATTATGTATTCAACCTCAGAAAATTTTAAACTCATTGGTTACACTGACAGTGACAATGGAGGTGGCATAGATGACAGGAAAAGCACATCTGGGTACACATTTCATTTTGATACAGGTGTTGTTTCATGGGCTTCAAAGAAACAACCCATAGTAACTCTATCTTCAACTGAAGCAGAGTATGTTGCAGCAACAAGTGCTGCATGTCAAGCTGTTTGGATGAGAAGAGTCTTAAAAGACTTGTCACAGAACCATCAAGAACCGACAACAATCTTCTGTGACAACAATTCAGCCATAGCATTATCAAAGAATCATGTGTTTCACAAGAGAACCAAGCACATCGACACAAGGTTTCATTTTATAAGAGAGTTGGTGAACAACAAGAAAATTTGTTTGGAATTTTGCAGGTCTGAAGACCAACTGGCCGACATCTTCACAAAGCCATTGGTAAAGGACACATTTCAGTATCTGCGTAGTTATCTTGGAATGACAAGTTCTCCACAGTGAACTCTATCATAAATAAAGCATGTCTAAGCTCTGAAACATTTTGTAAATTTTGTTTTAAAAAACCCCATCTACTCATAATTAAGGGGGAGTGTTGGAAAAACGTAATTACTCCCATATCTGTACTTGACTTCCAGCCGACTCTGTCAGAGTCTGTACGAGTCAAGATCTTGTCTGTCAGTCTGACAAGAAGGAAAAGTCCACAATTCAGCTCTGTAAACCAGTCGAATTCATTTCAGAAGCTAAGTTGTTAGGTAGATAGTTATTACAGTCTTTAATGGCAAGTCAGTCGGCCCATGTAGTAGCAATTTTCAAATTGCCTATAAATAGAAGAAGCATTTTTGTAAATCAGTTGAACACAGGAACACAGAGACAGTCACACAAAGCAGAGGAACTTAGGGTGAGGAAGAACAGTCGAAGCTCAAGCTTCTGTGCATGTAATTTAGTCGAAGAGCTGAAGCTCTGTAGACCAACGAGTCTGGACAGACAAATCTACACCGACCAGTTTGTAACCGACAAGTTTGTATTACTTTGTATTTCAGCATAGTTAATATATGAAATAGTTTGTGGTTGAATGCATGATTATTTGGTCGCATATATTTCCAGATTTACATCTGTAAATGTCTTTTACAGTTACTGTTAAGTGAAAGAACAAGAACCCATAAAAATCTCACCGCGTGAAAGTTCCACGTTTTACGGTACATTGGTCGACTCAAGTCTTCCTACATATTTGGGCATATGGTTTCTCATAAGTTATTTGGATTTGTAAATGTGTTTATTTTACTTCATTTTACTCACAGGTGAAAAGTATTTGTAATTTCTTAAGTCTTTAGACTAAGAAACATATTCTGCAGATTTTGACCAAAGTAAGCCGACTAGAGTGGTCGAAGAGCCGACTTGAGTGGTCGATTGGTCAGCCGACTTAGTCGAAGGTTCGACTTGGTAGTAGTAAAAGTGGTCGAGGTAAAAATCGGTCGGACAAGTAAGTCGGAGTAATTTTGGTTGAGTGAAGTACCGACTAAAATTTGTAGACTTGTCTAGTCGGACATAGACAAGTTTCACTCGACTGGTGAAAAAGAAAAGTGGTCGGCGTGAAAAGTAAAAGTGAAAATTTGAAATTTGAATATTGACTGAGCCCTAAACCCAAGTTTAGTCGGCTCGGTTTTGGCTATCGCATAGGAGGTGGGACGGTGTTTAAGACCGATACTGAGTGCGTTAACTCTAACAATATAGAACACAAAGACTCTCAAAATTGTATTTTTTTGAAGAAATGACTAAACAGACGCTGCAGTTCGGAGACAAGAGGACTGCCGACATGAGATTACATTTAATCGGTTCAAGTGGAGAAGAAGAATACGGGGGAAATCATATTTTCTGTCATTCTCATTCTCAAGTGTTGAAAAAATCAGAGTTGTTCTAAACCAAACTTTTTGAACGCTGAACGTTGGTCTTCAGATAAGCCGCTGTTTGAAATCAAAGTAAAAGTGTCTAAGAGTAAGGAGAGCAAATGTGTCACCAGTCGTTAAGGATGGGTGCAGGTATGTTATTTTGAAAGAGTTTACCGGCCACATAGAAATTCTTAAATCTAAATCTGATGATCAAAACTTTGTCCAATTGACTTGTTCTACCTTGTCGTGGTTAATTGACGGGATTCAGCAGGCTGTTAGAAAATTGTTCGAAGCCGTACTCAAAATGTTTTTATTAACATGTTTCTAAAGGAGATGTTTCATATTGCATTGATATTATGGTTGCACTGGTGGCCATTTCTACAAATACATTTGGGGGTGACACTTTTATAGGAGGAGCAGTATTAGAAAATTTGTGACTGCAATGGAGAAAGGAATCGCTGATGTTGCAGATACCTTCTAGCTGGTTTGAGCAAAAACTTATTTACAACATTTGGAAAAATGCGGTTATATGGTGGAGTGATAAGGTACATGATCGCTAAGATTATTTGATATAACAGACTGTCAACGTTATAACTTATAACTCATGTTGTTTTGACAGTTAATTTTAATTAGTTATTTCAATTAATCTTTTCTTGATGTTAAATTTAAAAAAATGGAATATATTACTGTAATATATTGTAATCCTTTGCGAGTTAACTTCTTTTAATTAGTTATTTCAATTAATCTTTTCTTCATGTTAAATTTAAAAATTGGAATTTCAATTAAAATTTTCTTGATGTGATTTGTATTTTTTTTGACCTGATCAACCTAAGTTATTCGTAATTTTCTGTTAACCTTGAATTTTAAAAATAATTAAAAAAATATTAATTGTATTAAGATTTGGTAAATCCTCTGGCTTTGTTGATTCCTCTCTAGAACCGGTCGGGATTTTTAAAAATAAATAAAAATATTTATTTTACTATAGTTTGGTAGATGCTTTGGATTTTCTGGGTTTTTTCTTTACGAGATTTTTAAAAATAAATAAAAATATTTATTTTACTATAGTTTGCTAAATGCTTTGGATTTTCTGGAGTTTTTCTTCTTTCATTTAAAGGTGTACAATATATTTTATGTTTTTTTCCTGAAAGGCAGCCATCTTTACTTAACTGGAGCTATATATAAATTATTACATAATTTTTATTTTTTGTTATTGTTATATTGCTTCATTATAACTTGGTTTTGCAATTTTAATTTTAGCTTATTATCTTTTAATTTTAATTAAAAATAATTTATTTGTTAATAATGGAGATGTATTTATACATGCCAACAATAGTGGAGACTTATTTATACATGCTATTTTTATTTATACAACAATAATGGAGATCTAATTATATAGGTTATTTACGCAACAATAGATACAAGTACAAGCCTATCACTCGAACTAATTTATAGTGTTTACATCTTTCAACTTCAAATCTAATTATACACACTATTTATGCAACGATAGATACAAGTACAAGCCTATCACTCGAAGTAAGTTTGATGTTTACAACTTTCATCTTCAAAATGGTACGAGATTAATAATACATTTTGACAATAATAAAAGAAGTGTCATTTATTTAAATTTATTTGGCCCAATTTTCATGACCGATATGAATTTGATGCTTTTATGATGGGTAGAAGATCATGTCAAAAACCCCATAAGAGGTACAAATTTATGGTGAATGTTCATTATCATTATCAATATGTATATTTATTTGTGAATAAAATTGGTTTACTATTTGTTATTTAAATTTACAGTTATCTTTACAATATACAATTTAATAAAATTATTATATTATGAAAAAGAACAATATATAATTAAACAAAAATATTAATAAGTTATACATTTATATTTGAATGTTTAATATAAAGTTAAAATTATTTGAATTGTTGTTATAATTTTTTATATTTTATAAAGATTTTTTAATTAAATTTTAATTTGTAATTTATATTTTTTTAATAATATAAATAAATTATTTAATTGATAAAAGTAATTTTTAATATTTTATTTAAATTTTTTTATATATATAAAGATTGTAAACATATGTTTACATAAACATTAAATGAGATTGCAAATTATTTTATATGTTATTTTATTTTTAATTTATAAATAAGATTTAAATTTATTATATATTAATAAACATTTTTTATACATATAAATTTTAGATTTTTTTGATATTACATGAGATTTATAATATCCAATAGCTAGCTCATTGAAGAAAAATAAATAGCCAAGATTAGGGTTTTCCATCTATGTGAGTCTATGAGCGTTGAAAATGAAAATTGCTTTGTCTTAGAGTGCCTTGCTAACACCCACATTAGATTTGAGTTTCATAGTATTTGCTACAATACAAACTTTATAACCTCCTAACTTGCCAAAACTATAGTGAGCTTGGAAAGCTTCTTGGCAAGCTTTTTGAGCACATAAATAAGATTTTAAACTAAACCAAATATTATCCTCCTTACTTAGGTTCCATAAACCAAAGTTGGTCCCAATGGACATTAATCATCATCATCATTTTAGGCATGTTATAAATAGTGGTAAATATATGATAGCTATTACGATCAATGACTATATATTTTTGTTTTAGTGTTACTCTCCTATATAGTTTTGCTTTGTTGACCTATGAAAGGAATTTGACCCATCAAAGTTGTCTTTTTCTAATTGAATAACAATTATATATATTTATTTTAATTAGATTTAGAAATTAACACAACTTTTATATATTTATTTTAAGAAATAAATGTAAATTATATTATTTTAATTAAATTTAAGAAATGAGTGTAAATTTTATTATTTTAATTAAATTTATGAAATGAGTCTAGACTATGGATCTATATTGAGTAGAATATAAAAGATTTTAAAGATCTATTAAAGTTAGAAAAAAACTGAAAACATATTGACTATATATTAGAAAAATATTTAAAATAACATGATTTTATATAGTTATTTTAATTAGATTTAAGAAATGAGTTTATATTTCCAAAATGAGTCTATATAGAGTAGAATATAAAAGATTATGATAACAATATACGTTAATTAATAATTTATGGTAATATAAAAGAGTTTGTTTCTTCTCTGTCATGTGCTTTGAAGCATGATTATCAATAAGCCATGTATCTTCTCCAGGTATTACACAGACCCAGGGAATGCAAAATGCAAAGAATAGTACATATTCTTCTACATCTTCTTTTGCTAGTCTTTTTCAATGTCTTTCTACTTAATTCATCATCCTCATCTTCAGGTAGATGAGAATGATGTCTTTTGTTGTTGTTCTTCTACAATGGACACTCTCTGGCAAGTTTTCATATCTTATGATAGTTATAACATTGATATTTGGAGTAGTCTTTCTTCTGATTGTTTTCTCATTTCCTTTGAAACTTCTTTGGAGGTCTATAGTCCTTGTGACCATCCTTCTAGAAGTTTGTTTATATTCTCCTTCTAGTATGGGTGGCTAGAGCTTGATAATCTTATCTAAGTATGGCTTCTATGTTAGCTACTCTAGCTTTTTCTTGAATGCAATCTTCATGTACAATGACAAACTTCATACTTTCTTTTCTGGCACACATAGACTGTATGAATGAATCCCAAGGTCTAGTGAGACCATTGACAACAGTCATAACTAGTTCATCTTCATCCAGAGAGTCTCCAATGGCATTTAGTTGTTCATTGAACTGGGAGACCTTTGTGAAGTAATCTTGAATGGATTCTCCTTTATTCATCTTGGTACCCTTTAGTTGAGCTCTCAAATTCATCTTTCTATTGATGTTCTTTCCCTCATACATTTTGGAAAGGGTGTCATACATTTGCTTTGGTTTCTTTTTAGATGACACTTGAGGCATCAACTGATCTTTGATAGAATCATCAATGATCTTCATTGCCTTGATTAGGTGCTTCCAGTGCTTCTCCTTAGCTTCATCTTCTTTCAGTTTTGCAACTTCATATTTGATGTACATGTTTCAAGATCATTCTCTCTAAGAATGAGACCAATTCTACACTTCCATGCTAGGAAGTTTTCTATGCCTTCTAGCTTGTCCTCAAGCTTAGTGCTTAGGGCCATCTTATCTAGGAGGTCACTAAAAATTGAAATTTCAGAAAATGAAAAGCTAACCTTACCAAGAGAAGCGCTTGAATGAGGCGAGTTGGTTGGTCCACTTGGTTTCTATAGATTCCAAATATTCACCCTTCAAAACTTGCTTGCGAGATTTTAGTTTCTGTATATTTCTGGTTCTGTTTTTTCTCAAGTTTTTTGGTGGAGGGCCAAAGTAGGGTTTGGATTTCTCAGAGATCCACCCACTCAAAAAATTTGATCTAGGGATCAATAGATGCGTACTAGGGAGGCACAAATTTCTATGCAAATAGATCTTTAAAATCTCAAACTTTACAGAACCCTAATTTTTTGTCGAAGGGAGAGGAGAGAGAGTTTCACCTTGTGAAAGTTGTTATATTCACGCTAGATTTGAATCTAACCACTTATACTATGAAACGAGAACTTGACACAGTTCTCATTTTTCTCTCTCCTAATTTTAGTAGCTAATTTTACCTCCATTTAAAAAAGGGTTGATACTAATATCACACATTTTCATTTTAAGGCATTTTTTTGGGCCTTTGAATCATCTTCGTCATAAAATATTATTACTTTCTAATTTCAAGTGTGTTTTTTAGACATTTAACAAAATAACATACATTTAGAAGCAATTTATATTGAAAATCATATACATTTTGCAATTTTTCCTTTAAAATAAGACTTTTTTATTGATAAAATTCTAAGAAATTCTAGAAAAAAAAGACATTTACAACCATTTTCAATAGATTTTCATAGAATTTTTGTATAAAAATGATACTATTTCATACTATATTCCAAAATGTTACAATTCACATAAATTCACGAAAAACTATACCATATATTTGCAAATAACATATTAAAAACAATATAACATATTTTATTTCTAAAATAAAGTCTGAAAGTCAAAACAGTACTAATATATCTTATGAAAAAGTTGTCAAATTAAACATTTTCTTCAAGACACTCAACTAATCAACAATATCATGCAAGTCAAATTCTTCATCGAAATTGGAATTTTCTGGAGCTTGGATTTCCTCGGGGACATCAATGTCCTCTTCCATTGGGTCTTCTATGTCTGCAAGATGCCCAAAGTGCTCCTTTCCAAACATCCCTCCTAATGGGGGTTGAGGCTCTTTTGACATCTTCGCCACAAGTGTTTCACTAAACTCCCCTTTCTTCACTGCTAACTTCTTGTAATTCATCTGGAAGAACTTGAATAGCATTAATTCTTTGCTTGGTGTAATTGCATTGTAGTAGATCATTATCAATGGATATGCAATTTCTTCCTTTTTATAAGGAGCATGCTATTGTTGTACCTAATCACCAAAAACAAAAAAAATAGTTAAGACAATTAACATAAATAAGCATACTTTAAAAAAATTAATGAATAATAAAAAACAATAAAACTTGAAATATGTTTCCATATGTAATATATGAAATTTGACCTGAACCCGAGAACAAATGCAATATAATTCCAAACAATCAAACCATATAACATATGGGTGTGTGCAAGAAGATGAGGGACCTTTTTGTGCACGTTAGATGCAATAGAAACCTGAAAAATCAGGCATCCCTCAACTTACTTGGATTTTTTGA
>LPNX011189939.1:63489-82509 GCA_001517045.1 Pseudotsuga menziesii | reverse complement strand
ACAGTTTCTCCTTTAGGTTCGACCACCTCCATCCGCTGCTGCTGTCACCCAGACCGGATAGAGGCGGCAACGGCGCCAATGTTGAAGTCTAGGGTTTCAACAAACGTACCCAGGCCATATCTCAAATTTCTATGCCTCACTCAAAGAAATCTATGCAGCCTTTTCTTGGGAAGATAAACTTTGTTTCTAGATTTATTCCTGGTTTCACTGAAATCGTCAGGCCGCTTCAGAAAATGATTAAGAAATATGCTAAGTTTAAATGGTTGGTAGAACAGAAGCAATCTTTTCATGATATCTTAAAAGCAATTGTTGAAGCACCTACCTTAACAAGCCCAGATTTTTCTAAGCCATTTATTTTGTATACGTTTGCTTCTAAATCTTCATATGCTGTTGTTCTAACACAAAAAAATCAAGAAAACAATGAGGCTCCCATTGCCTTTACAAGTTCTGGTTTGAATGGTGCAGAGCTGAACTACCTAGAAGTGGACAAACAAGCATTTGTTGTTTTTAAATCAGTGAAACATTTTCGGCCTTATTTGCTGAAGTCTCACACCAAGGTCATTGTACCATATTCAGTAGTCAGAAATCTTTTGGTACAAAAGGACCTGGGTGAAAAGCGAGCCCATTAGGTTACAGCACTTCAGGAATATGACCTGGAAATCAAGCCTTTAAAAATTGTCATAGGACAAGGACTCTGTAAGCTAGCAGCTAGATCCCAAGACATTTCGGAATCTAACCTGCACTTCTTTGACGAACATTATCTGTTTGAAAGGGAAGTTTTTCCAATCTCAGCTCCTTCTAATTCTTGGTATAATGATATTAAGTTTTTACTTTTGCATGGGAATTCTCCTGAACACTTAGATTCACACGGCAAAAGGGCTTTGAGATTAAAATATGCCCCTTATCAGCTGATCGATAACATTCTCTTTAGAAAAAATTTCGAAGGGGTTCTCCTTCGTTGTTTAGAAAGAAGTGAAGCTGATAATGTGTTGTCTCAATTACATACAGGACCAGCCGAGGGACACTTTGGCGGGGAAACTACTTCCCACAAAGTGTTCAAAGATGGATATTACTGGCCTACATTGTTCAAAGATGCATTTGCCTTTGCTAGGAAGTGTCAGGAGTGTCAGAGAGCAGGAGGCAGGCTGAAGAAAGCAGCATTACCTCTCCAGCCGGTTATTATTGAACTCCCATTTCAACAATGGGGTCTAGACATTGTTGGTCCAATCACACTAGCTTCTTCACAGCAGCATAAGTACATTTTGACAGCCACATATTATTTCACTAGATGGGTTGAATCCATCCCCTTGCGATTGGTTAATTCAGAACAGGTGATATCATTCCTTGATTCTTTTATTATCACCAGATTTGGTGTTCCTGAATCTTTGATTTTTGACAATGCAACTTATTTTTCTTTTGTAAAGTTAACTGAATATGTGTTGGAAAAGGGCATAAAGTTAAAATATTCAGCTAATTATTATCCTCAGGGTAATGGATTAGCTGAATCTTCTAATAAAAATTGAATCAAGATTCTGAAACGCATGGTGGTTAATCATCATAGGAATTGGCACAAAGCCTTATTGAATTCCTTGTGGGATGACAGAGCGACTCCCAAGGCTGCTATAGGAAATTCTCCATTTTTTCTGGTATATGGTAAGGAAGCCATCTTACCTCCTCATTTATTTTTTTCCTCTTTACAGCTTTCGCAGTCAGTTCAGGAGACAGCATGTTCTACCATGGAACATCAAATTAATACCTTGCTTAAACTAGAGGAAGATAGGGAGTTGGCTAGGAAAAAGTTTGACAAACATCAATAGACTGTGAAACACTGGTTTGATCATAGGAAATCAGCCAGTAGGGATTTGGAAGTAGGTGACCTAGTTCTGAAATGGGACAAGGAACACGAAGACAAAGGAAAACATACTAAGTTCCAATGCCGGTGGCTGGGACCATTTATTATTACAGAAAAACTTGGTCCTAGCACTTTCAGGTTGTAGACGCTGGAGGGTGACATTGAGAACCTTCCAGTGAATGGTCATCTGATTAAGAAATATTTCTGCTAATCCCCCTCAAGGGATTATCCTATATATACCTTGTGTGGTGTGCCTGGTTTGTAGACTTGGTTTTGGTGTCCTTTTGATTGGTTTATTTTATTGCTATTTTATTTGCATGATTTTGAGTCTGATCAATTTATCAAACTTCAAACTGATGACTTCTTCAAGTTCTGTAATTGATCTGTAAATCATGCACGGAGATATTACTTTCCTGAAAACTGTCACACTGTTTTACTTCTTGAACAGGGAATGGTTTTTCATCGTTCTAGAATTTACCAGAAACTGTTAAACCATGTTAATATTGATTAACAATATTAGTCTCTGCAAATATTTTTTCAAAAGGATTAAGGCAGTACTTGGCTAGGTTATTTATTTAAGTCTTTTACGCCATCCCTTCTCGTAAAGAGAATGAGGTTTGCCTTCCCATCTGTTAATAAAATCTCATTGGAGATTAACTATAACTACATTATGGCTATGGATGGACTTGAATATTAAAATAAAATAAAATAACTGAAGTACAGAGGGTCTCATAACAAGACGGTCTGTTCAGGATCATTAGGTTTGCATTCAGTAACATTGTCGTTTCTGGTCACCAAGCCTGGACAATGGCCCTTGGAAAAACACTAAGGGATAGAAGGTCTCATTACGAGCTGGTTTATTTACTGTGGTGCAGATTAGTGACTGACATGGTTACTATCTGGTTACCAAGCCTGAACCATGGCCTTCAGGAGTGATAAAATTAAAAGCGAAAATAATGGCAACAAATTCAACCTAACCAGAATTGTATATCTATAACTAGCAGATGGGATACTGGCATTCTTTGGGATTTGAAGCAACCTTGTCGAGGCTATGGACACCTGCTGGCAGCAGGGCCATGCTTATGGTATTGAGATTTCATTCTTTAAAACCATGTCATTTACTGTTTTACTTTGTTTGGACTAATGTTTGTAGTAGACCTGATCTTTATCCAGTAAATATTTAAAACTGTAAATTTCTAGTAAGTTTTAGAGCTGTGAAATGCTTGAATCTGTTTCAGATGTTAAAATACCGATGTCTGTATAATGGCTTATATCAAGGATTTAATTTCTTTGTTTGCATGGTTTCAGGTTAAGAAACAGAGATAACTGTTCCACCCAGTCAGTCGCCATCTGTTGTGCCCTTGTTCAACAGCCTTAAAGAACATATTTCATCAAACAAAATTTTATTTTGTTTTGATGAAATGTTCAAATTTCTTAGGACAAATCTAATGAATCACCAACTACTGAAAGGGTGGTATTCTGTGAGCTACTGAATCAACAAAATTCCATTTTTTTTAACAACCTATGTGAACTATGGCTAGTGGACAAGATCGCTATATTGAAATCATTATTGGTAGTTGGTTTATAGTTCCAAGTGTGGGATAAGCTTTAGTTTTATTACTTCTCACCTTAAGTCTTCATTCAAATATTAATTAATGGGTATATGTTATCGGTTTATTGAAGACTAGATAAGGCCTCGAATATCAAAAACTTAATGATTTATGCCAACGCGTATTATCATAAGTGTATCCTTTAACTTTTGAATCATATTTGCTCATATTATTAATGCTTAGTGTTGATTGTTATAATGTGCCCCATAATATGAAGGTTTGATGTTGGGTTTCATGGTTATGATGCATCCTATCTAAAGCTTGTACTCTAACCTTTGAGTCCTGCATAATACAAGAAAATATTAGTCCCGACCTTATATAATATGATTTGTATTGTGACTTATATTATTGCATGAAAGGGGTCGAGGTTGACACGATGGTTATGCTGCGTGCCCCATATAATTTATTTGCCACCTTCGAAGGTTAATATCATTATACTTTAAGGTCTGTGCATCAACGTTCAAGGGTTTAATCCTTAGGAATTGTTTCGACCCATGCCATTGCTTCCGAAGTCGATCCACCTGCTGTCAGGTTGATTTGGTATCATTGCATTTGTACTCGAATCTGTCCATCACATTCAATGGCTAGTACATGGCCAATGTCATGGCTCCATCCTTGTGCAACACCTGTGGTGTATGCGATGAGTGGTCTCGTGTCAATGGTGCCAAATAAATAATGGCAAGATCAGTTCAATCTGGATTTGCTTGCCGTCATTTGTTATTTCGATTGCCTTGCTATGCTATCATTCCCTTCATGCCAAGTTTTCAGGGTTATCGGCTGCATTTACTCATGTCGCAGTTGGTTTTTGAAAGTATTGGGCTCCATTTCTTAGGTTTTCTCCTCGGTCTGCACCCTGAGTGCTCACTCTCTAATTCGTTGTCGTGTTTCAATCTCTGGTATATTTTCTGGTTGAGGTTTCGTGCATGTGCACAGCTAGTCATGGCGCCAGTGGTGAGAGTCGAGCCTTGTGAGATGAAGCTCCTCGATTCGAACCCTAAGCTTTTAACCAAGGTCGAAGCTATTGGATGGTTGTCATTTATCAGTAAGTTCTCGGACTCAAACCCTAAGGTGACGAGGGTGTTTGCTGTGTCTTTGGCCGACTCTCGGGTTAAGGTGGGTGATCTCCAATTTCGAGTGGACGAGCATTTAGTTGCGCTTGCCACTGGCCTATCATTGACAGGCGAGCGATGGTTTAATTATAAGCAAATGAACATAACTGAGTGGAGGCCACTACTAAAGAATCCTTGTCAAGATGTATCTTTCCGAACTGGTGTGTCCCGCAAATACTTTAAGAAGGAATGGCTCTCGGTCTTGGACTTAATCCACAGGTATGTGACCTGTGAAGGTCGTCTTTCTTTGGCTTACGTTTACCATCTCAGGTTGATGTCTTTGTTTATTGGTTTCCCTCTGAATTTACCTTATTATCTAGTTCAGAGTTTGTCTAAAATGTCATCTGCTATTAAAAAGGGCCCGAAACACATTAGTCATAGCCTGTTCCATCACGGCTTAATCAGGATGTTAATTGAGAGGGAACTGTCAAAATTAAACCAGTCATGGGATGAGTTTATTGAGTCTAATGGTTTCTCGGCCTTTTTTCACTGTCAATTTGATTGTCCCGAGGAATGTATCAGGCATCAAGAGCCGAATCAAGTTTCAGTTTCACCTTTACGAGAGCCTGTGGCTAACCCTACCGGCCGTATGAGCTCCAACACTTGTAATGACTCTGATTCTACTCCGGTAAGTAGCCCTGGTACTCCTCTCACTTCTAAGCGCATGAGGAAGTCTTCAAATTTGTCGCCAGTTACACCAAAGCATGATGTTGATAAAACCTGTAATCAGGGAGGTAACAGGCCGAAAGCTAAGGTGATGGGTAGGTTTACTAGAAGCATGGCCAAGGGTAATGTTGTCAAACCGCCTGTGAGCGATAGTGTTCATGTTGAAATTGTCGTGATAGATGATGAAGAAGGGAACCCTATTTTTCCTGATGATGATCATAATGTTGGGCATGAGTTCATCTTGAACCTTGCGGATGATAGCCCTCCTGCATTTGATAAGGATGTTCGGGTTGATCCTATTGTTGATCCTCCCGTTAAGGGGAAGTCCGTAGAGACAAACTTATCAGGTTCTTATCAAGTTGGGGATATGATTCACCCGATGTTTGTTAACTACTTGTTGGATAAGATACATTGGATGGAGGGTGAGGTGACTGAGATGTTATCTCATTGTGATATTGTGGAGGCTGAGAATTTAAAGTTGAAAGAGAAGGAAGATTCAAATGCCAAGTGTTTGATGCGTCTTAAAAAGCATAAGAATCGTTTGATTCATAGAGTACTGAAGTTCCAGAATGAAAACCATAAGAATGAAGAGAGAGTACGAGAGCTGAATGCTCAAGTTACGTTAATGCAATTCAAGGGTCAGTCGTAGAATCTAGCAAAGGGTGTAAACATTTAGGTGTTTAACGCCCCTGTGAAATTATAATGTTTTGGGGTGCACTTATTTTTGGTTTCAGGTTTGAAGTCATGATAGGTTGATAATCAAGTTTGTTTTTCCTTACAGGTATTGTTTTGTATTAATTCATTCATTTTATAGTTTATTTTATTTTGTTGTTGTGTGTGTTTTAATTGTATTTATTTTATGTGTAGCATCGCAGGTATTGGTGTTGATGTTCTTCCTCGGATTTCGATGGTTGTTTACTTTTTAGATGATCCCCACATAATCAGGAACGAATCGATTTAGCGGAGCTGTTTTTCAGGTGTCGTTATATCATTGATGTTTTTTATATTTTTGATTCACTGTTATGAATCGAATCTTTCCCATTTCTAGACATTTCACGTATATAGAAAAATGACAACTTCGTTTGTAATTTTTTGGGGAAATCGGTTAAAGATTTCGATTTTGTAATCTCTATTTTATAGAACTATTTATTTTGGGGAGTTTAAATGTATTTAAAAGGAAAATAGCATGACCGTGAAAGGGGGATCGATAGTTTGGAGAAGAGGAGACAAGACCACTGTTTGATTTTTCCTGTGACTTAAGCCAGCTTGCTGTTAGCAGCTACAATATTTTAAACTGGTGATACCTATATATATTTACAGTATTTAAACTTCACATATGTGTTTATGGTATTGCTTGGTCTTGTCATTTTTTTTCTACATTATTAATGTTTGTCATGATCTCTTTAATGAATTATGCAAATATATCAGATATAATTGTCAACTTGTGCTGATTTCAATTTGCTCATGTATGTCATGTTGTAAATTTGATGATTGACATCATAACGCATGTGATTTATGTGTCTATTGTATGACCTTGTTTAATTTCTAAATTTCTTTTGAATATGTTCAAGGTTATTAATGCGGTAATCCCATTGGCAGATTCGATTTCAGGATTAATATTTTCTCTCCTGATCAGGATAGGACTTAGAGTAGATTAATATAATTTCTTTTCTGTTAATTATGTTACTGAAAATTCATTAAATTAGAGTTGTATATTTATACCACTGTCAGGTTATTTTCCGATTTTTGTGATTAGTGTACATTTGTTTATATTGCATTTTTGTCACTCATTTAACATGTTAATATTTGATTAACTATTGATTATTATATTATAAATTAAATTGATTGAGTAGATTTAGTTCATAGATTAATTTTGTAATATTACTAATTAATTATTAATCATATTAACTAGTTTAATTTGTACATTCGTAGGTATTTTGTAGATTTAATTAACCAGGACAGTAGCCTTAGTTTTTAGACTTCTTTAATTAGACTTTCAGGCTAACAGAGCCTTTAAACCTATCGGAAACAACCATCCCAAACAGCTTGGAGCCTGCTTTAAGGATCTCGTTCTGGGTTGTTTTCCCTCGTTACGTGCATAATCATTTATGCCTGTCAACACTTTCATAGAATACTATTCTCTTAAGGTCCTCTTCGGTCGACTTTTCATCACTGTGACTGATATCGGATTCTGGTTGACTAGGATCCACCTACTTTATCTTCACCACATGACCAGCTACCCCCCCATAGCCTACCCAACACTTTTTTAGAAAGCCTGGATAGTTCGATCTATTTGCTTAGGAAGTATTCCCACTCCCTTTCTGCAATGAATTTCTCCCACTTCCTCTGCTTCTCCACCCAGTTAGAGTTTGTTAGCTCTTCATGAAGAGATGGACGAGGTTCGACGATATGTGCTACTCCTTTCTCAATCAAGAATTTGAACAGCAAGGTCGGTAGGGAATACAAAAATTGTTCGGTGAAATCTGTGTAAAATTTCTCTTTTACAGTTTCCACGGAAGTTCTATCTTCGACTGCTTGCTCCTCACAGAAGTCATCAGCGATTTTCTCAAACCACTCCGACAAATTTGTGTGGCCTCCTCGGATCAGTTTTTCTAGCAACTGTTGTTCTTTAGTTGCATCTGGCTTTCTCATCCAGAAGTTGCTTCAAGAGTTGGGGCACTGATTCGACAAACTTTTCATGCATCTCAGTGAAAAATATTTCTTTTGTTTCAGCGACTGTTAATATGTTCCTTCGTGTGTAATTTTTCAAATAGTTTGCAATTTTACATTCCCACCAGTCCTTAATCTCCTGCTCTGGTATCATATGTGAGCATATATTTTAGTCATGTACTACCGGCAACATAACCAATGTTGTAATCTCACAGATCACATAAGGTTACCAATAATACATACTAAAACATACATAAGTATAAAACAGAGACAAGAGATAAGAACAGATAGGATTAAACAGATTATATTATTATAGTGAGTCCATACAATGCAGAGAACTGAACTGAGTTCTCGGTTTGGCTCAACAGCCTAATATATACAATTTACAAATAGTTACAAAATAACTACCTGTCGGTTTGATGAACCGACATGACTTTTAGGTAGATGACCAAATCTTCTAGTTTAGTCGGTTGATCGACTTAGTCAGCTGATCGACTAAGTCGGCCCATTGACTTAGTCGATTGATTGACTAAGTCGGTCCTCGTTTCAAGTCAACTTTTTCTACTTGCTCCTTCTACACAAATATTCAACAATATTGTAAAATTGGGTAGCTCCAGAACTTGGATTAAAATATGAATTCTAGATTGTATGCTTGGCAGGGCACAAAATCATGTCAAAACTAGGTTTATAAATAGTAAGAGGGCCATTAGAAGGAGATGGAGGAGAAGGGTTAGCAGAAGGAGTCTTATTGGGAGAATAACCTTCATATTTATTCTCAAGATAATTATCGTATGTTTTATTTTGTGTGGCAATGCAACAGTATCAGTGGACATCATTCTGATTTCCTCGGTGGAGGAAGAGGGCCCATGCAAACATGTATGATCAGTTAATTGATGTTGGGATGGGAAAGGGTCAGTTAACACTGCTTATGTGGGATTACTTTTCAAAAACTTATTAATTTCTTCATGTCGAGGACACTCTTCTATGAATTGATCACCTCCACACAACAGACAAGAGTACTTATCCTTCTGTTTGGGTTTGGACTTGTTTTCCAGAGTCACGGTCTTGGGATTCTCCTCTTGGTTTCCAGATTGTTTAGTTTTACATTTACCCTTTTTATTATTACTTGGTGTTTGTGATGATTGGAAAGCATTCACCTCAGCAGAAATAGAAGGAGCAAAAGAAGGAGCAATAGATGGACTCTACTGCTTTCCAGGTTTCACTATGGACAAAGGTTAGCTTGAACCTACAACACCATCCACAAAAGTTTCAGCAGGTGGCTTGGAGGGATCGGTACTAGGATGAGGAGAATGAGGTATAAATTCATATAAGGTTCTGGAATGAGAATAAACTAACTCCAAATATTGAGCCCTACTAATAGCCTATTCCTCCATAACAACAGCTCCCATAGCCACATCTCAAGCAATAAGAGGCAATAGAGATTTTGTAAACCAGTCAGCTAACAATTCATCTAGAATAGGAGCTTTTATCAACCTTCCATGTCTCCTCCACTCATGAATGTGATCGGATATGTGATTGGAAGTATTTTGTCGAAGAGAAGTCAAATTATCCATACCAGTTTCATAACGGATGGGAAGCTGGAAATGGGAAAGGAAAATAGTTTCCAATGAATTAAAATTCATAAACAAGTGTTGTGGAAGTTCAATATACCACTTAGTGGTCATTCGAGTCAAATTTCTCTGGAAGAGACTCAGATGAATGGAGTCATCCATCAAGGAGTTTGAAGAACACCATAGATGGAAGGTCATAACATGTTTTTTCTGATATTTACCCTGTTTCTCATAAAAATTGGGGATGTCTTATGGTAATTTAACTAGAATTGTAGGCCAAAAAGGGGCATGTTGGATGGGCTCATTAATTAATTTGGACAAGTCTAGAAAGTACAAAGTGGCCAAAAAAGGGAGTTGTCGGTTGGGTTGCGCATACTGGTAATAATGATAAGGAATTTGTGGACCAGTAGGACCGTAAGTTGATTGATAAATAGGTGTTGATGATGTTCCCATCACTAGTTGATTGGTCACTTGATTCACAAATGATCCTCCCAAGCATCATCTAGGAAGTGGACCACCCGGGGAAGGTGGACCTACATACAATTGGCCTCCAAGTGAAGGGGGTCTTCCAAGTGGTGGGCCCCTAGGGTGGAGGGGGTCCTCTAGGTGGAGGACCTCCATAAGGTGGAACTCCAAAGGGAGGGCCTCCAAGTGGTGGAACTCCATAAGGTATAATTCCATAACCTCCAACAGTATTCAAAAGTGGTCCTTTGGGTGCGGGGACATTTTACCATTTAGGTTGGCTCTATGAGGTATATATATTCCAGGGGTAAGGAATTCTAGAATAAATAAGTCCTGACTTTGTGGGGTTATAATTATGATTGACTAAAGGAGGTTGATTTCATGGATAAGTATAATCCCATGAAGATTGAATAAAGGTAGGTTGGACCCATGAGGGTTGTCCCATACCGGAAGAGGGTATAATCATGTTGGTGTTTGTGGAAGGTACGCTAACTGTCAGTTGTCCTACAACAATACTTTTCCCCATACTAGAAATAGTTCCCATGGTAGATAAAGAAACTTGGGTTGGGGGTTTCCCCATAGTGGTGTAAGGTATTGGAGAGTTAGAAACAGATGGGGGATTCCAAGCTGGTGGGGGAGGGATGGAGTGTTGACCCGGATCATAAGTGACCACATTTTGAACTTGTGACCCTGCGTTAGCAGCCATATGATATGATGAAAAGCATGGTATGCAGGGAAGGATAACTCTAAATGTGGGCTAGAGGATAAATACTCCTCGTCCTTATGTTGTCCCCCATTCTACGGAAACGATCAAGAGTTCCCTGAAGTGGTACAACGATTTCCTCACTTGTAGAAAGTCTAGTTTCTCATGGGGGGGGAATGTAAGGTAAATTGATGGTTCTCTACTCATAGATAGAATTTCCTAAAGAGGTCTCCCAAAAAGGAGTGGTTGGACCAAATTACAATGCCACAGTATTGGCTGATCGATGGGTAAAGAACCAATCATGTGCACCAAGTTGACCCTCCTTTGGAAAATGAAAGATCGTATCTTTCGCAGAATTTTGTTGAACTATCATAGGAGTGGATGGATTTTCAAAGGAATAAATCTCTTCCTCAAATTCAGTAATAGGAATTCCTTCTACATGGGAATCAGTCGTAGTCACTTAGTCCATGGTTTCTCTTTCCATTCCTTCTGTAATAGGAGGAAATTTAGGTGGAAAACCATGCAACCTGTGAGATCGTCTCATAGGTACCTTAGCCAGAATGTTGACCAAAAACTCCTATCCTAGGGTTTTATCAAAATAAAGGATCACACACAAACAAACCCTACGCAAGTTAAGGTCACAAAAGCATATTTAAATGATAGGCTGATAAAATCCAGTTTCTCACTAGGATTGTCAAGTTGTCGCAACTCACGATATATCGCAAGGTCCAATAGTAAAATGAAACAAGGAGGATTGGGGTCTTACCCTTGCCTGAATACCCGACTACCTAAAAAGAA
Source organism: Pseudotsuga menziesii (assembly GCA_001517045.1). Lineage (NCBI taxonomy): Eukaryota > Viridiplantae > Streptophyta > Pinopsida > Pinales > Pinaceae > Pseudotsuga > Pseudotsuga menziesii. The sequence goes on along the minus strand of LPNX011189939.1, from coordinate 71,068 downwards.
CGTGCATAGTATATCCCTGAGTGATGTTCTCGGTGTATTTCTCCAACAGGACGGCCAAAAGGATCATCTTAGTTGGTCTATGTTTCCTATATGGGACTCCCAATATACACAAGGTATGTTGGAGCTCAAATTCTTAGTAGTGTTTTCCAATGCATAACCGTTCAAAAGGGGCCTTCCTATATACCACTAAGTGCATGAACTACCTTTCAATATACTTCAAGGGTACGTGAAAGATCATTCGATATACCAGAAATTCGTGGAAGAACCACACAATCCCCAAGATGCAGTGCAAGCAAATAACGACATCTTCTACATTTTAAGACGTCGAAACATGCCTCTATCCTATCACTCAAATTACTTAAAATTTTAACCTAAACTAGCGCTTGATTTTATCTTTTACGGTTTGGTGAATGCATGAGGTGAGTATAGAAATGTAAAACCATGCAATATGCTCATGCAAATTTTTCACTTCAACTTTCTGGATATGCCCTACTTAAAGAAGGGATAAATGTTCAATTCTCATTTTTTACGAAACAAATAAATCCCAAGCCAGAAATATTGAACTATATTTTTACTCCTATTGCAAGCATGCAAAGACTTATAGTGCTAATTTTGAAAGGAAAAGAATAAGATCTGTTTCGAAAAGAAAGACACTATCACTAATTAACACACCAAACTCTTTCAATTCATCAAAATGAAAAAAATATTCAAAAACAAACTATTTTTTCTTTTTGTTGAGAAGAAAACATACAAAAAGCAATCTGAACAAGGATACCTGAAAGCTGATGAGACTAATCAAGTAATCAATAGCTCATTCATATGCTTATATCTATGGTCGCTTTTCTCTCAATTTTTCAATAAAAAGTATAAAAACAATCTTTTAACAATCTATGAAGAGAACAAAGTAAAACTACGTTCTTTTCCAGTTAATCAACAACACTCGGAGATCTAAATTTATGATTACTTTTCAAAAAAAATCTTCTTTCAAACCAAAACCAAAAAGAATGAAAAAACATCAAAGGCCAAACCAAAACTAAATCTTGAACTTTCACAAACAAATCAAGCCTAAAAACACTTTCTAGATCTTGACTAATGATTTCAATTATAAGTAATGAAGGAAAATAATACTCATAAACTAAAACATGAATGTAAGATTTCAAAAATCAATCAGGTATTGAAATCCTACCTAGCACCGCTGGCCAACAGGTGAGAATAGAGTGTTACTAGTTGAGCATTGTGTGTTGTCGATAGTAATAAAGTGGTGGCACCGCTCTTTTTTCACTGAAAATGTGCAATGGAACAAATTTCTGCCTTAAGGTAAGGTGCAGTGGTCACTCTTTTTACACTACCCAGGTGCGGTGGCTAATTAAGACTTTGAAATCACACACATGAGTGAAAAATAAATATGTTAAATCTCAGATACTAGATCCAATCAACATACAAAAGTAAGAATCTAAAGTATTAGAGGCAGATGAAGGCCGATTTAACAATTTCAATCAAGATCTAACTAATTCACAAGAATATTTGAACTATAAACTGAAATTGAAAATGAAGACAAGTTCAAAAAAAAACCAATAATTCTAATCTATGCTCCCCAGCGGAGTCATCAATTTTGTTACCGAAATTACTCAACTAGTAAGGACAAAGGTTGTTTCCCTGTCCTGAAAAACTCAGTACTAGGAAAAATCGGTTACAATATAAAAGAAATTTCCCTAAGATTGCATAAAAATATTGAATTGAATACTCTTCTTACCCTCCATAGGCTGCAAAGGTTGGTATTTGGAGGTCTTGATCTATGCGGATTCCCTACAAGATACACAAAAAAAGCACAACCCAGATCAGAGTAACAAGCTAGTCTATGATCTTATGTCAATGACCAAGGAATTCAACAATAAATAGAGCTATAATAAATAAATAAAAAATTATGGGAAAGAAACCTTTATTTGTATTAAAAACATGAAGACATAGAGCATACAACCTAAGCCTTGGTGTTGAGAACCCTTCTCAAATAAACTTTTCCTCAAAGCCTCCAGATTACCTACTAACCATTCACTAGTATTGGTTGAATTTGGACAGATTTTGGATGCAATAACACATTCTTCCTCCTCCTACCCATGAGGGGTAAGCGAGTATTTAAATGAATGAGAGGATAGGATAGGTTGAGTAATTCATGGGTGAGGTGGAGGGAGGATCCCAGAATGAGGGATCTCGAGCTCTAGGTGTCCTGAACCATAGGGATGAGGCTCCATGAAGGAAAGCTTCTAGAAACCTCTCAAAGTTTCCTTGTTTTCCTTTATAACTCGAGCACCGCTTCTTATCCAAGGGAAAAGGGCATTACCAGGTGAGAACCACATATTTTACAAGGGGAATAGGAAATGGCATCACTTACTGCATACAACAAAAGGGCATTTCTGATATAGGTACCACATTTTGTACACACGCAAAGAGTGATGGTGGCCAAAAGTATGAAATGGTCCATACTTGCTCAATCCTAACTTCAATTCTTGTGGAATTAAGGAAAATGCTGAAATTTTGGTCTCACAACATGATGTTGATGAGTATTAGGTATAACAGGGATCAAAGAGATAGTATCACTTTACATATTCATAATATCCAATAATTATAGACTCCTTGATTTGGGCTGCGATTCTTTTCTCTTCTTGGGAGGAATCCTAGCACATGCGTTTGAGCCAAACACCCTGAGATGAGACACATCAGGCTTGTGTCCTCTCCAAGCCTCAAATGGATTTTTTCCTTCCAAGGCTTTGTGTGGAACTCTATTCAAAACATATGCAACATAATTTATGGCCTCATCCCATAGATTAGGAGACAAAGAATTACCCTCCAACATGCAAGTAGCCATCTCCTTCAATGCTCTATTCTTGTGCTCTGCCAAACCATTATGTTGAGGTGTGTAGGGAACTAAATGTTGCATTTGAATTCCATTCTCTTCACATAGATGATGTATTTTTTATTGGAATATTCCTTTCTAGTATCAGTCCTTAATACATTTATCTTATTCCCACTAAAGTTCTCAACATAATCTTTGAAAGATTTGAATATCTCAAACACTTCATATTTCAACTTGAGGAAGAACACCTAATAATATCTTGAAAAATCATCAATTACTATTAGGACATACCTTTAGTTTCCATAGGAAGGTGTAGGAATAGGTCCTATCATATATAAATGGATCAATTTTAGGACTTGAATAACCCTTCTTTCCTTCCCCTTTCCATACTTATGCTCTGCATGGTTCCCGACAATGCATCCCTTGTATGTTCCTTCAGAAAAATTGATGCCTAGAAGTCCTTCAACAATGTTAATTTTTTTTCTCAAATCTTGAAGATATTTGTAGTTGAGGTGTCCAAACCTCTCATTCCATAGCTTGTTGATCTCATTGGCATGCGGCAGGAGCGCATTTGCTAAGGAGTAAGGAAAAAAGTTTGAAAACGTGTACATCCATGACTCATGATATGATATACCCACTACCACCAATTTATCAAGGGAAACTTCATAAATTTCCACATCATATTGAGATAATGTCACTCTCTTGGCTGAACCTATGTGATTTATTTGGTAGACAGAGAGTAGGTTTGCTGCAAGATCTGGCACAAACAACAGATTGTTGAAGTAGCCATTGTCTAGATTGATCCTACCAATCCCTTTGGTTGGGATATCTGAGTCATATACCATGAGGATAAATGGAACACTTTATGGGTGAAGATACGAGAAGGATTATTTTTCAAAATCCATGTTCCTTCAGGCACCTAAATCTATGATGAAGGAGGAAGATCCAGAAGTGCTAGCCACCAATGCATGGCATCTCTCCTTATTTTCATAATTCGAACCTCCATCTTTCTTCTTTTCTCCATCTATAAGATGAATGGTGTTCTTCTCAAGGAGTTTCACCATCATGTCAATGGTTTTCTTCATGCATGCACTCTTGGGGTTCCAACCCTTGTGACAGTAAGTGAATTTTTACTTCTCTTGCTTCTTCCCTTTGTCCTTGCTGGGATTCAAACCCCCATTAGAATATTTGGGATTTTCTTTGGTCTTCTTCTTATATTGTTTCTTCAAATATTTGGTATTTATCTTTCCCTTTGATTGCTTCAAATATCCTGCTACAAGAGCCTGATTATTGGTAGATTTGATGGTACCTATTTGAATCAACTTGTCTTGTTCTTGAGTCAAAGTCTCCATGAAGTCTGCCAAAGATGGCATTCTCCAGTTTTGAACTGTCATCTTGCCTAAGTGAAATGTCGAAACAAACACTAAATATTCAGGCCCTCTTTTTGAAAGTATGGACAGAATCAACTTCTCTTCCTTCTTCTCAATGCCACATTGTTTCAGTTGAAGAACCAGGGATTTGAACTTGGTGAAGAAATCTTGGATTGGCTCAAAATGAGTTGGGTTCAAGGTGATAAACTCATTCTAGAGTTGATGGCCTCATAGTTTATCAGTCTTCCCAAAATATGACTCAATATTGAGCCACACTTCATTTGGAGTTGTGATACTATCAACATGAAACAGGACGTCTCTCGAAATACTAAGACATAACATCCCAAACCCTTCATCCATTGTTTTAAAAAACTTGGACTTCTCAACAACTGAGTTTGGATTATTTTATGTCCCCATGGTAACTCTATAGAGACATATGGATATCAGCTAGATTACCATCTTCGGATTCCACTCAAATTAGTTGAATGGAGTGATTAAGGTGACATGATACTGATCCATTTTCTAATGCGCACTGGGTGAAAAAGAACCATTGAATAACCTACAATGCAAACACTCGATCTTCTGGAGGAAACCCTAGATTGCTAATTCAAACCCTATGAACTCTATGAATTCGGTTTGAATCTCCTTGATATATTATACCATGTAAAATTATGATTTACAAAAGGATATAGGATCTAAAAGAGTCCTCATAATGAAATAATTTAACAATGCAAAAGCCAAATAGTGAAAGGAGGAAACAATTACACCAACGAATGATGCCAATAACTGAAGTTTCTATTACAGTCCAACATGTAAACATAAGTGTATCATCATTATATATTTTAGCATTTGGAGGAATTCGAATGGCATACATGTGGCAAGCTTACATTGGAACTCAAAACCCCCCTAGGTGGACCAATAGGCACCCAAATCACCTCAAACGGTCACAAATGGATAATGTGAACATTGGGATGGAATGGGTGTTCATATATGGAGGTGGATAGGGCATGGTGGAGTGAATGGTGGAGTGAGAGTGGCTCTAGGAAGTCCAAAAGGGCCAAAAGAGTCAAAACCAACCAAATACAATCCATGAGCGCCCCTAGTCAACCCAGATCCATGTTTTAAGGAGTGGGAGTGCCCAAAGGGATTAAAAGGTCATAAATGAGGATGCCTTACCTCTTGGTTTACCAAAGTGAGGGAATTTGGTGTCATTCATGGTCCAAAATCCCCAACAAGCTTAGGGAGACATCATAGACCAAGGTTTGGACTATTTAGCATAGTTAAAAATGAATGAGACTATGGTCCTAGGTGGTATGATGTCTATGGTCCTAAGTGGTATGATGTTCGAACATCAACACATAAATCCGAAGTCCTAATGATTCATCATTGGTCAATTTCATCAAGAAAGTTACCAAGTCATCGACAAAGTAAATGCTTAAACACACATGCTTTAATGTTGAAGTAATAGGCTATGTGGGACAACATGGAGGCACATTTTCATAGACACCCTACAATTATAAGTTACCCACTATCTAGAATTAAAATCTAGTCATATAGTGGCTAAAAAATATTTCTCAATATATTGTTATTTTGATATATTGTCATCAATTTCCCAAAGGGATTGGATCCATTGGTGAAGAGAGAGGATTTTTTCATGAGTGGGAAAGGTTCAATTCCAATAAGGGCCAAACCTAGATCCATGCAGACACCTTGCAGTAGTGGTTGAACATGTGATTCCACCCATAAAGATTGTATTAAATGATCATGTGACCCATGGACACATAAGTGGATCAAATCCCAATCCCATGTCCTTAATAGAATCCCGTCGAGGTGTAGACTAGTCAGCAATCTCATGTAAGCCTTGAAACAAAGGCCGATGGTTCAAATCCTAGATAACCCATCCTCCATTATGGAGGGATCAATGTTTGAACCTAGGGGTATAGTGATGGCGGATGGGATTGGACCCATGTACTGTTAAATGTACAACATCAAGAGCATTCTCTAGACTTGTGTGGTATCAAGTTAGAAACTTGTGTTGTATCAAGTTAAGGACTTGTGTGGTATCAAGGCAATACATTGTGTTGTATCAATTCCTATATATGTACTCATGTATTGAGGTGGGATACCTCTACTGTGATTTTGTGTTGTATCAAGATTGGAATCTTGAATTGTATCAAGATTGGATTCTTGTCTTGTATCAAGACTAGTCTTGTGTTGTATCAAGGTTGTATACTTGTGTTGTATAAAGTCAAATGATTCTCATAGATGGTACCCTATGAGATGGATCTCCTTAAATGGAGATGGTCTTGTGTTGTATCAAGACTGGATTCTTGTGTTGTATTAGGAATAGAGACTTGTGTTGTATTAAGTCATGAGGATATACTATGTGATGTATTGCTAGTCATGGTCACTAGGTTGTATAAGTCTCCTTTGTTGAACCAAGAAAGGTGCACAAAGAATAAGTTGGTGCACAAGAAAGGAAGGAAAGTTGTTCGTGCAACGAGAAGGAAAGTAGGTCGCGAAGGAATAAAAGGAACCGATGCAGAAGGATAGGACATACGCGTGATGAAGGAAAGGCGAGCTTGCAAGCGTGCAAGTGGGTAATGGACAGAAAGCAACAAGTCAAGAAGATCATGGCTGCTAAAGTCAACGTGAGCCAGTGAAAAATGCATGTATGAAGGAATATTTGTAAGTCAGGCCGATAGTTCCTTGTGTCAATCCATGACAACTTGTAACTATTTTGACAGCTGATTACAACCTGTAACTGATGAACAGTATGTAGTCGACCCTGCATGGTCTTGTAGAAGTAATAAATAGGAAGAACCCACTTTGTATAAGGGTTGGTTGTCGGATTTTTTCAGTTGTTGGTCGTTGGTGTGGTTCACCATTTTGTTATGTTCAGTTTTGTTAAGGAAGTTAGGTTTAGAAGGAAAGAAGACTTAGAGAAGAGTCTGGTAGTAGTAGAAGGCTATTGAGCTATGGATCTTGCAACTGTGTGCGTAAACCGCTAGAAGTATAAGGAATCTACAGCTAAGTGCACAGATAGTAGGTAGAAGAGATGATCCATGATGTGTGTGTGTCAGTAGAAGTAGATAGAAGAATAAACCAGAGAGCATGAGAGCAAGAATATTGAGTCAGAAAGACATATCATAAGATCATTCTGCAGGTCGCAGACTACAAGGTGCTATACCCATTTCTCATTCCAGATGAAGAACACCTTGGTGGTTTTTCCCATATGGGTTTCCATGTTATTTCTTGTGTTGAATGTAACGAACATAAAATATATAAATATTAAAAATAATATTAATAGATAATTATTAATTAATAATTAATAATTATGAAAAAGTCATGACTATAG
>LPNX011189939.1:0-63331 GCA_001517045.1 Pseudotsuga menziesii | reverse complement strand
TAAAAAAAAAAACTTGAAGAAATATCAGCTGCAAAATTGGAGGATATCGGCTGCAAATTTGAAGGATACTACAGCAAATTTGAATTAGAAAAACAAGAAGAAAAAAAAAGGGAAAGAAAAAAAAAGGGTTAAAAAAAAGAAAAAAGAAAAAAGTGCATCACCCAGGTTTCCTAGAATTTTTGGGTTTCCCAAAAAATAGGACTCTGTCCCAAAAAAATAAAAATAAAAAAGGGTAAAAGTAACTCCCCCCCCCAAAAAAAATAGCGAGTTAAAAAAAAAAGTGAAGAAAAAAGTAAAAACAAAAAAAAAAAGTAAAAGAACGAGCCAAAAAAAAGGGAAAGAAAAAAAAAGGTAAAAAAAAAAAAAGTTAGAAAAGAAAAGATAAAAGTAAAAAGTGCATAATAATAACTATTAAAAGAAGCAAGTGAGATTTGAACCTGGGTGGGGAAGTTAACAATCATTCCTCCCAACCACCTAAGCTACTCACATTTTATAAAACTTAAGGGAAATAAAATATCAAAAAGGTGCATAATAATTGATACTAAAAATTAAGTGAGATTGAACTTAGGTGGGGAAGTTAAAGGAAAAACAAAATCGAAGATCATCATCATCTAGGGTGGAAGAAATCAGATATCATGGAATCTGGTTTGCAAGCACAAATAGAGAAATTAGAAGCCAAGTTAAAGCATTATCGAAGAGAGAATGAAGAATTACGAGACACAAATACGAAATCGGAAATGTTGATTAAATTACATCATATGCAAAAAGAGCGCAAGGAACAAATCATTTCTGACCAGAACAATCATATAGAAAAATTGTATGCCCAAATTAAGAAATTAAAAGACGAAAGTGATTTCAATCAGAGACTAACAAATCAAGATATAAAGAAAGAAATAAGTGAGTACGAAGTAGAAACAATCCGCTTGAACAAAATCGTTAACAACAAGGATGAAGAACTGACGCACATACGACAGAAATTAACAGATCAAGAATCAGTGGTCGACCAGTATCGACAACAGATAAAAGTTCTTCAACAACAAAATAGCGACTCTAAAAAAGAACACAAGCTAGAGATCGCAAAGAGTAATAAAATAATATCCAACAATTCTGAAGAAATTTTCAGATTAAGAAATCACAACAAAACCCTGATTACAAAAATTAAAAAATTAAAAAAAAAACAGCAAGAGGGAACAATTCGGTGAAGACCTCGAAGGAAAATTACTAGAAAAGCAAGAAGGAAACCAGTGTGTAAATAATAGTAATCAGGAACCACATAACCAAATCAAGGAGCTAGAAATTAAAAAAAAGTCGCAAGAGGAAGGAATCGAAAAGATTCAGAATCATAACAATCTACTAGATTACCAAGAAGCACAAATCGAGGAAGTGAAGAAAGTCTTCATCGCAATCCAAAAGAAAGAAGAACAAACAACACCTACACCTTATAGACATCCTAATTATAATCATCATTTTGACCAGCGACAAGTTCAAAATGAATATTCACAAAATACTTATGTGGACATACGAAAATATCGACATAACAAGCAACACTTGAGATGAATTGTCCCACAAAAATATCTCAGAGCTCCGATAAAAATAGATCTAGGATGGACCACAGCAGATACGATGCGACAATTCTCCTGGGGAATCCGTAATTCGTATCGGCTCATCTCCTCAAATGTCGCAAGTACAAAATGGAAAGAATTCTGAGATGACAGATTAGAATAAATCAAACATTAATGTCAAATACATCTTTGAGGACAAAGATTCCCTTAAGGGGAAGGCAATGTAACGAACATAAAATATATAAATATTAAAAATAATATTAATAGATAATTATTAATTAATAATTAATAATTATCAAAGAGTCATGACTGTAGATTGGAAAGTCACGAATGGACATATATAAGTCCAACCATTGTAAATGTATCATATCAATTCATATCATCAATTTATATATTATTATGGCTTATTTAATATTCCAGATCTTTTGGTAAATATTACTCTATGAACGAATAAATATTTGTTTCGTTGGTTGTCGGATTTTTTCAGTTGTTGGTCGTTGGTGTGGTTCACCATTTTGTTATGTTCAGTTTTGTTAAGGAAGTTAGGTTTAGAAGGAAAGAAGACTTAGAGAAGAGTCTGGTAGTAGTAGAAGGCTATTAAGCTATGGATCTTGCAGCTGTGTGCGTAAACCGCTATAAGTATAAGGAATCTATAGCTAAGTGCACAGACAGTAGGTAGAAGAGACGATCCATGATGTGTGTGTATCAGGAGAAGTAGATAGAAGAATAAACCAGAGAGCATGAGAGCAAGAAGATTGAGTCAGAAAGACATATCATAAGATCATTCTGCAGGTCGCAGACTACAAGGTGCTATACCCATTTCTCATTCCAGATGAAGAACACCTTGGTGGTTTTTCCCATATGGGTTTCCATGTTATTTCTTGTGTTGAATGATTGATTAATGTTGAATTCTTATTTGAATGTCAAGTATTTTATTACTGTATGTTGATGAGTTATTGTTGAATGTATGGCACCATCTTACTAATCATTGAAGGAATGATTGTTTAAAGAATTGTTGAAATAGTGTGAATAATTTTATGGTTAATTTCCTAAGTTAAAGCATAAGTAGCACAACATCTGTCAATACAAGGAATCAGTTGCATCACACAAGTTGCACCAATTGTTGATATTAAGGACAAAGCCATGTCGCACATGCACTATCATACAGTTGTGCCTAGTCGTGCAGTAATAGACTCCATCGTCTTGTTTCCTTTGTCGAGCACATTGTCCGCACACCAAGGGACTATAATCCCTCACCAACTATAGAAACATGGTTCTAGAAGTTACCCATTAGATATCTTGGGTGAGACTGCACCTGCCTCGCAGGTGTTGACGACTGAGCTTTCTCTGTTGGGAAGATGTCTTGTGGTGTCTTGTTGGTATTGTGTTTTTTTTGAACCATGGGTCGATACAAGAAGGAGAAAGAGGCCAACATCCTTTACGAATTAGCTACCCCTAGAGTGAATTACTTTAGAATATGACTATATGCTTCGGGATAATACATATGATCATTGGTATGGAACGATTCTTCTAAGTATGATATGATAAGATGAATAATTAATTAATACACATATGGACCTGTTACCACCTAAGTTGTACTTAGTGGTTTTTATCAAGTGAGCCCGGTGAATCGGACAGGGCTAACTTGTTCGGACTTCAAAAAGACCTTTGGAAGTACTTCTGGGAAGTGCTTGTTGTACTATTTCACATGTTCATACCCCATGAGGGAATTGTAATAAATGTTCTAGCATGATATTGTCTGTAAAAGACTCGGTCTCTTAGACTTTATTTGTCAATCTGATCAGCCTAGGGTATTTTTTCCCTTGGTTATTATTGGTTGTTGAACAAACGACTGTTAATTTCTGAGTTTTTCACTCTATACCTCCAAAGTTGGGGTGGTCGGCTTGGCATTTAGGCCTATTAAGGTTATTAGAGTCTATGTGTCAATGTCTAAACATGCTAGACATCATTTTTGAGTCATATGAACATGTCTAAGTCCCCCTAGGTGTTTTTCAATTTTTCAATTTTTTAGTTTTTTCAGTGTTTTTTATTAAAATTTAATTTTTCCAAAACTTAGGCTATTTTTTAATAGTTTAATTGGAAAAATTGATTTTGTAATAAAAGTGGGCCAAATAATCAGTTTCAGTCATGTAGGTGCTCATTTTCAATCTAAGAGCACCATGTAAACCCATGGACCCACTGTTTCCTAGTTTTGAGTGATTTTCCATCACCCAGGTCAGAAAGCCCCAAAAATCAATTATTGATTATTTTAATTAATAAATTGATCAATAATGGAGCAAATCCAAAATCATAAATCAATGGATTCTCAGCCGATTTGATTGAAATCGGTCAGATCTGAAGCAGATTAACTGGATCTGACAAATCCTTGACTGAAGGAGGTGATCAAATCAGATCCAGAGTTGATATTGACCATCCTTTATGAGGAATTTCGCCCTCCCTCTCTCCTCAACACGTTTTTGGCTCAACTGGATGATTTTTGGTGGATTCTTTAGTCAACAGGTTGAGGTGTCAGTCAGATTAGCCCCCCGATTGACAGTTGCACTCAGTGAGACTCAGATCTGGCTCAGCTAGACACAGATCAAGCATTGATGGACTCTCCATCAGTTGATTTCACTTGATTCCATGAGTAATTGCGCCCCCCCTGGGCTAGATGGCCTGCAAATTGTATATATCCAAGCACAGCCTCCTCTTCCAAGCTAGTTAGAACTGGGATTGAGGTGTTGTTGCTCTTGTACTGTATTGTTTTTTTATTCTGGAACAAAGAAGCTTTGGAGGCAAGATCTATGGTGTAATGCTCTTCATGTGTGGATGTTGATTGTCAAATTCTTATGAGGTATAATATGCTTTTGTTTATCATTGCTTTGCTGGTTAATTGTTGGCCTTGAAGGAGAGAGATCCCTCCTGTTAGGGTAAGAGTTTATTCTAGTTTGATTTATGCTCTTACTGCTGCTTGTTCTATATCTATTGGATTTGTATGTATTTTAAGTTTAATTGTATGCTTTCCAATCATCTCTTTCGGCAGCACCTATGTTTTAACCATCTGTTTGTGCAAGGGTTTTCAAGTTGCAGGTGATCTCGCTGGTAGAAGAGGTTGAGCTGGTTTGAATCTTCCTCATCTTCAGTATCTTATGAATGACATAGTCCCTCGGTGTTCCACCAAAGTAGAATCCAAATCCCAACATTCCCAGGCTTCAAACACTCTTTCTCTCTCTTCCTCCTTTAAAAATTATTAAACTTTCCTCAAACTGGTTACTTTAAGGTTTCTTTTTAAATATGATCTATCTCATAAATAAAAACATACATAGATCTAATTAGCAATATCCCTTCAAATTTCTAGATCTTAGTTTCATTGTGCACATAAAGTTTGAATTCAAGAGATCTAGCTAAATTGCCTTAGTTTCGCAAGTAGTTTATTGAAAAATTCATAGCTTGATGTTAAGGTAGTTTCATTTGCTGTTCAATAACTTCAATATTCTGCAATCAATGCTTTTAATTGGCTGCACAAACAGCAAGCCAAGATCCCAAGGAAAGCTTGCTTTCCTTGGTTCCTTTTTCGTCGGTTTAGCTAGTTTAATTTCATTAATTTTTTGAGATAAAGTAGGCTGACCCAAAGGAACTCTTAAAGTGCTTTGGGGCATTTGTTATTCTAATTCACTCGCTTTCATTTAGCAGGTCTGACAGAGAAGAAAGGAATTTGCTGTCCAAAGTGGCTTTTGGAGCGCTCAAATCCCCCTAGGGGTCTCTCTTTTGTCACATAATTTGTAATTTTTTTGCATAAAATGTAATATCTTGGTTTCAGCCTATATAAGGACCAAGAAAGCTCTGTTTTATCAGTTCTTTGATTTTGTAACCTCTGTAATAAAATCACCCTTTGAATAGGCTCTTTCGAGCCCATTCCCCGGCAACGGCGCCAAAAAGTGTTGCCTCCTTTTCACACACCTGGATCACGTGGCAGAAATCTTCAAGCCACTCGGTGTGTCCTTGGGGGCAAGTCTCGAGTCAAGGCTATCACCTTGTTCTTGACTCCTCCGTTTAGGCTCAACTCCTAACGAAGCCAAGGGGGGTAAACCCTATTAAGTTACTAAGGATGATTTCTTAGTGTAATGATGTTGTACTGAATCAGTTATTTAGGAGTTTGAATATTTTAACTATAAACAATCAAGATGACAAGATATGAAGATACACACGAAAGCACAAAGTTGATACACAATATATATATGAAGCAAAAAAGACCAGTGCCTTAAAAATGGAGTCAAAAGAGATTAGTGTGCTTGCATGTGTTTGGAATAAATGTTTTGTGATTGCATATTGGTATGTTTTAAGTTAAAAATGTAGTATGAATTGATTAAATTAGGCTAAAGGGGGACTCCAGATATACCCGAGAGTACTTGGAGTATGTCCAAAACAAAGCCTATACGGCTACCCGCAAGGAATATGTGGGCTGAAATGGAGTCTCTGGGGCTATGTTCGTAACACACCCGTTAGGGTGTGACATAGATCGGTGCCCCAAGGTCACTTTTCAGTAGGTTCCCACTTCCTTTGGGTATTCTGCCACCGTAAAGGTTTGATCGAGGTGTTGGATTTTCACCTGATGGTTTGTTAATTAGGGAGGGTGAGTCCTAATTATGCTAGTCACCCAAGTGCTTTTGATACAGCTTGACTGATTGGACGAACCGCAGCCAAGTGCAGAGCATACACACTAGAGTCTTGTAAATTTTAATAAGTTATTAAGAGATGTGTTCTTGTTTAAAAGAAAAGCCTCCAATAACCCCTCCTCGATTCCTTGATTGAGATCCACTTGGATCGAAAGAGGTTCTTGGAGGCTTTTCTTTTAAACAAGAACACATCTCTTAATAACTTATTAAAATTTACAAGACTCTAGTGTGTATGCTCTGCACTTGGCTGCGGTTCGTCCAATCAGTCAAGCTGTATCAAAAGCACTTGGGTGGCTAGCATAATTAGGACTCACCCTCTCCAATTAACAAACCATCAGGTGAAAATCCAACACCTCGATCAAACCTTTACGGTGGAAAAATACCCAAAGGAAGCGGGAACCTACTAAAAAGTGACCTCGGGGCGCCGATCTCTGTCACACCCTAACGGGTGCGTTACGAACACAGCCCCAGAGACTCCATTTCAGCCCACATATTCCTTACGGGTAGCCATATAGGCTTTGTTTTGGACATACTCCAAGTACTCTCGGGTATATCTGGAGTCCCCCTTTAGCCTAATTTAATCAATTCATACCACATTTTTAACTTAAAACATACCAAGATGCAATCGCAAAACATTTATTCCAAACACATGCAAGAACACTGATCTCTTTTGACTCCATTTTTAAGGCACTGGTCTTTTTTGCTTCATATATATATTGTGTATCAACTTTGTGCTTTCGTGTGTATCTTCGTATCTTGTCATCTTGATTGTTTATAGTTAAAATATTCAAACTCCTAAATAACTGATTCAGTACAACATCATTACACTAAGAAATCATCCTTAGTAACTTAATAGGGTCTACCCCCCTTGGCTTCGTTAGGAGTTGAGCCTAAACGGAGGAGTCAAGAACAAGGTGACAGCCTTGACTCGAGACTTGCCCCCAAGGACACACCGAGTGGCTTGAAGATTTCTGCCACATGATCCAGGTGTGTGAAAAGGCGGCAACAGGACCATGCAGTATTTAATTAATGATAATGAGATAAAGCATAGAGAAAGAGAATGAATTCAAATTGCACATATATTCCTCAATTGAACTTGAATGATGAAGTACTCAGTGAATCCTAAGTTGTAAATAAAGAATGTGTCAAATAAAGAAGGAACATATACTTAATTCATGAAAAGTGTTTGTGCATGGGTGACACTGATTGTGAAATACCAAATACTTTCAGTTAGTCTCCTAACATTCAATTGAAGATTAAGTTCAATTCAATCAATTCACACTCAGTTCAACCAGTTCATGTTCATTTCAATAAGTTCACATTTAGTTCAAGAAGATCACATTCAGTTCAAAACTGTTAGCATCCATTTAAAGCTAACTAAAGGAGGGCACAGATCTTGTGCATGCAAGAGAATCTGAAGTGTCAGTTGGTCACTAGAGTTTAGGATGGAGCTAATGTCTTCATGAGAGGAGTTCTAGTGCATGCTACTCTCAACGAATGTTCCATGTATGATCTTAGTGTGTTTACTGAGCCTCCAATTCGCCCCCTTCTACATGCTAGGTCGTTTTGTCTTGTTAATAATATGTAAGGCATATGGAAATTTCAGTACATTTTGCATTAAGTTGTTTCGGTAGGGTTTCTTTGGGTCTCTCTTCTCTACTGTTATGGTGACATATCTTATCGAGAAATCTGTTTATGTGTTGTAAATCATTCTGTGCAAATCTATCTATCATACTCAAAGAATTGTTGGGTTTTCCATCCTCCGTGTTTGGAGGGTTTTCCCAGGGTACATCTTGTCTATTGTAGTGATTGTTTTATCTGATTGATTTATTATTAAATATTCATATATTGATGATATACAAAATGTTATGTGGCTGATTTAAGGAATCATAGATGGCTGATATAAAGTTGATTATGTAGTTGATTTAAAGTTTCATAAAGAGTTGAAATTGTTTAATAAAAGTTTCAAAGTTCAAGCAACCTCAGTTTTTTATCAAACATCAATATGGATCCCATGTCACGTGAGTACTAGCCTCATTCCAGTTTTTTATTCCCCTAGTTACAAAAAAAATGATATATTACCATCAATTGATTCAAGGAAATTATCATTTCAAAGACATTTGTAGAGAAAAAAAAGATTAATGAAATATATTTCTTAGTTATCACCTTTTGTTTGATATTATTCATTTTCCATTAACATTGAATTACTCAATTATTAAATTATTTAAATGAAGATTCTAATTGATTTGTTCCAAATCCTTTTTAATATCTTTTCCATTTTCATACGAAGGAAAAAATTTAACTCTTATATCCACACAACAATGCTACAATATAACGCTACAACTTGATTGATTGAAAACTTCCACAAGGTGACAACCATCATTCCTATAATACCCCATTTGGACCCCTAGTGTATATATTGGCTTGATGTGCAAATATTGTGTACATATGATGTATGATTCCTAGCGATGAGCTCAAGCCCAAGGCCTTGCAAGTGAATGGTCTATTTGTAGGGACAAGTAATCTATGTTGGTAGACCATCTTCTAGTAATCCATGGAAAATGTAAAATCCTATAAATATTTATAATGCAAATAAAATGTCTAAGGTTGGAAATGGAGGCAACAACAAAGAATGGGGTTATGTGTTATCCACTAGGGAGAGGTGAGGGGTTGTGGGAGACTCAACCCTTTATTTCCATGCGTTACCTTAAGGACCCAAGAAGGTGTCCTTGTCACTCTTAATTTTGCTATAAGAGGGTAGTTTAGAGTTTTAGATCCTGCATTTAATGGAGCATGGGGATGAGTTCATAAATGGAATGGCCAAGTATGGGATGAATTGATGGATGCAATAGTCAAGGAAGTTGTGGAATTTTTTTCAATGGAATAAGAACCCAACATAGGGGGGAGGGGTGATAGCTCAATTGGGGTCATGAGACAATGCATTTTGAGGGAATCCCTGAGCCATGGCAGAAGAGTAGTGATTTAATTGGGAAGTGTGTGATGTATTACCCTTCATCCTGAACCCA
Source organism: Pseudotsuga menziesii (assembly GCA_001517045.1). Taxonomy (NCBI): domain Eukaryota; kingdom Viridiplantae; phylum Streptophyta; class Pinopsida; order Pinales; family Pinaceae; genus Pseudotsuga; species Pseudotsuga menziesii. The sequence goes on along the minus strand of LPNX011189939.1, from coordinate 54,067 downwards.
TGAGGAAGAATCATTTTTAAACTAGCCGATGTGTGTTGCATACCCAACGTTGATCATGGTAGAATTGACATCCTATGTGAAATTTGAGTTTGAGGAGCATTGAAGAAGCCAAGAAACGGTGTGGATTTTGAAAATCAGTGAAGACATGATATCTTTATTAGTTTAGCATATTTCTATTTCTATTTCATATACCAACCCTGAGAAGCTCTGGAGGGAAGGGGCACTTGAGGGAATTTGTAGCAGAGAAGGGGACCTTCCTTGATTTGGGTATGGTAGGGATGTGGGTGCCAATTCTACATGAAGCTGATGGACACGCATGTAGCTCTGTGGTTGAGGTCACTAGTTTAGCAGTCATTGTCTTTATTGCTTTGTAGCATTGATACACCCAACATAGTGATAACTTATGTTAAGTGTGTTTACCTATTTATATATTGTTGTGAGTGAGCCCGAGTGTAGATATACTTAGTGGATAACATATCCCAACTCAGAGGTGTTATCTCAGTTAAAATAATATAGGCTAGACAGATACCTACAGATGGGTGGAAAGTTGACCTCACATAGCCAATAACTTAGGCGATTTTCCATTAAAAATATAAGTGTTATGTTTTTTATCAAGTGTTAGAATTGTTATGTGATGTATGGTTATTTATTCTTGTGGAATTGAATATAATGATAACTTGAATAGTTCAATAGAATCTTTGTTCATAGCCTAGTAATCAGGTTTTTGTTGTGCAAGGTTTATTTGTTGTTATGCATGTGATGAGTAGTCTAGTTCATGCATGAAGTACAATGTAGTTCCATTGCATTTTCCACTGTGAATGTTTAATTTGCATATGCATAAGACTTGCAACAGGAAGATGGAAATTGTGCCTTGTGTATTTGAATTGGATAAGTTCTTAGTCCCCATATCATAAGAATTTTCTAGAATTTCGATGGTTGTAATAGCAGGGCCAAAGTCTAAGTCCGAAAAGGAAAATTTGGTTAAGTGTTAAGTAGGAGGTTGTTTTTCGATGTCAAAATCAGCGTACAAAGTTATGGAAGTGTTGATGATCTAGTGCCAACATCGAAGTATCGACATTGGGATGTTGATAGTGGAAGTCTAGGATCGAGATTACATAGCATCTCAATGGCAGTGTCCTGACTTGCAACATCCAAATCGGTGTGTAGTAGCGAGATCAGCATCAAGGAGGTTGTATAGGGTTGAAGTTTAGAAGTTCCAACTCCTGAGGTCTGATGTATGGACATCGTGGCAGGCTTGGCGGAGGTTCTCTCTAGGGATGATTTTGTGGTCTCAACTTCCAACTCACGATGTTAAAACATCATAGTCATGAAATCGGGGTTGCTTTGTTTGGAAATCATTTTGCAATGTCGACTTTTGACTCATCATATCAGGATATAAGAGTTGGTAATTCGAGAGGATTTTGCAAAGAACCCATTTTTTATTCTGACTTCCAACTTCCGAAGTACAGAAGGTAGTAGTCGGAGCCAAGAATTTGGGGTAGTATTGTGGAGGAACCATTTTTTACTTTTTACTTATGACTCTCATTGTATGGAGAATAGCCATCAAAGTTGGGAAGTTGAGGGTTATTTGTTGAGAATTTGTTTCTGGTTTTGACTTTCAACACCTGACATACGAAGTATAGTAGTAAGAGTCAGGAAGTCGATAATGGTTGTTAAGAACCATTATTCATTTCGGTCTTCAAGTTTTGATGTTGGAACAATAGGAAAAGCTTGGAAAATGTTGAAAGGATCAAAAAAGGTTGGCTAGTTGGACTTTAGTTGTAAGAAGTGGAATTTAATAGTCATAATTTTTTTCAGGGTTAATTAAGGAGTTGATTAGTCGATATTAAGTGTTAATTAGCTCTTTGTATGTGTTTAAACAATTATGAGGTCAAAAGTGACGGATTGGAAAAAACTGAAAGCCATTTTTTGGTAATGTCTCCTCCCATGATTTATTTTGTTGAAAGGGGCATGATTAAGTGGTATCGGGATAAGAAAAATTGTAGAAGGGCCATTTGATAGAGTTCCTTGTCACCTCAAAAGGACACTAAAGGTAACCAGGGACATGACAGAATGGTATCAGAGCTAAATTTTAGCCATGGATTTACCTCTTGCTCCATCCTACTGGTGTGAGCAAGGCATGGGGACATGACAGAGTGGTATTATAGCAAAAGGTTGCATCACTAGTACTGTTGGATCATAATTTGCACTTGTAGGAAGAAAATCAGAGCTAACGATTACAACACTCAGGTTGTTTGGGTCGAATCTATGTTTATAAGAAGAAAATTAGTGATTCACAACAAGTGTGTATGATTTTAATTTGAAAGATTACCAATAATGGTAGTTTCTAGAAATGCATAAACCTGATAAAAGAACCAAGGAATTAGGAATCCTGTAAAATTGACCCATGAGATTGGTTTTATTAAAAGAATGGTAAATGCGTATAATTTACTATGTTATTAATGTGTCTAACAATTATTTATATAATGCACATCGTTTGCAGTAGACAGACTTTGAACAGTTGTAGCATAGGACAACAAGAAAAAAGGAAAGAATTTCAAAGGAAAATGGTGACTATGAATGATTCCTAGGACCCCTATGAGCATGCTGACAATGTCCTTCGGGAGAATAGACAAGAATAAAATGATGAAACGTGGTCCAATGGGAGAATATAGAAGATCGCTCCCTAGAATTTGGTTGAAATAATGAGAAGATTCAATAAGAGGTTGATCAAAGATCGGGAAGAGAAGAACCAAATTAACGTTTCCATCCTACAAATCCTCACCGATATTTAGTAGTGAGCTAATCTTGGATCTAGTCCAAGTGATATTGGTCAAAGAAATGCATAAATACGCTCTATAATTCGTGCTAGAAAGAGGACACTAAGTGTAGGAAATGGAAGCAGGGTGCACAAGGAAATTTCATCACGTTCTTCTTCTAGCAAGTTGTGTGATTCGAAAAGTGCTCCAAAACATACTCCCTGCAATTTTAGCAGTTGAAGTTCTAGGAGAATTCCACAAGGAGATATTAGAAAGGAAATGCCTCCCACATTTGACGAAGAAAATAGGACATCCTAGGAAGTAGAAGCATGGTGTCTTGGAATGAAAAAATATTTCTAGACTCATGACTATTTCGAAAATGAAAATCCCAGAATCACTATTTACAACCTCAATGAGCGAGCTTCGATTTGGTGGGTGCATCTCATGTAAGAAAAAAGAATTCAGGAGAGAAGGATCAACTTGGAACAATTCCAAAGGCATTTCAAGGAAAAATACTTATCTTCCCGGCATTACGGTAATAAGAGGAAAGAGTTTCATGAGTTGAAATTGGGACAGAAGTCAATGGAAGAGCCAAGTCCATGAATTTTTGGAATAGATGGGGTATGTGGGTTACATTAAAAATGAAAGAGTAAAGATTCAAAGCTTCCTTGGCAGTCTACCCCAAAGTTTCAGAGAAAGGATTGAGCTTGTTAATCCACCCAGTCTTAATGAAGCCATCAAAATGGAAAAGCATTATTATGAGTAGAGCAAAGGAAAGTCTGAAGTTCAACCAACATGGAAAGCAAAGACAAAAGGTAGGTTTAACCAAAGGAAAAGTGGGTTCAACCCTTCATTTAAAACTCAGCCATGGAATTTTCAAATAGGGAAGCCAACATGAGGTGAAAATGAAGCAGTAGTAGCAGTAGAAAAGGGACCACTTCAGTGTTGGCGATGTGAAGGAAATCAGTTGACAAGGGATTTTCTGCATCAAAGAGAGAACCCTCGAAGGTTGCATAATTTGGAAGAAGCAGTCACATTTAAGGACGTAGCAAGGGAAACTCCTCGAATTTATGCAGCGTTCAATAACCACAACACATTATACAACTTCACAAAAAAACTAAATAATTCTCATTTTTTAGGCTCCATTTAGTGGTTATTTTTACCCCCGAATCGAAAAATGGTGCTACCAGTAGCACACCATTTTTTTAAGGATAAAATCACAAATTTTTGGAATCCGAATAAGTGTTTTTTTAATTACATAAAATAGACTTTTTTTTTTAATGAAATAAATTAAAAAAAATTATTTTCTAATTTTATATTAATATTTGAAAAAATATAACGATGTTAAAAAATTTTAAAATTCAAAAACAAAATTAATAAATAAATAAAAACTTAAAAATAATAAATAAAATGAAATAAAAATAAATAAAAGTATATATAAACAAAACATTTTTTTTTTAAATTTATATAAAATAACATAACAAATAAATTAAAAAAATATTAAAATAAAAATTTTATAATTTTTATTTAAAAACAAAATTTTTATTTAAAAAACTAAACTTGTATTAAGGTTTAAAAAAATAATCATATTACTAATTTTAAAAACATATAAAATATCAAATAAAAAACTAAAAAAAACATTAAAATTTTTTAAAATTTTTATTAAAATAAATAAATTAAAAACAATTAAAATTAAAAAAAACTAACCTACCCGACCCCTCTGCTCCCCCTCCACCCTAGAAGCTCCCCCTCCCCTCGTCGCCCTTTTCCCTACCTCACCACCCCTTACCCCCTCGCTCTCTTCTCCTCCCTCCCTCTCGTTGCCCTCCTCTGCGGCCTATTCCCCACTCCCTCCCCTTTCGAGCGACAATTTTAAAAAATTTAATGTTTTTTAATATTTTGTATTTCTTTGTTTATTAAAAAAAAACCAATAGTTTTGTTTTTTTAATTGTTTTTAAATATTTTTTATGATTTTTTTTAATTAAAATTTTATTATGTTTTTTTATTTTCTTTTCTTAATAAACAAATTATTTTCTTAATAAAATTTCATTTTTTCATTTAGTTTTTTTTTTCAATTCTATATTAACATTAAAAATAAATAAAAAACGGGAAGAGGGAATTGATGGCCATAAATAGAGAAGACTTTATTTTTCAAGGACATGGTTTCAAAAATACTGCAACATTCGCACCACTTTTGGATTTAGAGATTGACTTTAATATTTTTCTTCCAATAAATACAGACTGTAATATACCAAAAGTATATTATTATTTGTTATTATTAATTACTAATTATTTATGTAAAGTTCAACATTAGAAGGACACATTGTTTAAAGGTGTCTCTTCATATATATGAAGGTGGTTCACCATGGAAGCCCAATTTTATACCATGGCTACATCTACTTGGGAAAATATCTTATACTCACTAGGCAAGTATACATGAACTTGGGCATCATTAATCACGATAAACGGCTCACTAGCTTAATATTTCATTACATACAAAGGCTCCCAAGGAGAAAATGTCCCTGACGATATTCGAACTCGGGTGGGGAGCGCAATAACCAAATCTCCCAACCACCAGAGCTACGCCCAATGGACATATATATATATATATATATAAGCCGCACGAATTTATTGTAAAGATAATCAATTCATTATTAAAAACATATATATATTATCTATTATCATAATCATGTAAGACGATACCTTACAAGTGGTATCAGAGCCTCCAGCTCGTACTCTCGATGCTTGCTCTCAATCCTCATCTCTCATCTCATTTTCCGCTACACATTCCCATACCCATCATCCTCAACATCGCAAACCCTCTTCCTTCCCACATCAATCCAAATCGTAGCCACTACCTGTGCTACCTTCTCCCTCATGCTTCCCTCTCCTCTACCAATCGTTGTCCCATTCCTCCATACACAATCCCATCATAGAGATCCATATCGCTTCGGCTCACCCAAATTCTCATCGACATTCCATTCCCTAGGGTTTATAACCCTAATTCAAAAAAAGAATTATAATAATATTTTAGTAAAATTAATATTTATTTTTATAAGTTCAAAAATCATAAGACCATCCAATTGAGAAAATTAAATAATCATTTTATTATTATAAATTATAATATTAATACTAATAATTAAATATTGAAACTATCGAAATATATGAAAATGAAATTATTAGTATTACTTTTTATAATAATAATAATAATAATAATAATTTTTAAATAGTTAAAAGAATATATGTGTGTGTGTGTATGTATATGTACACACGTATATATATATCATTTGAAGATTTTGTATAAGACAAAATTATCTTCGATGTAGGTATTTATGGGTTTTTTTAAACAAGATAAACCAACTCAAGAAGTTAAAAAGAATTTTAAATGGGAGATTAAAGAAATAAAACCCACAGAGCTTGAAGCGAAAATATCAGACATCGACGTGGCGGTGGAATTTCTTCATGAAGACATAAAAGAATTAGTTGAAGAAATGATAATCTATAAAGTTGTCTAGTGAAACTCCAGAGCAAGAACTTGTTAAGGAAGACAATGAAACAGAAGATGTAGAGAATAAGGATATGAAAGATCAAGATGATATTGGCAATCACACTGCCAATAATAATTGTAAAGAAAATGACAATGACATAGATTGTAATAATAAAACACAAAATAGAGTTAAAAATGAAGTCATTGTTAACAAGAATTATGAAAAAAATGAAGTCGTAGAAGAATGCAACGACGAGAATAAAAGCGTCCAAGATGACCTTAATCAGGATAGCATAGAAGAACGAAATGCAGAAGATGTCGTGGAAAATGAAGAGATGAATGTTCTAACAGTGGTCATAATTGAAGTCATTGTTAACAACAATTATATAAAAATTGAAGTCATAGAAGAATGCAAAGATGAAAATAAAAGTGTCCAGGATGACCTTAATCAAGATAACGTAGAAGAAGGAAACCCAGAATATGTTGCCACAAATGAAGAGATGAACGTTCTACCAGTGTTCATAATTCAAGATGTTATAGAATCTCAACATCAAAAGGTTCCTGAGGAAAAACTAAATCCAAGCTAGTTAGACAAGGAAGTAGGTACCTTATTAATAGTTGTTGCTACAGCTAAGCAAACCATATCAAAGCATGCAAAAATATCATAAATCTACATCAAATTAGAATATCAAAAGAACACCATCAGATTAGAAGCTTGGTAGAATACTCTATATAGTTGTTATTTGTTTATCTACAGAATCATATGCATGAAAATATTTGAATGAAAATGTGACCAATTATTTCAAGAACTGCTAAACCGTGGCACCATTATTTGTGGTGAAAATTCCAATTGCAACATGCTCATAGAATATTTGTGAACGAATATTTTCACAGCAGGATGTCTTGTAATATACCAAAAGTATATTATTATTCGTTGTTATTAATTACTAATTATTTATGTAGAAGTCAACATTAGAAGAACACATTGTTTAAAGGTGTATATATATNCTCTCTCTCTCTCTCTCTCTCTCTCTCTCTCTATATATATATATATATATATATATATATATATGCAAAAGTGTTGTGCATGGTGGTCAGAAAGCTTGGTACGTCTCTTTAGTGCATTCCCTTCCTCTTTTACTTATGAAATCGGGTGGGATCTAAATACAATGATTTTTAATAACAGATCGATTCCTCATGAAGTGACGACGGCCCTTGTGGTGAAGTGGACCAGAGAAAACAAATCTAAGGAAAAATAACTCAAGACAAGGAAACGGGTACCTCCCGTCATCAACAAAGAAATCCCTTGGGCTTACTTTGATGGAGAAAACCAAGGAGACCCTCCTCTAGGAGGTTCGAGAGGAGTTTTATATCTCTCAGAAAAAATCAAGGTACAGGTGAGATATGGTCTAGGACATTGCATGAATAATAAAGCAGAGCTAGCATCCTTACATGCTATTCTATTGGTTGTAAATAGAAATATCACTATTTTACATGTCTTTGGGTACTCAAAACAAGATTGCAGATCCAGATCAAGAACAAGATCCAAATCAAATCTCCTCACTTACAACAACTCTTAAAAAGTTATCAGAAGGCTTCTGAATTTATTCTCCGTCCTTAGCATAACTCATGTTTATAGAGAATTAAATATGGAGGAAGACAACCTATCAAAACTTGCTCTGCTATTAGAACCAGGCCATATGGAGATAGACGTAGTACGAAAAGAACAGCAGGATACTCTCAGAACAAATGGTTTACAATTTTGACATTCAATTTTGTGTAAGCAGAAACTTCTAAGGAAGAGAAAAGTAGCCAAACCTGGCATGAGGACGTATGTAACAAACAGAAAAAATTTCATGATTTTTTTTTGTAAAGACAAGATGGCAAGTAAGTCATTGATATCTAAAGGATGGCAATCCTTTGGAACAATTCTGATCTAAAGCAAGTTCCTCAAGGATAGTTCATGATCACTCTTTATTTAGAGTGATGGATATTTTCCATTTGGAAGATAGATATATAATCTGAACAAATTTATTGTAAAGATCATCAATTCATAATTAAAATATATATATATATTGATAATCATGTAAGGTGATACCTTACACAGATTGCTAAGTCTATGCTTTCAAACAAGTTATAGCTTTGGCATATGAAAAAACAATATGCAGCTAGTAGCATTAGTTTTCTATTCAAGGGTTTATTTTAAGGCTGTTGTTAGCAACAATATGGGTTTTTAAGGCAATGGTCGTCCTTTTAACCTTGAAAAAAAAAAGAATGCTACTATTAGCATCACATTCTAATTTGAAGCTTGACTTTGTTTATTTTCACAGAAGAAAATGGAATTTTTGTGGCTAGAGTTCTCGCTATTAGTATAGATTTCTCGTTAGGTTGTATAATGTATTCCACCAGGAAAACCATCAATCAATGGTGGTGGAAGTTGAAAATAATGTTTCTAAGCAATCGATTTCTATTTTGATTGATCTAGGGTATACTCATAGTTATGTTACCCCAAAGGTTATTGGAGATTGTTCCCTTAGAAAAGTGTAGCATGATAAGTCTTGGCTAGTTCAATTGTCATTGGCAGAAAGAGAAGAGTAAGTGAATTGGTGATGGAGTGCCCCATATATTTGAATGGGCTCCTCACAAACGTAAATTTGAATGTCCTACCATTATGGTCTTATGATGCCCTCATTGGTATGGATTAGTTGGAAAGGAATAGGGTCAAGGTAGACTTCTATGAAAAGGTATTTGAATGCATTGATGAAGAGGGAAGATCAAGAATGGTGAAAGGGATCCCAAGCAAGTTTCAGTCAAGAAGATCTCAACTTTGTAGATGAGGAAGTTGTGCAAGAAATGTTGCTAGTTCTATGCAACCCATGTATCATATTCACTAGAGGACAATGGTCCCAAGATAGAATACTACCAATTGTTGCAAGAGTTTAATTAGGATGTATTCCCAGATGAAGTTCCAAGTCTGCCACTAAAAAGGGGAATCAATTTTACAATAAATCTTGTTCTAGTGCAACGCTAGTTTCCAAAGCTCCTTATAGAATGAGAATGCCAAAATTGGTAGAGTCGAGGTTGTAGCTACATGAATTGATGGAAAAAAATTATATAAGACCTAGTGTGTCTCCTTGGGGATCACCGATATTATTTGTCAAGAAAAAATATGGGACTTTAAGGTTGTGTATTGATTACAGGAAGCTAAATAAAGTGTTAGTCAAGAATAGATACCCATTTCCCAAAATTAATGATTTATTCAATCAAATGAAGGGAGCTAGAGTGTTTTCAAATATTGACTTAAGATCTGGTTATCATCAAGTGACAACAAAGGAAGAATACTTTCACTAGACATATTTCTAGATGAGGTATGACCATTATGAGTTCACAGTGGTGCCATTTGGTCTCACCAATGCACTCGCCCCATTCATGTGTCTCATGAACATTGTATTTAGCCAATATTTGGACAAGTTCATGCTAGTGTTCTTGGATTATATTCTTGTGTACTCTAGGAGTGAAGAAGAGCATGAGGAGAACTTGAGAATGGTTTTGTAGGTTTTTAGAGAGCACAAGTTATATGCCAAGTTGAGCAAGTGTAATTTCTATCAGCGTAGGGTACAATATTTGGGTCACATTAATTTAGAGGAAGGAGTTACAATAGACCGAGAAAAGATTGGAGCAATAATGAATTGGTCTACTCCAAAGAATGTGGTTGTTGTTAGATATTTTATGGGCCTTGCGGGATATTACAGAAGATTCATAGAAGGATTTTCCAATATCATTCATCCAATCACATCGTTGTAGAGAAACAATGTTAAATTTGTGTGGTCTAAAAAATGTGAAGCAATCTTCTAGTTATTGAATCATTTGCTTACTATTCCCCCTGTTTTGAAGATTATTGACCCATATAAGGATTTTGTAGTGTGTTCGAACACATGAGTCAAAGGTTTGGGTGGCATGCTTATGCAGGACATGTTTGTGATATGCTATGAATAAAGAGAATTGAAAGAGCACGAGAGGAATTATGTGACACATGATTTGTATCTAGATGACATTAGTGCATGCTCTCAAAATGTGGTGACATTATTTGCTAGGGAGAATATTTGAGCTCAGGACAAATCACATGAGCTTAAAATATTTATTTGACCAGCCAAGATTGAATGACAGGAAATCTAGGTGACATGAATTTCTATCTTTGTTTGATTTTGAAATAAAGCATGTGAACGAAAAGGAGAACAAGGTTGTAGGTTCTCTCAACAAGAAATTTCATGTAGCAATGCTAAGTATGTGTGACTCAAACTTGAGGACAAGAGTTATTGAAGCTCAAATTAAATATGAAGCCTACCTCTAGGTAAAAGAAAAGATTCAACGGGGAAAATCAAATGAAAAGTGTGAAGGTTATCATCTCAAAGAAGATGGTCTTCTTGTGTATAAAGGAAGATTGTATGTCCCAAATTGTGCAGATATGAAAATATAATAATAGATGGAATTCACCAAAGGCCATACTCAAGACACCGAGGATACCAAAATACCATAACAACAACGAGAAAACAATACTTTTCATTAAAGGAAATTTCAACTCAAAATGGGCCTCCTAAGGAAAATTAATAAAATAATATTTATTACTTTTGGAGGAAGAAAAGAAAAAACTACTTTTTTGTTCGTATTTTCAACCTATCTCCCTATGTTTTTACTCAAATTTCGATCAAGAGAGCTCATTGGATGCGGAATTAAATTCCTCATCCAACGAGTACCCACTTGACATACTTTTTGCATGCCTCGCTACGCTGAAAATAAGAAATACCTGAAAAAACGTAATGATGACATCATCATCACGTTTTTTCAGGTATTTTGTGTTTTTGGGGTAGCGATGCACGTAAAAAGTATGCAAAGTGGGTACTCGTTGGATGTGAAATTTAATTCCGCATCCAACGAGCTCTCTTGATCAAAATTTGAGTAAAAACATAGGGAGATATGTCAAAAATACGAACAAAAAAGTCATTTTTTTATGATACCTATCCCCAAATTTATATTAAAAAATTGTTTACCCTTTTTTTATTTTAAAGCATTTTGATTGGATAATACATAATGACATGTAATTTGCATTATTTTTGGAAGGCCCATTTTAAATTGAAATTTCCTCTAATGGGCATGGAATGAAGAAGGATATAACATAATACATCTCCAGGTGTCAAAAGTGGTAGTAGGTCAAGGAAGTGCATCAACATCTAGTAGGATTATTACATCCTTTTCCCAGTCCAGAATGGAAGTTGGAAGTGATTTCTATGTATTTCATAACATGTTTTCCAATGAACTAAGAAAGCATAATTCAATCATGGTTGTAGTGGACAAGCTATCAAATACAACCGATTTTATTTCAGTCAAGTCCACTCATAAAGAAAGTGACATATCATGTATCTTCATGAAATAGGTATTCAGAATACATGGATTACCCAAAGCGGTAGTCTTAGACCGAGATGACAAGTTCACATCCAAAATTTGAAAAGGGTTGTTTCAAGAATTAGGAGTTCACTTGAATTTTAGTACAACATATCATCCTCAAACATATAGGAAAACTGAAAGAGTGAATCAAGTCCTTGAAGCTATGTTAAGGATGTATATAATGGACAAACCATCCAAGTGGTAATATTACCTACACTTGGTAGAATTTGCATACAACAATGGTAATCAAGCAACATTACGAATGAGTCTGTTTGAAGCATTATATGGAAAATGATCTATAACTCCAGTGATTTTGGATAGTCTAGTAAGCAGGGTAGTCCTTGGACCAGAAATGCTTCAGGAGATGGAACATGAAATTGTTAGGATCATGCAGAATTTAAAGGTAGTACGGGATAGGAAAAAGAGTTATGATAATTTAAAAATAGTGAATAAGGAATTTAAAGTTTGGGACCATGTTTACTTGAGAGTTTGTTATCAGGAATATAGCACCTTTTGTAGGCAGAAGTTGTTCCTCTGGTCTGAATGGTTCATATCCAAAACAAATGAGTAACAACTAGGTTGAATACTTTCCTTGAAAGCTATAGATGCCTGAAATAAAACTTTGATGAAAGACTTGTAGACCTACAGAAGCACATCAAACATACAACAACATCAAAGATACTAGAAAACTATCCATAGATCCATATTAGTGACTAAGGAATCCAATAATATATATGTGAGATTTAAACACAACATATATATGGGAAGGAAATCAACTTTGCATTAATAGATGAATGAAAGAGCTTACAACTGTTTTTCCTTAGTGTCGATGCACTCCTTCACAAGACTAGCACCTCATCCCCGATAGCTCCAACTTGATCCTCTATGCTCTCTAATGAATTAGGCCAGGATGTTAATTCAGCAGCATAAATTTACTTCTTTCTTCTCCCCCCAACCATGGAGTATGAGCTTGCATTTATAGGGCTCAAAGGAATAAGAATGGTTTAAAAATTGGTGGGTGAGGTGGCCATGATATCCTCAAAGGAGGGATCTCAAGCTTAACTGACCCAGGTGAATAGGGATAAGGCTAGACACGAGGCTTTTGTTCTAGAAGCTTCGTGGAACCTCATTTTTTTCACTTTTTACCAAGGGCACCGCTTATACTTCTTTATGATAGAGCAGTGAAGGGTGAGAACCGCGCCAACAACAAAGGTTAAAGACAGTGGCACTGCCTGGTTTCCACATAACTTGGGTGGTGCTGCATAAGGTACCGCTTATCTTCTTGAGGGTAAGAGCGGTGTTTAAGTTCTATATGTTAAAACCAACACCTAGAGCATGTTTCACTTCAAGTTTGGGATTTGAAGGAAAATATTTGTGTTAGGGATCATATCACATGCTGGTGATAGAATTTGAGTGTAACATAATTCCCCCCAAAGCATGAGGCTAGAGGGATACGATACGCGAGAGATTTGATAGAGCAAGTTATCACTTCGAGGTAAGAGCCAGTTTGATTAGAGAGTGTCATCGAGTAGGCATATGCAATACATCAATACTTTTACTTGTGAATAAATGTAACCTCATCATGGCTATAGACCAATACAAGGAAGATCCATGAGAGGAATGAACAACTATGGATACTAGAATACAACATAGATCCATGTGATAGAGGACTCAAACTTGGACATAGCTACCAGATATATAACGTAGATCTATGTCATACAGACCCAAATTTGAGCATATCCACAACCATAAAAATGTGGATCCATGCTAGTACTTTATACAATATACTCCATCACAACTTGGGGAGAAAGTTATGAGTGCTTTTAACAAATACCCAAGGTCTTTGTCTCCTCTTCCACAAAGTACGATTCTAACCATGTGATTACAATGTTCTGAATTTGAACATGGTAGAAACCACTTGATTACCTGCCAATGATGTGAACCATTAACAAGTATGAGGAAGATCATCATTGATTTCAATGATTCCCAAGGTACCCTAGTACAATCTACTGAGTATCAATAGATTTTTTGATGTCGAACACTCAGTGGAATATTTTGATCAAAGGTCAATGATGTAAACCTATGTCAAGAGCGAGAGAATCTTTCATTGAGGCATACAAATATCAAGGTACTAAATTTGTTTCTAATATTATTTCGTGGATGATGAGCTGATGTCGACAGGAATAATCTCATTGAAGGAGGGCCAAGATGAATCCCACATCGACAACACGAAACTTGGAACAAAGTTCTGGAATGTTATAGATAATGTAACCATAAGACTGACTCAAAGTACTGACACAAAGGTTGTTTCAACTGCAGGGGTAAACTTCTTTCTTTCCTTTGAACATTGGGTGGCACGACAAAAGACTTGGCAGCATGACTAGACCAGACGGACACACAATACGACTATGGACAATGCATTCTTTTGAAAGACGCAAAGGAGTGACATGACTCATGAAAGCATATCAACTTGTAAGTCAGATGAATACCCAATTGAATGAATGATATGCAAACAAGACAAGTGCCATGTTCAAAGGTGACAAACAACTGCCATTCGATTTTCAAAATGACTCCCTTCCCTTAATTTTCCCATCATGATCGATGAGTGCCTCTTTTCATTTTTACAAGTCCAAAGAGGGTAACAAACACTCGTTTTAGCTCATCTGAAGAAAAGTCCATTCGCATATATTTCACGAACCTGAGAAAGGAGGGGTTTGTTCCTATAAAAGGGTCTTTTAGTGTTTAGTTTAACAAGTCCAATAAAAGCAAACTCGGTATTGTTCATGTTTAGAGATTCTGAACGAAGACGAAAGAAAACTCCAAAATGTCCTTTTTAGTAAATAGTCTATCTGAATTGAAAAAGAGATAACCTACCGTCGGAGAGACGGCTCTTCAATTAATTTTATGAGTATGAAGAAGACAAGCACTCTACAATATTTTCATATTTATGGAGTCTGAAAAGAGCTTAAAAGAGACTCCATTAGGTCTCTTTTTACGATGAGAAGTTTTACGAGCCTAAAAAGAATCAGAAAAAGGACTCGAAACTTTGATATTGAGTTCTGAGAGCGTGACCAAAGTGACGAAACAAACACTCGGGGACTTTTTTAGATTTATGGAAGTACGAAAAAGTCAAAAACAAACTCCCCATAGACTTTACTATTTCCATTTCTACCCCTGCAAGACTCAAAAATGATATTAACCTCTCGAACAATGACTTTAGTAGACTATATAGATGGATTTTATAATAATAATGATTTTAAAATATCAACATAGCATTAAAAAACCCTAAAATAGATATAAAAGTCATTTTAAATAGTAAAAATCAAACCATTTTACTATTTACCACTTGGTGAGAGCATTTTGGAGCAAATTTGAGCCAGATATTCAATTAGCGATTCTGGGAGATTCTACCATCCAATTCGAGCATTGTCAGAGCCATGTAAATGACAAAACCCCAACCTTTATTTTTAAAGAATCCATTTTTTATTTTACGAGGGTATTGGGTTGTTTTAGGCAAGTCCTAAACCTCAAATGTGGGCACCGCACCTGCCTCTTACAAGACAGGCGATACACCATGAGAACCGTGCATCCTGCATTGCACTCAGGCAGTGCCACCACTCTGTGCAAATGGAGCTTAGGCGATGTCAGGCGTGAGTGGGGAAAAATTAAATGGATAAGAAAAAGAACAAGTTTTTAATTGATTTTAATGATTGATTATATTTCTTATTGGTCCATTAATTGTTTTTGGCAGGTCCCAAGTGATAAAAAATGGTTATATGGAAAGAACGGCAACATGATGATGATGATGATTTTGCCAAGAGAAATGCAGGATGCATAGCGGCATTGAGGAATTGTGGCCTCCTCAAATTCTTCTGCACACCTGACATGGTGTCTCATGAGTGATTGCTAGAGTATATCATCCATATGTGGAACCCAGAGCAGCAATACTTCAAGGTAGGAGCCCATGTGTTGACAATTGAGGTAGAGGATATCTACCTCTTAACTGGATTATCAAGATGGGGTGTGTTACAGAGAGAAATTCCTATGGCTTGGGGTACCACAACAGACAGATTAACTCCAGAAATCAATCCTTTCCTATATGCAAGAGAAACCAAATATCTGACACTAAAGGATGTCGATTCATACCTTATTCTAGACGGTTGATGTAGATCCCCATTGTGCTTTTCCAATCTCACTTGTATTAGCAATTTGCTTCCTCAACATTCAGCAAACAAGACAAGCATGCTATATATAATTGTGGTAGACCTACTCTAGCATATATAATCAATAACATATAAGCATTTAAAAGAATTCATGGATCAAATACACATTCAAATACACATTATTGGACAGGAAAAGATATTTCTATTGATATAAAACAAAGATTACAATAGTGACAACCTCTGTCGGCATGTCTACGAATCGGAGAAACTGAGTCCCCCACTTGGGCCTCCACCACTTCAATCCTCCATCTCTCGATAGCAAGCTCACAAGCAAAAGGCAAGCCTGGGAAGAACACAAAGTGCTCCAAGGGACAAAGGGATGCAGACTCAAGTATAAGCTTCAGCAACAATGGACTATAGTTTTCTTTCTCTTCAATTCCTCTCCCTTCAATGTATCCAAAGGGTTTCTTATATATCTCTTCAATGGAGTAATGGAACGTCGAATCCAAGCAATCTCAAGGCATATGGAAGGCCAAGAGACAAGTGACTCAGATCCACATCAAGGAAAATTCCAAAATCATTTGGCCTTTGCACACATCCCAATGTATGTGGATTTAAGGGTCAAATCCACGTATATATGCGAGAAAGGGATTAAAATTCGCGTATGGAAATTATTGCATGTTTTTAGGGATGATCTTGGAAACATCAAAGGTACAAAAATGGTCTGTGGGGTCTAAAGAGTCTGCAGAGGGATAGGGAAGGTCATAAAGGTGTGATCCACCATGTGTAGTAAAATCAGCTGTAACAGATGCCCCCTAATGTGTGAGGTTAGAGGGGTCATACGATGGTCGAAATACATTATATGTCCATCCCAGAAGTGGAGTGATGAACAACCCAGTGGAAGAACCAACCATCCAATCAATACAATACAATGATCAAACTTTGCACATAACTGCAAGTAGATGTAGCAGTCCTAGATACATAAGAGTACAATGGCCATGAATAGGCATGATACAAATATGACATGTGTGGTCATCGCCACGTACAATATAGATAGCTCAGAATTTCCATGACGAAGGTCTACACATGATCATGATCTCCATGTAGGCTGAAGATATATAATGGATCAAGATCTCCATAATGGCTGGAAATATTTGACATATACTGGAATCAAGTCACGAGAGCTGAAATCTCATGAACACTGGCACGATCAAGGAGGTAGCATATATATGATGCCACTAGTCTCGAAGGTCTTCTACACAAACCACTACAAGTACATGTCCCACTATGTGAATAGAGGTGTCGAGGTCGAACATAGTAGTCCATTGTCTGATTACCGGTCATTGATGTATACTATTAATAGACGCAAGATCACCCACCAATAATGAAAATGGGAATCAAGGTACTAGAGTGTAAACTAACAAGTGTGAATAAATTTTTTGAGGTTGAACACTTGAAAGGATCCATTTATCAGGGGACATTGATGTATTCCCAAAACTGTCAATGGCGAGAGAACCTACCACTGATGACTGCAAGTCTCAAGGCACTCAAAAATGACTCTAGATTCCTATCCCAAAATAAATGATCTAAAGTCGATGGGATGAAATCTACTGGAAGGAGGGAATTAAGGCATCCCCCATCATCCAACACGAGGTACTCAACAAAGCTATATAATGTGGAAGGACTCGATCATAATGTGCACGAACCAGTAAGTGTATCGGGAATGGCCGACATGCAAAGTTAAGATAATTGAGGAATAGCCGACTCAGGTTTCAAATTCCTTCGAACAAGAGCATAAAGGTGAATGGTGACTGAATGTAGGCAGCATAAACTCGATATACAAAACCGGGACATCTCTGCAACACAGGAGGGATCGACAGAGGCTCCATAGGGACTGGAAGCTTAACCAGTTAGTGGAGATAAACTCAGAGAAATGAGTAGAGATCCTAAATTCAAACTATTAACCCAACCAATGGATGTGATATACAATGCTCTGTTCGAAGGCAACACGACTCGACTACTGCCAAAGATAAAATATTTTCTTGTCTGGCTTTTTGGTTTTTTTATTTTTTTGGAATTTTTCAAATATTTTCAAAATCTTGAAAAAGAATAAAAGTGCTTTATAGTTACAGACTAGGAGGAGACTAGTGTCAATGGGCAAACAAACTAGTTCCAAGCAGCGAAACATACCTATGCTCAATGCAAGAATACATGTGTAGGATAGTGACACTCGGGGGAAAGTCCCCTCCTAGTAAAAATAGGGAATCAAGATGCAAAGGATGGCTCTGTGTGGCTAGACATGATATAGGCTCAGGCTATATGGCTGATACTCAAAGGTAGGGAAGCCGGTATAAGGCTCAATAATGCAGGAAAAGCTCATGATAATGCAATTACAACTTGACATAAGGGAGTCCTGAGGAAACAGGCCAGCAAAAGATCAAGAGAAGTATGAGGCTCTTGCGAAATGACATGGCGATACTATACAATGGACTCCCACACCTTAAAGGATAAAGTGTTGGCATGGGCACCAAATGCAAACAAGGAGCTAACTAGGGTACCCATGTAAGGTCAAACTCTACCATTCACATCATGTCACTTCTCAAACAGCAAGAAGGTTCCGTGAAAAGATAGAATGGGTTCGTACCTAAGGTTATAATGAAATGGTCATAAGGTCATGCAAAATGCAAACGAAGGTGAAATATAACCTATATGCCAGTTTAAACATCATAACTGAGATCAGCACGAACAGGTCAAAACAATGGTTGAAATAGTGCTCAAAACGGTCTCCTACATCATCATATTAGTAAAAAACGGTCCAAAAGGGTCAGAAACAATTCAAAACTATAGAAAAGGGGGTAAAAATTTGAAAAATTTTGAAAAAATTCTATAAATAGTAAAAAATTCAAAACACTATATATCATTTGAAATTTTTACCCAATTGAGCTCAAAACTTCAAACGTGAATTCCGAGAGTTTCGTCCGGCAAAATTTGACACCGTTTTTTCCAGGTAACTTCCCATGCCCTGCTCTTCCATTTGCATGTAAATTTTTTGAATTTTCATGGTCAAAATCAATTTCTATGCCATTCCAAGATATTCGCTTTGGCCCACATGAAAATCGAGGATTTTTCCGTGTATAGGGCTGGCTATACGCAGAAAAATGGCCCATAGTCGCGTACATATGCGGCTGTTTTACAAACAGTCGCGTATGCGACCGCGTTTAATGTTTTTTAAGACAAATAATGACCAAAAATCAATGTAAATGTGTAGGATGGTTCTAGAATGGAGGGAGAGAGAACATGGGGACGTAGAAGAGGCTGTACGAGGCGATCTAATGGCTCAACAAGCTCTTCGTGCATGTGGGTTATACAAGTTTTGGTGTCTTGGGGGCTTAAGGGCCAAACCAAGACTACTATAGATGCTAGTAGACTACTGGGATCCTGACTCAGAGTCATTCCATATCAACGGGATGTCCCTCACTATAGAGGTGGAGGACATATACTTCATTACAAGATTGTCCCGACGGGGGGAAGTGGTGAACCTACGTTCTCGTGGGCCTGGAGGTGTCCTCACCATTGATGAGTATATTGTTGTATACTATTATCCAGACACAGAGAAGGTTGTGAGTTAGATCCAACAAACTCCATATAGGTACTAGGTCTGAAGGCCATACTACTGACACTCAGCAGGATAGCAGGGCTAGCCTCACTCCACCAGGCCTCACTGCCCTTGATGTTCTATGCAGTGGAGTGCATGAGATCCATAGTTTATGATTGGAGTACTACACTATTGAGTAACATGAAGTAATATCTCAACAACTGCAAGATGGGCAGGGTACGAAAATTTCGTTTTAGTAGTATACTGAGCATGTTCTTCTTCAAACGTGTTATGGGGATTAACCCTAGAGTTGACGTTCCTCCTCATGGGGTTCGAGATCAAGCCCAATGACATTGGGTAGATGCGATGCACAGAATGGGTGGAGGTAAGGTGTCTAACCCCTACCTAGTTGATTTCTTTCCATGGTGGCAGTGGCAGATAGTTGCCATCGATGATTACCCCTATGTGGGGATAGATTTTTGAGGAGATCCCAACATGCCCCTACCACCAGGATCATCATATGGTGACATTGGTAATGAATCCCAACCCTCTTTTTAAGTTTTTTGAATTATTTAATTTTTTGTGTTTTTTTATATGTGGAACCAAAAGACATGTTTTTGCGTGATGACACATAGTTGCTAATACAAGCAAGATTGGAAAAGCTCAACGGGGATCTACATCAACTGTCCAGAATAAGGTACGAATCGAGATCCTTTAGTGTTAGATGTTTGGTTTCTATTGCATATAGGAAAGTATTGATTTCTGGAGTTAATTTGTCTATTGTGGTACCCCAAGCCATAGGAATTTCTCTCCGTAATAGAATTGGCGACTCAATTGGGGATATGGAAGGTCGAATCCGAGCGATCTCAAGGCATATGGAAGGCCAAGAGACAAGTGACTCGGATCCACATCAAGAAAAACTCCAAAATCATTTGGCCTTTTGAACACATCCCGATGTATGTGGGTTTAAGGGTCAAATCCATGTATATACATGAGAAAGGGATTAAAAGTCACGTATGGAAATTATTGCATGTTTTTAGGGATGATCTTGGAAACATAAAAGGTACAAAAATGGTCCATGGGGTCTAAATATTCTGCAGAGGGACAGGGAAGGCCATAAAGGTGTGATCCACCATGTGTGGTAAAATCAGCTGTAATAGGGTGCTCCGATTTCATTGAATGGTTCCCTTGGAGGGGATGTGACTACCCAAGATTTGATCGACCGTTACTGCCTTCCTAGTACTAGAACTTCGAGGAATAAAATTCCCATCAAGGCACTGAGGGATGATCCTCTCCGTACTATTCTTTTCACCGTGCAGAGGTTGGCTGGGATCCAAGGGCCTCATCAGGATTCTAGGGCACACATGTTATATGCGATAGAGGATATGGAACCTACTATATTTAACTGGGTAGAGGCATTACTACCAGTCTTCAAGGACCAGCTGACCAAGTGTTGGTAGGGAGAGCTAAAACAGTTTGGCTATGGTTCCATCTTAGCCTGTTTCTTCTTTGAGCGGGTCCCTCATTTGAGGCCCCAAGTGGTTTTTACTGAGTTGAGGGAGAGAGACCCTCATATGCTGAGGTGGGTCAGGATCATGGCCTACACAGGAGTAGGAAGAGGGAAAGTGAAGTTCGGGGCTCCATTTTTCTCCTGGCTGAACGATCAAATCCTCATGGTCGAGGATTATGCGTATGCAAGCACATATTTTAGAGGTGACCCTGACCTACCACTTCCACCTAACAGATAGTGGGGAGACATGGGTAAGAAACAAAACCCTAAGATGGCCATTTGTATTTTTGTATTTTAATGTTTTTTTATTTTTTATGTATAGTAACAAGACCTGAAAATTTCCATGCAGATGCAGAAGTGGCACAACATGGGGTATATTCCCCACTGGACAGACGAGTGAGATGTCAGTTTGTTCAATGAGGTGACGACCCGATGGGAGATCTAGAGAAGAACCTAGAGAGGTTGACTCTAGACATACCCTATGCATCCATCGATGATCTCCTGATGCGATATCAGAGGCACACAGCAGGAGTTCTAGGCCATTTTAGTCGTTTGCTATGTAGGGTAGTGCAGGTTGTGATATGATACTGTTGGGGCGTGCACCCTAACGGTCCTTAAGTTGGGTAACTCCGTAGTTTTTTTGGGAGTTTGTAAGCGGAGTTATGACTCAAAATAGTCTTAGGGGTGTCGGGGTTGAGTCAAAGCCCTCTTTTTGTAATAAACCCATGGTTTAAGTCCAGGGTTTAGGGTTCAGGGTGCCCATGGTTTAAGTCCATGGTTTTGTAATAAGTGCACTGTATAAATAAGCACTTTTGTAAATGAGTCAAGTTAGGCTTTTAATGTAAGATGAATTGATGCGAAGCTAAGGCTATTTTGTAAGAAAAGGTTAAGTCCCAGCTATGTGCGTGGATGACCTCTCCAGCTATGTGTGCAGAGGGTTTTTGGGTGATTAAGAATATCTGCAGTTGTGTGCGCAGAGGCCTGCAGCTGTGTGCGTGGTTTTGAGGACTTGAAGGGATCTGCAGCTGAGTGCGCAGATCAGAACTGTGGTTTTTGTAAAGAGTTGAATAAAACACAGTTCTGTGGACGTAGCCCCTACACTGGGGGTGAACCACGTTATATCTTGTGTTGTGGTTCTTTGTGTTGTTTCTGTTATGTTCTTTTATGCATTGATAAATATATATCTGATAAGTAAGATCACTGCTAAAATACTAACTTCGCTGTGAATTCCCAGTAAAGGGTTAAGCAAGTCACTATTTGTTTATCTAACTGCGAAGTTATATATGTGAATGTCGAAGCTCTGTGTTGTATGATTATAAGTTATTAAAGGCTAAAGGTACAGTAATATCCCTCTTCTGCTTACAGAAACCTGATTCTGCGGCACCCCATAGCTGTTTTGGGTGAGACTGCAACCTGTTCACAGGTTGTTGCCGAAAGGGCCAACACTGTGGGTCTTTTGTTGGTGCAAAGTGAATGGTATAAAACCTGGGTCTGCCCTTTTGCCCAACAAATTGGTTCCATTGCCAGTTGAACTCAGTATCTGCTCAAGAGGGGTTTATGTCGTACCTAGAGGGCTATGTTCTGGAGACCCTCTATGACAGAAATCGGTGACTAGATTGAAGAGACCTATCTGAAATTTGCTGAGCATGAGAACAAAGATCCGCGTTGTAGTTCGGATGACTTTTTACAAAGGTATGTTTTTTCTTATGTGTATGAAATTTTCTTTGGTAGTATCCACATAGAGTTGCACTAGTGGTTATCCAGGTTGATAGAGAGAAGGACAAACTTCCAAGAAGGTCAGTTTCCTGATTGGACCCTCGCAAGAATTAACGCATTGAAAATGGTGAACAACGAGATATCCCGAGCTGTTGATTTCTGGACGACGTGAACCCTTGAAGCATTTGTGATGGAGTTTGCCATCGACACAAGTACCTCTTTTAGCGAAGTTGAATGACAGTTTTTCAAAGGACCAAGGGGTAAGTACTTAAATTCATTTAGTTTGTGAATTAAAATGCTATTGGCTGAAAAAGGTATATTGCTCATTGAATTAGACTGTTATATTTAGTATTACTAACATATGTTTGCAAGTGAAAGTACCTTCGATGAGCAAAGTGGTTTGCTGCGAAGTGGAAAAAGGTACAAGTGAAATTTTGAGTCCTATACCCTAGGTCAGGATACCGATTCTACCCTCGTAAGTCCAGCAGCCTCAGAACCCAAAGAAACCCCTTCTATTGGAAACCCTCCGGTAACCCCGCAGCGCAGACCTATTATCCCTGAGAATTCGTCGCAGTCTGAAAGTAACCCTAGCCCGAGTATTCCTGTCACAAGTCAGTCTACCCCAGTAAGTTCTTCCCCGCATGCTACCAGTCCCCCTCCAACCCCCCCTAGATCTACCATGGCCCACATGAATGATGATATTAAGCTCCATGTTTTCAAAGGAACTGGATCAGAGGATCCAGGACAGTTCCGGTTCTTATGTGAAGCAGTGTGGACTGCTAAGAACATTACGGATCAAGATACAAAAAGAGCGCAGCTAGTTACTTCTTTTAGAGACAACGCTTTGACCTGGTTCATGAAGTTTTCCAGTACTCAGAACTATGTCTTGGCTGATATAAAAGCAGCATTGATAAAGGAATTTAAGAAGCCGAAATCAGAGTCGCAGTGTATTACTGAACTAAAGGAAATTCAGCAGAGGTGAGGAGAATCAGTGTGGGACTTTGATCAGAGGTTCAAAGTTCTACTAGATCAAGTCCCACACTCATGCAACAGAAGGTTGCTGACCAGCAAGAGGCTCTGGAAATTGTGATGAAGCTTGAAACCGCTCCTGTTGAAGATAATTCTGGTATAGCCCAAATACAAGCACAGTTGGCAGCGATGGCTCTGGAGCTTCGTGACATGAAGAAATGCAAAGCTGTTCGAGAAGAGGTTTGGCATACATGATGTCAGATAGAGGGTCATGACAAGGAACAGTGTCCTGCGGTAAGAAATTACCTGAATTCTGGTGTGCCAAACCCATTCAACCCTAGTGTCCTATATTGTGAGATTTTTAGGACAACCGGACAGCATCGACCTGAAGACTGCTATTTACTGCAGAGGTATGTGCAAGTCCCCAAGAAACCCTATTGCAAATTCTGTAAGTCAGTGGGACATAATGAAGATGAGTGTCGTAGTTTTGACCTAATGAGAGAGCGCACTTATGATGCTTATCGGTTACAAAATGATGCACAAGGCAATAAGGTATATGGTTACTATGGCGGGGCACTAGGTCACGGTACTTTTGGAGGTCGCGGTCATGGTGGTATGGCTGGCAGAGGACGAGGTCAGGTGGTGTGTTATAACTGTAACCAGGACAGACATCTAGCTCGAGACTGTTAGAACCCAACTACGACATGCCGGTATTGCAGAACAGTTGATCATGTCATTGAGTAGTGCCCACAGCTAATAGCAAAGATTTAGGAAAGAAATAGTGCCCCAACTCAGCATATTCAGCTAATTTCTATGGAGCAATGACCTGTCCCAGCCATTAATGTTGTTACCAGGAGTGGAACCATGACGAAAGTGCAGAACAAGGAAAAGCATCCTGATGAGGCTTGGGTTCGTAAGGCCCTAGATAAAGTCCCAGCATTTGATGTTGAAAGAGAAAAAGAGACATTCATGGAAGCCAAGAGATATTTTGCTGACCAAAGCACATCAGTAGCACCTGCGCAACAACCTCAACAGCAGTCGTAGCCGAAGCCAAGATTCAGGAAAGAAATAGTGCCCCAACTCATCATATTCAGCTGATTGCTATGGAGCAACGACCTGTCCCAGCCATTAATTTTGTTACCAGGAGTGGAGCCACGATGGAAGTGCAAAACAAGGAAAAGAAGCCTGACGAGGCTTGGGTTTATAAGGCCCCAGAGAAAGTCCCAGCATTTGATGTTGAAAGAGAAAAAGAGACATTCATGGAAGCCAAGATAGATTTTGCTGACCGAAGCACATCAGTAGCACATGCGCAACAACCTCAACAGCAGTCACAGCCGCAAGAAGCTTCGACAGATAAAGTAAGTACAATGTCTTCCTTTTTACAGAGTTGCATGAATCTCTTAAGGAATCAGAATGCTTTAAATGAATTACAAAAATTTATTGCTTCTTGCGAACCTCAGCGAAGTTCTTGTAAGGAAAAAACTGTTCATAGAATCAGAAGAACTGGCAGGGAAATGAGATTGAATACTCAGATAGAAGAGTATGATATGACTGATGTCATCTTGGATCTAGGATCAAAAGTAAATGTCTTAACCAAGCAGACCTGGGAACAAATGGGAAAACCCACCCTGGAATGGTCCCCTATACAGTTAAGGTTAGCCAATCAGCAGAAGATTGTGCCCCTAGGAAGATTTCCTAGTGTCCCAGTAGATATTGATGGAGTCAGTACCTTCGCAGGATTCGAAGTTATTGAGATTATTGATGATATCAATCCCTATCCAGCCTTGTTAGGAATTGAATGAGCAATGTAAAATGCTATAGTCATTAACCTTAAGAAGAGACAGATGACCTTCGAAGGGAAGGGTTTGAGAGTCATAGTGCCACTGGACCCTTTTCAAGGGGAAAGGTACACAGAACCACTCAGGGATGAAGATCAGGATGTCCTGGATCATATCTATAACATTACAGCGAAGGAAGAAGATTATGTTGACCCTACTACCGAAGGTATCATGGATTGGTAGTGTGACAGCTCCTGTATGACGGACTCAGATGATGGTTTAGAGAACTGGCAGAACAGACTGTATGAGCTACATGGACATAGATATGCCAGGATTACCAAGTCTCTCAGATGGCTTAGCTCACAGACAAGAGCCTTACCTATTTTTGATGGTTTGACAGACCCAGAAGGGTTTATTGTTCAATTCTCAACGCAGGTACTAGACTCACAGAAAATGGAGACTTTAGATTCAGCATTCAGAGCCACAGCAGCTAGATGGTGGAATGGTCACAAAAAGTACATTCATAGTTGGGAATTTTGTCAACAGTCCCTTCGCCTGAGATTCATGGATCGACCTCAGGAGGTGTGAAGTAGGTTTAATGGTAGGACTAGCCCCCAGGAACATTTGGAGCAGTGCTACGAAGCCTGGAAGCGTGTCCCTCGTGAAGAATGGGTACATAGGTTTGTGCATACTCTGGAACCTATAGCAAAAAATTGGTATGCGGAACTCGAGCTTCGCCATGGTACTGTAACTTGGGATACTCTTTTTGATAGTTTTGTGCTGACATTCTCTATTAATGACGTTTGTCTTTCTTTAGACGCAGCTATCAGGTTGGTCCATACCAAGTTGTTTGATGATCAAGAAATAACAGAGTACCAACCTAATTGGAAGGCACAAGAAGCTAATGCAGTCAAATGTTATAACCTCACAATTGACGAGGATGACGATCCGTGCAACATTGACATTCCTAAGTCAGAAGGACACTGTGAAGTGCATGGACCAGCAATTGAAGCACCTGAAGTGACTCAGCCCTTGAAGATGTGGACAGTAAACATTGGGTTAGAAGAACATCCCAACTACGCTACCATTGGAGATTATTGGGATGAAGAAATGGTGAGCAAAGTGACCCAAATTCTCCATGAGTATCAGGACCTATTTCCGACAAAGTTATCAGAGATGAAAGGTATCCTTGGTGATATCAGAGTGATCAAGATCCCTTTGAAACCTGATGCGAAGCCTGTGAAGCAGCGCCTTTATAGGTTGAATCCTAAATATAAAGAAAAAGTTAGATTGGAGCTAGATAAGATGCTTGTTGCAGGAATTATTGAGCCTGTTGAAGAATCTGAATGGGTCAGTCCTATGGTGGTTCAAGAAAATAAGACTAAGGGGGAAATCAGAATTTGTGTTGATATAAGGAAACTGAATGATGCCTGCTTGCATGATCATTTCCCTACCCCCTTTACAGATGAGGTTTTAGACAATGTCGGAGGTCAGGAAGTGTACTCTTTTACTGATGGAGTTTTAGGGTACCATCATATCAGAATTGCTCCAGAAGATCGACATAAGACAACCTTCGCTACAAAAATGGGATCCTTTCAGTATACAGTTATGCCCTTTGGATTGAAGAATGCACCTGCTATTTTTTCTAGAGTTGTCATCTCTGCATTTAAGGAATTTATACATAAATTCTTAGAAGTTTATTTTGATGACTAGACTATCTTTGGGTTACTAAAAGACCATGTAGCTAGTTTAATACTTATGCTGGACAAGTGTAGACAGCATCAGATTTCCTTGAACTTGAAAAAGTGTATCTTTTGTGCACCTTTTGGAATTTTGCTAGGTCATATTGTATGTAAACAAGGATTGATGATGGATCCTGCGAAGATAGCCATTATTGTGAACTTGCCACCTCCGATGTCTGTTAAGCAACTTCACACCATGCTTGGTCATACTGGATATTACAGGAAATTCATTAAAGGATATACTCAGATCACAACCCCTATGGAAAAGTAGTTGAAGAAAGATATTAAGTTTGAATGGACAGCTGAGTGTCAAGAAAGCTTGGATATTTTGAAGAAAAAGATGGTAACTACTCCTATCCTAGTCTTCCCTTATTGGAATAAGGAGTTTCATGTGCATGTCGATGCATCCTCCATTGCTCTGGGTACAGTATTGGCTCAGTCAGGTGAAGGTAATATTGATCACCCTATTGCTTTTGCAAGTAGAAAATTGTCCACAGCAGAAAAGAATTATACTACGACAGAACGCGAAGGTCTAGCTATGGTTTATGCATTACAGAAGTTTCGGCATTATCTGTTAGGATCTCATTTTAATATGTTCACTGACCATTCTGCTTTGAAATATTTGGTTAACAAGCCTGTGCTAGGTGGAAGGATATGTAGATGGCTGATTTTGTTTCAAGAATATGACTTTGAGATCATAGTTAATCCTGGAAGACTTAACCTAGGACCTGACCACTTGTCGAGGCTCGAGTCAGGAGAAGAACCCACTAGTTTGGACGAAGGTCTTCCTGATGCCCAGTTGTTTGCAATCTAGATGGTTGATGATTATTTTCAGGATATTGTTCAGTACTTGTCTATAGGTTTTGGACCCACCGAAATGAAAACACAGCAGAAGAAGCAGTTGGTGGTTCGAGCAGCCAACTTTACCTTAATAACAGGACAGCTATATAAGATGGGACTAGATGAAATACTGCGCAGATGTGTCTTGGAGCATGAAAAACGACTCATTTTGGCTAAGGCACATTCTGGAGCAGCAGGAGGTCATTATGCAAGAAAAGCTATAGCACAAAAGATTCTGATAGCTGGATTGTGGTGGCCCACAATTCATAAGGATGCAAGAGAGTATTGCCACAGCTGTGACATCTGTCAGAGGACAGGAAAACCATCCAGGAGGGATGAGATTCTTCTAGTTCCGTAGGTAATTTTACAATCCTTTGACAAGTGGGCTATTGATTTTGTTGGACCAATCAATCCCCCCGCAAAGAAATCTGGAGCAAGGTACATTATTACAGCAACTAACTACCTGAATCGTTGGGACAAAGCTCAACCAGTCAAGAACTGTAGTGCTGTTACAGCTGCAAAGTTCATCTTCGACAACATCATGTCAAGATTTGGGTGTCCTAGAATTCTTATGAGTGATCAAGGATCACATTTCCTCAATAAGACTATTGAAGTATTGACTGAAGAATTTCAAGTATATCATCAGAAGAGTACTGCCTATCATCCTCAAGCAAATGGAACTGTTGAAGCCTTTAACAAGATCCTTGAAAATGCTCTGACAAAGGTTTGCAATGTTAACAGAAATGATTGGGATCTTAGAATTCCAGCAGTACTATGAGATTATAGAACCACCTGCAAGAAGTTGACAGGACATACACCTTTTAGGTTGGTCTATGGACAAGAAGCAGTCATGCCCATGGAGTACATTGTGCCTAGCCTCAGAATATCTTCCTTCACAGAGATGGATGACCCAGCTATAATGAAATAAAGGCTGGCAAAGATACTAGAACTTGAAGAGGACCGATTCATTGCGGGGTTCCAGCAGCAAGTGCAGAAAGATAGAGAAAAATCCTGGCATGATAGACACATTAAGAAGAAGCAATTCCAGGATGGTGATCTTGTGCTCTTATATGACAGCAAATTCATGAAATTCCTAGGTAAGTTCCAGACACATTGGAAAGGACCATACATAGTGCAGAAAGTTACTGATGGTGGCGCAGTCCAGTTAGCTAAATTGAATGGAGAACTTTTACCTTCCATGGTGAATGGAAGTAGATTAAAGAAGTACAGGGACAAGCCCGGACCCCTTAATTAGAAGTAACAGCAGGAAGGAGAGTCTAAGTACCAAGAATAGTTGGAATTGGGTACCAGACTATAATGAAGTTGTTCTCAAAAGCTACAAAGTGTTGAAGACTGTCAAAGTTCGAAGGTTGAAGTTTGGTTGCCGCTTATGTCAGACGGGTCAAAGGTCAATATTGTGTCGAAGGTACTCATTGTGGAAAAGCTAAAGTTAGTATGTCGAAGAACAAAGGTGTGTCGCAGCCTAAAATGTGACTGATGGGACAAACTAGACTTGGCGATGCCAGCACGTGAACTGCCTCAGCTGCCTATAATGATGAAGATCTTGGGACAATCTAGCACCATGTGGACAGGATTTACCGTCACTCCATCAGATTTGGCATCATTAATGCACCATGATGACAGATTTTGATTGCGAGATTCTATAAGAAGCTACATCGGCCCGTGACTCTTGCATTTTGTATTGCTTTGAGTTTTCAGTTAGCACCATGTCGAATGATCGTGAAGTCCAGGAGTTATTACGAGAGTTCAGGGAGAGAGGTCTGCAGAACCTTCTGAGTAATCCACCTATGCAGAAATGTTCGACCAGGACAAAGAAAGACAGAATTTCACTCTAAGAAGGAGGAAGAAAGGAAAAAGTTCGCTCTAGGTGGAGTGAAGAAAGGCACTGGGCCTCACGAAAAAACTCTAGAGGATTCTGTGATGTATCCTCCTAGCTAGGTAGAGTGGAGGCAGATGTTTGTCTTATGCAAAATCACATTGACACGCAATTCTGGGGGTATCATCTGTTAACAGCCCCAAGTTGTGGAAGGTCAAATGTTCGATAGGCAGGAAGTTCAAAGGAGGGGGGCGCTGATAGATTTAGATGGCCCAATGACTCCCATGACCATCATAAATAGACGGAGATGCAGATGGATACAGATCCTGACAGAATGCGAAAGGAGACCATATAGAAGGAACAGCAAGGACGACGATGTAGCCTCAGCCAGTAGTTTACTATCGTCGTCAACAAGATTCTACCACCAGAAAAGCAGCAGAGTGTCCCGGGACGAGCCAGTGGTGAGTCTTAGGGGCCTGTTGGGGAGCGCACTCTAACGGTCCTTAAGTTGGGTAACTCCACAGTTTTTGTGGGAGTTTGTAAGCGAAGTTACGACTCAAAATAGTCTTAGGGGTGTCGGGGTTGATTCAAAGCCCTCTTTTTGTAATAAACCTATGGTTTAAGTCCAGGGTTTAGGGTTCGAGGTGCCCATGGTTTAATTCCATGCTTTTGTAATAAGTGCACTGTATAAATAAGCACTTTTGTAAATGAGTCAGGTTAGGATTTTGATGTAAGATGAATTGATGCGAAGCTAAGGCTATTTTGTAAGAAAAGGTTAAGTCCCAGCTATGTGCGTGGATGACCTCTGCAGCTGTGTGCATAGAGGGTTTTTGGGTGATTAAGAAGATCTACAGTTGTGTGCGCAGAGGCCTGTAGCTGTGTGCATGGTTTTGAGGACTTGAAGGGATCTGCAGCTGAGTGCGCAGATCAGAACTGTGGTTTTTGTAAAGAGTTGAATAAAACATAGTTCTGTGGACGTAGCCCCTACACTGGGGGTGAACCACGTTATATCTTGTGTTGTGGTTCTTTGTGTTGTTTCTGTTATGTTCTTTTATGCATTGATAAATATATATCGGATAAGTAAGATCACTGCTAAAATACTAACTTCGTTGTGAATTCCCAGTAAAGGGTTAAGCAAGTCACTATTTGTTTATCTAACTGCGAAGTTATATATGTGAATGTTGAAGCTCTACGTTGTATGATTATAAGTTATTAAAGGATAAAGGTACAGTAATGTCCCTCTTATTCTTATAGAAACCTGATTCTGTGGCACCCCATAGCTGTTTCAGATGAGACTGCAACCTGTTCGCAGGTTGTTTCCGAAAGGGCCAACACTGTGGGTCTTTTGTTGGTGCGAAGTGAATGGTATAAAACCCAGGTCTGCCCTTTTACCCAACAGCTACCATGAGCATCACCAGACAGTTCTACATGATGTTTTACTAAAAGCTCATATAGATTCAATATTTTGTATGATTTTGTGCTTCCTAAAATCTAGAGTGCTTCAGATGAGGTCTTGTGACCTATTTTGTAAAAAACACTTTATATATATATATATATATATATACAGACTTTTACTTCTGATGTTTATATGCTTCAAATGGAAAATGTATTTACATGAGTTTTATATGTTTTTACTATTTATTTACAATATGATGAACCATGTTTGATTTTCATGTTATGAATGGGAAATATACCAGTCTAGGATATCATTTGCTAATGAATCAGCAACTGCATTATCTTCCCTAGGGATATGCCTATAAGTGATAACCTCCAATGACCTTTCCAATAGACATACCCTCCAATAGAGATGGAGCAGTATAGGGTTTCTAATGGTATATACCTGGTTCAAATGACAAACCACTAACTGTGAGTCCATGAAAACTACCAAGTCACGAATGTCCCGGGATGCAGCCTCAGTCAAAAGACCTATGACTGCTTCATACTTGGTGATATTGTTGGTAGCAGGACCAATACAAACTGCTCCCAAATTGACTAAATCATGTGTATGGAAATACAAAACCCATGCAGCTGAAGCAAGGTTCAAGGTATGGAGGCAACCACCATCAGTGAAGCCATAAAAAGCCATCTGATCTGCATAACCAAAACATGGTATAAACAGTCTAGACATTAAAATCAAAACCATATTGAAAATACTAAAGCACACTAAAAATTCAAACAATGTACATATATCAAGGTACCATACATAAATGATTTAGGCATAGTACCTCTTCAGGTACAACCCATTGTGAGGTTGCTTGAAGGGGACTCCGTCATAGTCCATGAGCTCATAGGCCCCTTTCTCTAAAAATTTGGAAACAATAAAAGGATCGTACCACATTGATTCAAACTTCTCTTTTCCTAGCTTATCATGTCTTTGATCATAAGTCAGGACCAGGTCACCTTTTCTAAACACACGAGGTTCGACAGATTTATCGTATTGCGCCTTGACACATTTCTTATGTGCCTCATTAACTAAGGTAGCATCTCGTCTAGTTTCATCAAGGTTGGTCAAGTATAAAAAAAATTATTCCTCAGTAGAAGTATTAGGGAGAAGTTCAATGGAAAGTTTAAAAGATAGAATCTAACACTGAATAGGTAGGACAACTTCTAGCCTTGTATACTAACTAAAATGGCGTAAAACCAATTGTTGTTTTTACTGAAGTTCTATAAGCCCAAAGAGTGGAGAAGAGAGTCTGGTGCCGGTTGGATTTGTGATCTCCAACCATCTGGCGTAGCATAGTTTTTAAAACTTTGTTAATGGCCTCAACTTGACTATTAGCTTGCGGATAATAGGTAGTTGAGTTTTCATGGCGAAAACCTAGATTAGCACTTAGCTCTGCCATCATCTAATTCCAGAAATGTGATCTGTGATCAGTGACAATAGATTCAGGAACTCCAAACCTAGCTATTACATGGTTAAAAATGAAGAGGGAGGCAGTCTTACCATCCTATGCATATGTAGGCATAGCCTCAGCTCACTTAGTGCAATAATCCACGGCTACTATGATGTAACCATGCCCCCAGGATGATGTAGGCTTACAATGCATGAAATCTATCCCCCATTTGGCGAAAGGGCCAACGACAATGATGGGGTGTAACATAGTAGGGTGGGTGTGCTTTTTCTGATAAAAGTGCTGACAGGGTGGGTATTTCTTAACAACCTCGTGACAATATTTAAAAATAGAAGGCCAAAAATAGCCAACATGGAGGATTTTCTGAGCTATAGCCATCTGCCATTCAAGCTGAAGATTGGAAAGCTCAACAGGGATCTACTTCAACCGTCCAGAATAAGGTACGGGGTCTGATCCTTTAGTGTTATACATTTTATGTCTATTGCATATTGGGAAAGATGGTTTTCTAGAGTCAAGTCTGTCTGTTGTGTTACCCCAAGCCATAGGAATTTCTCTCTGTAATAGGGCCAACGACAATGACAGGGTGTAACATAGTAGGGTGAGTGTGCTTTTTCGGATAAAAGTGCTGACAGGGTGGGCATTTCTTAACAAACTCGTGACAATATTTAAAAATAGAAGGCCAAAAATAGCCAACATGGAGGATTTTCTGAGCTATAGCCATCCTAAAAAGATGACCGCCACATGCTCTAGAATGGCAGTCATTTAGAACATGTTTAGCCTCGTCATGGGTGAGGCATCATCAGAGAATGGTATCTATACCATGTCTATACAATGTATCATTGAGGATAAGATAGTACTTCATGTGGTGACGAATGCGCCGACGATCATCATGAGATATAGTAGGCTGAAAACATTGTGTCTGGAGATAAATGATTAAATCTCGATGCCATAGATCAGTTGTGCTTATTAGGAACATAAATTCATCTGAGAATGAATCACTGGGTTCAGAATTCGTTAAAGCATACAGAAGGTCACACATCAGCTCTGCAAAGACTAATGATTTCTTTGAAGTAGCTTTGGCAAACTCAAGGTCAAACTCTTGTAGGATGAGAATCCATCGAGAGTATTTTTCCCCTAGCACCTGACAAGTCAAGATGTAGTACATAGGGTTTTGGTCTGCAAGTATGGTAGTGCTCCGAAGCAGGATGTAGCGACGAAAATTTTGGACAGTAATGATCGTAGCCAATGATAGCTTCTCCACATGCGAGTATCGAGTTTCAGAATCGAGAATATTCTTATTGGTGTAGTAAATCACATGTTCTAGGCCGTTCTGGTTCTCTTGGGATAAAACCATTCCGATAGTAGTAGTAGAGGCAGCAACATACAAGAGAAAATCCTTCAAGTAATCTGGGGGGTGTATCACGGGTGAATGAGTCAGAGCATGCTTAAGATTATCAAAGGCTCACTGGGCCTGGTCATCCCAGAATAATAGAGTATCCTTCTTAAGGAGACGCATATAACAATGCATTTTATCAGCATAGTTACAAACAAAATGACGAAGAAAGTTTACCTTCCCTTGCAAAATTTGGAGTTCAAGCAGGTTGGTTGGGGTAGGTAGAGAAATTATTGCAGCAATCTTTAATGGATCAATTTGAATACCATCCTTGGAAACCATGAATCCTAAGAGACATCCCGTCTCAACTCAAAAAACACATTTGTGTGGGTTCAACCGTATTTTGTAAAGGCGACATCTCAGGAAAATGACTCTAAGATGTTGAGGATGGTCTTCCTATTGTTGTGAATGCGTAGGGAGGTCATTGAGGTATGGCTCCATGATGTTCTTAATGTCATGAAATGCATAGGAAATAGCGCACTGAAATGTGGCCCCAGCATTCTTAAGACCAAAGGGTAACTTCCTGTAGGAAAATGTTCCCCATGGGCATATAAATTCCATCTTATGTTGATTGGCAGGCAATATCTCAATCTGATTGTAGCTGAAAAATCCATCCATAAATGAGAATATGACACTCCTAGCACAGTTATCAATA
This sequence comes from Pseudotsuga menziesii, assembly GCA_001517045.1. Lineage (NCBI taxonomy): Eukaryota > Viridiplantae > Streptophyta > Pinopsida > Pinales > Pinaceae > Pseudotsuga > Pseudotsuga menziesii. The sequence continues at coordinate 19,329 of LPNX011189939.1, read as the reverse complement.
ATCTGATCGATGTGTGGAGTCAGAAAGTTGTCCTTAGGACAATCTATATTCAGGTCTTGGAAATCAATATAGACTCAAATACTTCCCTGCTTTTTGTTCACAGGAATGATATTCGATACCCATTCCATCAGGGGTACAGGATAGATGAATCCCGCCTTTAGAAGTTTCTCAACCTCAGCTTTGATAGCCGCAGCCTTCCACGGATGGACTTGTCTAAATTTATGCCTAACCGGTCTGGATGTAGGATAGGTTTTGATCTCATGGACCAGATGGATCTATCCCAGGAATTTATTCATAAGACTAGGAAAAATATCTCAGAACTCTTTAAAAAGTGCTCTATGCTCTTCATCTTTGTCTATTGAACAGTTTTTCCCAATGTGAACATGTTCAATAATTTCAAGATTGACCAATATGTCAATTGGAGTTGTTTTGGTAATGTTTCATAAATTGCCTTCAGACTCATAATCTTGCAACAAGACAGTTGTTTGTGGATCATGGACAACATCAGTACCCAAGAGAGATACAAAATCATTATCTGTTGGATGGATTTTGTTGGATGGGGTCATTAATCAAGAGGGCCAGGAAGGATTGTGTTGGATGGGGTCATTGATCAACTTGGACAAATCAGGTAAGTCCAAAGTTTCTAAGAAAGGTGACTGACGATTCGGTTCAACATACTGGTAATATTGATAAGGAATGTAACCACTAGTAGGACCATAAGTAGACTAATACATAGGTTGTTGAAAATGCTAATTAGATTATGAACCTCTGGAAGATGGACCTCTAGGGTTAGGGCCCCTAGAACCACCATGACCATTAGGAGGATTAGGAGGATGACCACCAGGACCTCCAAGACCACCAAAACCTCTAGGACCACCAGGGGGAGGACCACTAGGACCTTCAGGACCACTAGGAGGAGGACCATCAGGACCCCTAGAACCACTAGGAGGAGGACCTCTGGGACCTCCGGGACCATCCGGAGGAGGACCACCAGGACCTCCGAGACCACCCAGAGAAGGGCCACCAGACCCCCTGGGGGGAGGGCCTCCATAAGGTGTCCCTCTAGGACCTCCAAGAACACTAGGAACCATAGGGGGAGGACCTCTATAAGGTGTCCCTCCGGCACTTCCAGTCATATGAATAGGTATTCCTCCCAATGCTGGCATGTAGGACTAGTTGTGTTGCCCCCATGGAGTGAGTATTTCCAGGATATGGAATTCCAGTGTATGACATGCCTGTAGGGGTAGGTTGGTAATTCACATTTCCTATAAGTACTTGATTTTTTGGGTGACCATACCCCCAAGAATATTGATTAACTACAGGTTGTGCCCCTAAGGGTTGACTTGAACTCAATGGAGGGTTGACTATATTCGTAGGAGGAACATAAACTGTGGATGTGCCTGCATTAGAGGCATTTCTATTATGAGTAACAGCTCCACCAGAAGGTAACATAGATCGTTCCAGGGGTTCCACCATGGCACTATAAGGTACTGATACAACTGGATTTCAATGTTTCCCCCCAGCCCTAGAAGACCTAGGAGGACTAGAAACAGACCTAACATTTGCAACCGTAGGGTTGGACGTTTGACCTGGGTGGTGCGAAGTCTCAATAGGATCAATAGGTTTCATAGAATCAGCCAGTGAATGATATTTAGCTGGCCAAGGATCCGTATTACAAGGAAGAAGAGATGACATAGGTTCTTTATGAGGGATTGGGGTTGCTAAGATAGTATCTAGTCTTTGCATTCTCTCCTAAAAATATTGTGCATGGTGAATAGTTGATTGAATTTGTCTATATTCCTCTTCATTTGGTGAAGAATGTTCATGAGAGGGCCTATGTACTCCTAATGAAGAAATGGCCTATCCCATAGAAGTTCCCCAAAACAGAGCATCTGGACCATAATTTGGATGAACGGGACTATCAACACGACCTTCCACATGACCATGGAAAGAAGTGTCACCCACAGGAGGTTGTCGGACCAAGGGAGTAATGTAAGAAGCGAATTGGTCTCCACCTTATACAACTAGGTTCTCTTCCACATGGGAAGTAGTTGTAGCTCCTTGGTCAGTAGCTTCCATTGGACCTTCTCTTGTAACGGGAGGAAAGTCGGTTGGTAAGCCCTGTTTTCTTCTGGACCGTATCAAATGAAACTCGGCCAGATTTCACAGTCACTAATCTAACCTAGGTTTCCAGATCCAAGAAAAAACACACCAAAAACTCTTCTCCTACTCAAATTATATGCCAACAAGCAAATTCAAATGGAAAGATGAGCTCAAATGGTTGGTCTCTCACCAGGATTGTCAAGTAGGTGCAACTTGTGATATACCACAAGGGTACGTGAGTAGTAATCTCCCTAAATGTTGTTTTTGGTGTATTGCTCCACATAATATGGATAAATGGATTTTCTCAGATATATAAGGTATCCTAGTGGGGTCTCCCAATATACTCAAGGTATATGGGATCTCAAATCAGTAGTAGTGTTGTCTAATGCACAACCATTCACAAGGGTCCTTCCGATATACAATTGAGTATGTGAAGTACCTTTCTATATACCTCAAGGGTACGTGAAAGGATGTTCGATATACCTACGGTATGTGGAAGAACCACATGAGTCCCAGGTTGTAGTGCGGACAAATAACGACAACTCCTACGTTTAACAACGCCCAAACACATCTCTAACCTATCACTCAAATTTCTATACAAATCTTAATCCTATAACTACCATTAATTTTAAAGTGGATGGTTAGGTGAATGCATGAGGTTTTGACAGAAAAGTAAAACCATGCAAATATGAAATGCAAGTTCATTCATGTTACCATTTAGTATGCCTAATTATGGGAAGAAGAGAGAGTGTTTTCTTTTCCAATTTTGCTTTAAAACCAAAAAATTCCATAAAGAACTATACTAAAAAATTATTTTTCTGAGCATACAATCAAAAAACACTTCTTCAAATCAACTCTTTTTGAAAGCAAACAGGTAGGGTAAGATCTCTTTTCAATGAACAAGAAATACAAACAACACTCAAATATGCATATGCAAGATATTTTTTTATTTTTATAAAACATGGAAAGATCTAACTTAAACTAGTGATATTTTTTCCTTTTGATGAGATAATGATGCAAAAGAGAGAAACAAACAAAGGAATCCTGAAAGCTTGTGATGCTAATCAATGACCCAGTGACTTAAGCTCAATGAAACAATAACCTAGTCTCAACAAATTTTCTTTTTTCAGAGCGAAAAGAAGTCTTTCTCACACTTAACGAAAAATAGAAACAAGCAAACTGATCTAAGGGAGTCTTTCTTTTCAGTACTAGTCTATAACAGGTAGAGATCTAATCTGACCTAAATCCTCCAAAAACTCCTTTCAGAACAAACTTACAAGCAGTAATGAATGATGAATCTAGCCTAGCTTTTGTTTTTTTATTTTGACAAACAAGCAATTTCCACATTGATAGGTATAACTCCCGATTCAATTTTATTCCCTTGCTAATGCATATATTTATACAATTCATATGATGGTTGTGTTTCACCTTCCGTCCAGCCTTTTTAGCTTCCTTATTCAGTTTTATTTATTTATGTACAAAATATAATCCCGACGGATTATATTCCAACAATCCCCCTCTTAATCCGAAGGGGTGTTCGTAAGTCTGAGCATGTTTCTAAATCTTTCAAACTTTTCTCATCCAAGGGCTTTGGTGAAGATGTCTACAATTTGATCATTTGTGGAACAATGTCGAAGATGGATTGTCTTGGCCTCTACATGATGTCGAATCAAATGATACTTTGTGTTGATGTGTTTGGTTCGATCATGGAATCTAGGATTCTTAGCCAGCTTGATTGCAGAAGTATTGTCGATCAATAATGGAGTGGAGTTCTCTTGTTTTTCTTTCAAATCTTCAAGTATCTTCCTGAGCCATACTATTTCTTTCATTGCTTCAGCTGCAGCCAACTGCTTCTGTTGTTGAATCTGCTGGAACTAACTATTTGCGTGATCTCCATGAGACAGCTGTTGATCCAAGACTCATAGTGTATCCATAAGTTGATACTCCTGTCTCCTTATCGCCATCAAAATCGGAGTCTAAGTACCCAATAAGTTTGAATTCATCCACTTTAGAGTACTTGAGTCCAACGTCTTGAGTCCCCTTCAAGTATCTTAGAACTCTTTTTGCATCTGACCAGTGTCCTTCACAAGGTTTATGCATGAACCTTGAAAGTATGCCAGCAACATAAGAAATATATGGTCTAGTTGTTGTAAGGTAGATAAGACTTCCTACAAGTTGTCTATACTTGGTCGCATCCTCAAATTCTTTTCCTTCGCTTGATGTGAGCTTCATTTTCTGTTCCATTGGAGTAGATATAGGGTTGCATTCTGTCATGCAAAATTTGTTTAGTAGTTCTCCAACATATTTTTTTTGAGATAGGAATATGTACTTAGGATGTTGAGTGACTTCAATTCCTAAGTAATAGTGGAGATGTCCCATATCTGTCATTTCAAAGATCTTTTTCAAATATTTCTTTATGGATGCTATATAGCTCTCATTATTCCCTGTCATCAAAAGATCATCTACGTACACCACAAGATACACAATTGATCTTCCTACTTTATTTATAAACAGTGTTGCATCATCAAGATCAAAATGTTCGAAATTTAACTTCAAAAGATGCTCGGTTAACTTCTCATACCATGTGCGAGGTGCTTGTTTTAGGCCATACAAGGATTTGACAAGATTGCATACCTTTTGTTCTTTTCCTTTCACAACAAAGCCTTCTGGCTAGGACATGAAGACATTCTCTTTCAAGTCTCCATTCAAGAAAGTAGTCTTCACATCCATCTGATGAACTTTCCACCCTTTCTAAGCAGCTAAAGAGAGTAAGGTACGGATGGTAGCCCATTTTGATGTAGGAGAAAACGTTTCTTCATAGTCAATTCCTTCATTCTGTGCATAGCCTTTTGCTACAAGCCTCACTTTGTGCTTGTCAAGTGAGCCATCTGATCTGTATTTTTTTTTGTACACCCACTTGCAGCCAATTGGTTTGGTTCCAAATGGAGGGTCAACCAGCTTCCAAGTTCCATTTTTCATGAGTGCATCATACTCATTCTGCATAGCTTCTTTCCACTCAACTCGAGTAGAAGCTTCTTCAAATGAATTTGGTTCAAAGTTAGCAGATAAATTAAATTCACAATCAAATGATACATCCATGTCATCACCTGAATTATCTGCTTCTCCTCCATGTCTTTTTGAACTTCTTGTTCCCATCTTTCCAACTTCATCCGGATGGACACTTTCAAGTTGATCAGCTGATGGTGCTTCATCATTGATTGAGGGTCTTTCAATTCTCTCAATCACATCATCTAGTTGAATCTCTTGATCAGGTGAAGTAGCAGGAACTTATTCATGCAGGGGAGTTGGTGCTTCATATGGAAATTCCAAAGGTTGATCCAGAATAGGAATCCCCCCTTCAAGTTTTGGAATTTCATATTCATTTTCAGAATATGTCTTTGGATGAGGATATTTTTGCAAATGATCAAGCTGTCTCTCAATGGACTGGTCATTTTTATTAGTTTCAAGAAAAATGACATCTCTGGAAATAACAAACTTCTTGTTTACCTGATCATACAGACGGTATGCCTTGGAGTATTTTTCGTACCCCAGGAAAATGCATTTTCTGCTTCGAGCACCAAGCTTGTTTCTTTGCTCCTTTGGAATCAAGGCATAACATGTGGAACCAAAAACTCTGAGATGCCTGACTGAAGGGAGATGGCCAAACCACATTTCATGTGGAGTCTTGTTATCAAGAGCATTTGAGGGACTTCTGTTTCTCAAATAGGCTGCACATTTCACTGCATCACCCCAAAACATTAGTTTTACATTCTCAAAAAACATCATTGAGCGAACCATATTCATTATGGTTCTGTTCATTCTTTCTGCTACACCATTTTGTTGAGGATTGTAGGGAACTGTAGTCTGATGTGCAATTCCATGTTGGCGAAGATAATCTTCAAAAGCATTTGAAGTGTATTCTTTCCCATTATCAGTACGAAGTGTACCAATTTTTTATTGTGCTTGTTTTTCTATCAGTGCATGAAAGTCTTTGAATGTTTGAAATGCTTCTGCTTTTGTCTTTAAACAGTAAATCCAGCACATTCTTGAGTATTCATCAACAAAGGTCATAAAATACTTATTCCCATGAGAAGAAGGAGTTGGCATTGGGCCACATAAATCAGAATGCACTAATTCTAATTTCCTACTTGCTCTGAAATTAGATTCATGGAATGGAAGCTTACTATGTTTCCCTAATATACATGCATCACATTTTTCCTTCTCTTTTCGAATGGTGGGAAAACCAAATACACCATTCTTTCTCAACAAATGAAGACTGTTATAATTTAGATGACCAAATCTTGCATGCCACAATGAACTAGATGACAAATTACCTTCTCAATGCTGAGAGAGGTAGGCATAGTTCTGAACTCTTGTAGATGAACCCTTTAGCTTCAGCAGCTTCCCATCTTCATATCCAGTCATGATGACTTGGTTGTCAGAGGACTTTTTTATTTCTATGATTCCATCAAACATGTGGATGGAATGGCCTTGCTGTCGAATCTCCACCAAGGACAGCAGGATTCTCTGCAACTCTGGAAGATAAAGAACATTATTCAACAAGAAATCAGGAAATCCAGGCATCTTTAGTCGAATGGTGCCCATTCTCTTTGGTTTAAGACTTGACTTATCTGCAAAGTACACTATGCCATTTATTGTTTCATTAAGTTCTTCAAAGCAGTCCTTTCTAAAATTCATGTGTGATGTTGCACCATTATCAAGTAGCCAACAATATTTGTAAGATGAAAGTGAAGTCATTTCATTAATTCCAAGATTACAATGTGCAACAATACAATGAGCAGAATCAAAAGATTTACTAGCATCTTGGTTTTTACTGTCATCTTTCTTCTGGTTATGTATGTCTTTGATGGAGTCCCACGAAGCCCAACACTGATCTGATGTGTGCCCAGTCTTTCCACAATGTTGCACTACAAATCTGATCTTTTGCTGGAGTTATTTTTGCCCCCTCTGCCTCTCTTGCTGCTTTCTCCTTTGGGATGATCTTTGGACTAGTCTTTGGTGTGGTTCTTTGCTTTTTGAGCAAAGCAAAGTGATTCTCCAGATGCTTTAGATTGCATCTTTTGCAATAGCTAGTGTAATTTACAATAATGAACTTAATATGACAAAGAGAATGAGATAATAGAAAAACAAAAACCTTGCAGGTCTACAGCCTCTGCCAAGGTGATTTACAATCTTAATATGTTGTCAATAATTTCATAAGCAAATTTTTAGCACCAGTCAATGATCTCAGCTATATGAAAGAAGCAGGTATAAGTCTCTGCTACTTTTTACAATACAGTCTATGTAGAATTATAGCTGCACTAGCTAGAAATAAGCTCTATTCACTATGCAGGTACATGTCGCTGCCATAGTATTTACATCAAACTAAAACAATTTTGCAACAGTACAGTTTATATGACCATACACAATTATGCAGCACTTCAAACTTAAATAGCAGTCACCTTGGAGGTCGTAGCAATCTTCTCAGCTCTCTGGTTCACGCTTCAGCAGTATGCAGCTCCAAATTCAAAATGCTTATTCAGGTTGAGTCTTTACACGTTCCACCAACAGTATTCGTAGTCTTCAGAAATCGCAGCAGCATATCACAGGTTCTTGTCAATGCAGTCTTCACGGTCTCCACTTAATGGCGTGAATATTTAATCACTCCATGCTCATATGGAATTCGCAGCCTTCAACGCAGGCTTCAATGGCACGCTTCACAATCTAGTTGAAGTTTCTCCACGCAAATGTAAGAGAGCATCAATCTTCAACGAGTTCTCTCAGCCATTGCAAATGTTTCACATCCATTTCAAGCATAGTCTTCCACAGATTCATTGTTTGTGAGGGAGAGGCACAGCTCTCAAAGAAAATGAAAATGTTTGTAGAATTTATGCACAAAATTAGGGCAAAATTAGGTTAAAAATTAGGTTTTATGCAGTCTGCAATTTTTTACCTTCACGCAGCTTCAATCAACAGCATATCAAAAGAGTGTCTTCACGTGACTGAGCAATGGTGTGAGTCTTCACGGTGATGATGCACAGCTTCACGCTAATAGATAATGGGAATTACACCACAATATCATTCAACGATGGTCTCTTCTCCATGCAGGATGGTCTCTTCTCCACGCAGCATACATCCTCTTCAATACGCAGGCCTCCTCTTCAATACACAGCAGAATCTTCAATGCAGCATACGTGTTCTGAAGTGGACATATGCATATGGATATTATCTTCCAGAATATGAGCAAGCTAAACGACAATTCTTCGAGTACTTGCAAGGTGAAGCTGAATCTGGGTTAGAACGACTTCATTAGTGCGCCGAGAAAGAACTACAAGGTTATATTAATGGTGAAATCCCTACAAAGGATTTTAATGATTTCCGTACAAAGCTTACGGGTCTCACAAGTGTAACGCGTAACTATTTTGAGAATCTCGTTCAAGCTTTGGAGAACAGCCTCTCAGATGTGAATAATAGTCAAGTTGGAGTTAAAGGCAGCAGTTCAAAAGCTTCTGCTAGCAATAAAAGTGGAGGAGAGGTATCGCCACTACGCAGATATAAACTCATAGATCATAGCATATATACAAACTCACAGCTCATTAATGAACACAGCACTCCACAGTTCTCACCACATAACAAGCAGCACACACAAAAGAATGATGAAAGGAACAAGAAGAGAGAGCATGGTTACAAATTAGGGTTAGGCAGGTCTCCAAGAGAATAACGCATACAATGCATGCGACTGGCAGACTGACGTAGCAGGCATCCTGAAACGAATTTGGCAGAATGCCAGGACTAAAATGCAGCCAGGAGTTATGGCAGGAAGCTCTGATACCACTAATAGGTATAACTCCCTCTTCAATTTTATCCCCTTCCTAATGCATATATTTATACAATTCATATGACGGTTGTGTTTCACATTCCTTCCAGCCTTTTCGGCTTCCTTATTCAGTTTTCTTTATTTATTTACAAAATATAATCCCGACGGATTATATTCCAACACACATAAAAAATTTAGATTTCAATCACTCACCCAACTTCAAACAAGTCTGGACAAAACTAACTGAACACACAAAAATCCAAAAATCACAAATATTTTCCAAAAATTTGAAAAAATCAAGGTTTGGGATAGGTCTACTTGGCACCACACCAAAGGGGTTGCTGACAGAGCGGTTTTGAAGTAGAACCGCTTCTTGTTCACTGAACTTAGGTGGTGGCACCGCCTATTGCTAACTAGACTCAAGCGGTGGCACCGCTTGTTGCCTAAGTCACATGCGTGGTTCCTTGTAACAATACAGAACACATGGAGAGTGAAAAAATCAAGTTAGAAATTGCAAAAACTCTACAAAAAATGATGAATCAACAACAATACATAGAATACAAAGTCAAGGTGACTCAAATCCGAAGAGATTTGAATATTTCAAACCAAAACTTCACTAGGTCAGATGTAGATCTAACTGCAAAGATAGGAGGTTGGAGCTTGGATTCGGATAAGAGTAGTTCAGAAACTAAGGAAGATCAAAACAGATAAGTAACTCCCCAGGGGAGTCGCCAAATTTGTTATCAGGAATATAGCACCTTCTGCGAACAGAATTTGTTCCTCTAGTCTGAATGGTTCATATCCAGAACAAATGAGTAACTACTAGGTTGAAGACTTTCCCTGAAAGCTATAGATGCCTGGAATAAAACTCTGATGAAAGACCTATAGACCTACAGAACCACATCAAATATACAACAACATCAAAGATGCCAGAAAACTATCCATATATCCATATTATTGACTAAGGAATCCAATAATATATATGTGAGATTTGAACACAACAGATATATGGGAAAGAAATCAACTTTGCATTAATAGATAAATGAAAGAGCTTACAACCATTTTTCCTTAGTGTCGATGCACTCCTTTACAAGACTAGAACCTCATCCCTGATAGCTCCAACTTGCTCCTCTATGCTCTCTAATGGATTACGAAAGCATGTTAATTCAGCAGCATAACTTTACTTCTTTCTTCTCCCCACAATCATGGATTATGAGCTTACATTTATAGGGCTCAAAGGGATAGGAATGGTTGAGAAATTGGTGGTGAGGTGGCCATGAGATCCTCAAAGGAGGGATCTCGAGCTTAATTGACACAGGTGAATATGGATAAGGCTTGACATGAGGCTTTTGTTCTAGAAGCTTCATGAAACCTCGTTTTTTTCACTTTTTACCAAGGGCATCGCTTATACTCCTTTATGATAGAGCGGTGAATGGTGAGAAGCACACCAACAAAAAAGGTTAAAGGCAATGGCACTGCCTGGCTTCCACATAACTTGGGCAGTGCTGCATAAGCATTAGAGGAAATTTCAACTCAAAATGGTCCTCCTAAGGAAAATTAATAAAATAATAGTTAAAATAATAAAATAATATCTATTAATTTTGGAGAAAGAAAAGGAAAAACTACTTTTTGTTCGTATTTTCGACATATCTCCATGTGTTTTTACTCAAATTTCGATGGGGAGAGATCGCTGGATGCAGAATTCAATTCCGCATCCAACGAGTACCCACTCGACATACTTTTGACGGGCCCCACTACCCCAAAAACAAGAAATTTCTGGAAAAAAAATGTGATGATGATATCATCATCACGTTTTTTTTAGATATTTCTTGTTTTTGGGGTAGCGAGGCCAGTCAAAAGTATGTCGAGTGGGTACTCATTGGATGCAAAATTTAATTCCGCATACAACAAGCTCTCACAATCTAAATTTGAGTAAAAACATAGGGAGATATGTCGAAAATATGAATAAAAAAAAGTAGTTTTTTTTATGATACCTATCCCCAAATTTATATTAAAAATTGTTTGAGAGGTTCTCCCTTTTTTAATTTTAAATCCTGTTGATTGGCTAATACATGATGACATGGAATTTGTATTATTTTTGGAAGGCCCATTTTAAAATGAAATTTCCTCTAATGGTACCGCTTATCTGCTTGAGGGTAAGAGAGGTACTGAAGTTCTATATGTTAAAACCAACACCTAGAGCATGTTTCACTTCAAGTTTGGGATTTGAAGGCAAATATCTTTGTTAGGGATCATATCACATGCTAGTGAATATGAGTGTAACAAAGTTAAACCAAAGAAAAGTTTCTTGAAATTGGGGAGTTATGCCAAGCTAGCACCAAGATATTATGGTTCGGTGGATGTCCTTGATAGAATAGGACCAGTTACCTATAGGATTTCATTTCCTACTAACATGAGAGTGCATAATGTTTTTCATATTTCTTTGCTTAAGATGTATGTACATGATCCTAATAACATAATTGATTGGAATTTAATCCAAGTGAACCTAAGGGAGAGTTCCAAGTGGAGCTTGCATGCATCCTCAATAAGAAAGAAACATTGCTTTAGAGCTGAGCCATCAGACAGGAAAAGGTGTAGCAGAATCAACTTGTACTAGATGAAACTACATGGAGCTGGAGGATTCCATGGAGGCATCCCTATTTTTTTTTGTTTTGAGAACACCAAGGATGGTGTTGTTTTTAGGGGGAAGGGATTTTAATACCCCATTTTTACCCTTGGTGTATATATTGGCTTGATGTATCAGTATTATGTACATACGATGTATGATTCCTAAAAGGGAGCTCAAGGCTGAGGCCCCACTAGTGAATGGTCTGTTTGCATAGGCAAGTAATCTATGTTGGTAGATCATGTGATAGTAAGCCATAGAAAATATAATTTCCTGTAAATATTCATAATGTAAATAAATGTCTAAGGATGGTTATGGAGGAAACAACAAAGAATGGGGTTGTGTTTTATCCAATAGGGAGAGGTTAGGGGGTGTGGGAGAGTCAGCCTTTTGTTTCCATGTGTCACCTTTAGGACCCAAGAAGGCATCCTTGCCACTCTTAATTCTGTTGTAAGAGAGTAGTTCGGATTTTTAGATCTTGTGTTTAATGGAGCATGGGGCTGAGTTTAGAGATGGCATGGCCAAGTATGGGTCAAATTGATGGATGCAGCAATCAAGAACGCTATGTAATTTTGTTCCATGGACCAAGAACCTAGCATTGGGGGGAGCAATAGCTCAATTGAGGGAATGAGAAAATGCATTTTGTGGGATCCATGAGTTATGAGGAAAGAATTGTGAATGAATTGCACAGTGTTTGATGCATTACCCTTCATCCTAAACCTGTGAGGAATAATCGCTATTGAACCATCCATTTGTGTGTTGCATACCCAACATCGATCATGGTAGAATCAACATCCCGTGTGAAATCCAAGTCTAGGGAGTGTTGAGGAAGCCGGTAATTAGTTTGGATTGTGAAAATCGGTGAAGGAATGAGATCTTTATGACTTAAGCAGATTACACCTTCTATACCAACCCTAAGAATCTCTGTAGGGAAGGGGCACCTTAGGGACTATGTAGTAGAGAAGGGGACCTTCCTTGAGTTGGGTATGGTAGGAATGTGGGTGGAAATTCTGAATAAAGTCGAACATATAATCATGTATCTTTGTGGTTGAGCTCATTGGTTTATCATTCATTGTCTTTATTGCTATATAGGATTGAAAAACCTAAGAGAGCATTGGCTTATATTGAGTATGTTTATCCATTGTTGTGAGTGAACGTGAGTGTAGATCTCCTTAGTGGATAACATATCCCAACTAGCGGGTGGGATCTCATCTGAAATAATTTATGATGGACAGAGACCGACGGTTGAGTGGAACGTTGACCTCAATTAGTCAATTTCTTGGGTGATTTTCCATTTAAAAGATAAGTGTTCTATTGTTTATAAAGACTTGAATTATTCAATGGAATGTTTGTTCATAGCTTGGAAATTATCTTGTTGTTGTGCAAGATTTATTTGTTGTTATGCTTGTGATGAGTAGGTTAGTTCATGCATGTAGTGCATTATAGTTCCATTGCATTTTCCACTGTGAAATTTTAATTTGCATATGCATAAGCCTTACAACTAGGAATATAGAAATTGTGCCTTATCCATGTGCTTGAGTCAACCAAGTGCTTAGTCTATAGATCGAAAAAAAATTACAGAGTTTACATGGCCAAAATAGTAGGTCCAAAGTCTAACGCCATAAAGGAAAAATTAGTTAAGTGTTGAGAAGGGGTTTGTTTGTTGATGTGACAACACCAAAGTGGCGACATCAGAATATGCATGCAAAGTTGTGGAAGTGTTAATGATCTGGTGTCAATGCTAAAGTGACGACACTGGAAGTTAAGGATCAGGACTGTGTAGCAGCATAGTGGTGGTGTCTCATCTCTCGACCTTCGACTTGGTGAGTAGTAGTGAAATCGACATCAAAGAGCTTGTGTATGGTTGAAGTTTAGAAGTGTCGACTCCTGAGTTTTGATGTATGGATGTCGGGGTGAGATTGGAATAGGTCCTCGTGAAGGATCAGTTTGTGGTCCTGACTTTCAACTCCTGATGTTGGAATATTGGATTCGGGAAATCGAGGTTCTTTTTCTTCGAAGTCATTTTGCAGTTTCCACTTCCAACTCTTGATATCAAGATATTGGATTCAGGAAGTCGGGAGGATTTTGTGAAGAACCCATTTTTCGGTTCTAACTCCTGACTTTCGACGTACAGAATGTAGTAGTTGGACTCAGAAGTTGGGAAGGGATAATTTTAAGAACGCCCCTGAAATTTATATGTATAAAAATGGGTGAATCTCCCTAATATATAGGAAAATTTGAAGGTTGCTTTATCAATAATATAATATGTATATATAAGTTTTTTGGTTAATATTTCATTCTATTATAGAATAATGTAAAATCTGGGTGAATATTTCACTAAACTATAAGATATTTTAAAATCGTGGCAAATGTTTCATTGAATTATAAAATATTGTAAAAACTTGGAAAATATTTCATCAAATGATAAAATCCTATAATCTCTTGGTGAATATTTAGCTAGGAAGATTTTGATTCTGTAGATTACTAAGGTAGTGCAATATAAGAGTATATACCATAGCTTGAATCTCTCAAATCCTAGATTCTCAAATGAATAAATGCATGAATGAGGAGAGGAGGGATTTATTTATACATTTCACAAGCAGTATTGGGTCACTCACAACTGGTCGAGGTGTTGGTGAAACACAACTACACTAGCTAGATTCAGGGAAAGTGGGGAATCCACATTTTACCTCATCCCTTAATGGTCCAACGGACATGTGAGGACCCAAATATTGGCATAGTAACAAACTGATAAAATTGAACACTTTATACTGTGGAATTATTATGGCACCCACAAACCATTATTACAACGTGAAGTATTATCGAGACTCACACTCTTAAAATAGTGTATGAATTTACAATTAGCATATTTTTCAAATCTCTCATTTTTAAGCTACCCTTTAAGAAAAAAATAACATGTTTATATGTTTATATATACAAATGCCACTTTTTTCTTTCTTTTATTTACATTCAAAATATGAATTATGTCTTTTGGATCATAATTTTTAGAGTCATTTAGAAACTTGCAATGGTTATTAGAAATAAGAACATACACTAACAAGAATAGAAATAACATTAATGCATCATCACGCATATCATTATAACTACTCAGTTAAAGACTACTTTTTCTCAAATAAACTGAGGAGGTGTTTGTCACCTGTTTGCATCCATGTCCTTGAAACTTTTGAAAGCATGACAAATGTGGGAAAAGTATTTTATAACCCTCACTTAATGCAAAAGACTGGATATCAAATAGCATAGTGTCTACATCTCATGTCAAACATACCTTGTATATATTATATATAATCATGATGGAAATGAAGTATCGTGTTCCAATTAAATCATGTAATTATCATACATAAATATATCCATTTCTGGACGATGATAGAAATTACACGTCAAAAAAAATCACCAAATTTTTTTTTACTTCTGAATGACCCTTACAAAAAACAAAATATCATAAAACAAGTATCAAACCCAACAAATTTAGGTCACAAATAAAATTAACGAACTTTGCAATACAAATAAAAAAATCTACTAGCTACGGACTTCTTAATACAAATAAAAGAATATACCAAGTGGCAGACCAAGTGGCAGTACTGATTCCATGTTGGCCAATCAAAACATGCCTCATGGTAGTCTAAATTGGAAATTTATGGGTTATATCTACCAAAAATATTGGGATCGGGGAGGATCGAACCCCCAACCTCCTCTCTGCCAAATTCGCTTAACCATCACCTCCATTATTTGTTTATTAACCATATGGCTGTCAAGTTTTATTTAAACTTGAATTGTTTTCTATTTTGAAAAGGTTGGTCCAAGGTATCAGCCATAATCCCCCATACATATGTTACAACCAATACCATCCACATGAGCAACCATCCACACTAAATCATAACAAACCACAACTATATGCCATCCCACGAACCATATAATATTGCATGCCAACAAAGCTCATGATATGAGGAGATGTACATGGGTTTAAACATATGACCTCCTCCCCCTTTGCCAAGCACCCTCACCATTGCACCAAGGCTCCCACATGTTTAGGGACATGGAAATTAATATTTTTATATTAGTTGTTGGTCGAATTTAGCCCCAATATGGGTGTGCTCTACTCTTTGACCAAATTTAAATCATATCCATATTATTATACGGTTTGTTTTAACCATATTCTATATTAATTTGGGATTTGTTCCAGTTTTAAAGAAAAAAAAACTTTATGGATATTTACCCGTATCTTCTACATTTTTAATGGATTTTCATCCCATTAAATTTGGGATTAGATATGTGTAAATCCCATTCAAATTGGAAATGGGATATGGATTTTTGGGCTATTTAAGCCATGTAATTTTTCTTGGGAAGGCATTGGAGTTGTATGGGAGGATTATTGGAAAATGCATGAAATATTTGAAGCTTTTGAGGAGAGAATGGTAAGAAGCCATTATTCCTTTGTAAATGTTCAATGTTTTGTAAATTTGGAATGTATTTACTTGTATATCTTATATTGTACCCTGATGTTCCTATCGGGAGAATCATTTGTATTTCATTATACCCCGATGTTCCTACCGGGAGAGTCATTAATATAATAAAGTCATGTAAAGTCATTGTGGTTAACCCTCAGTTGTAAGTCGGGGTAATAGTCCCCACAATTGAGTTGAGGTTAACCCTCCTTGTTGATTGGGGGAGGAAGTCCCCACAGTTGAGGGGCACTAGGGTTATTAGACTCTCCTAGTGAATTCAGCCCTTGTAAGTAATTGTAAAGTCAGAAACTAGTATAAATAGAAAGTGAGCCTCTCTATTTAACATACACGCTCACCTAGCTATAGCGCATTGGTGAGAGAGAAGAAGCTCACTCAAGTGAGAGAGAGAACAACTGCTGGAGATCATATTTTTGTGTTTGGGTTTACTGCTGCCATTGGTGCTCATTCTATCTTTGAGGAAGTTGCGGTGTTTTCTCCTTTATGGTTTCCTCGAGGAAAATCTTTGCGTCTATTGTCTCTTGTGATTTATTGTTGTGCATGTTATTCTCTCAAATAAGATACTAAGATAATATTGTCTAATTGATAAAAATGTAACATGGTATCAAAGCTAACATGAGAAGAAGACATTATGTAGCTACAGAAGCTAGGGATTCTTAATTTTTGGGTCTCTCTCCACACATCATCAGAAAAAGGAGGCTAGGATAACTCTCCATTGAAGGGTGAATCTTTCTGTCGAAGCAGAATTTGATTCCAGGCATTTTCAGTTTTTGCTACAAGAAATTAGGGATTTTTGGAGAAGAGGAATTTTTGAGTGAGCCCATCATTGGATTTCTTTCCTCATCAAAATCGAATTTTAGATACCAAGGTCGAAATTTTTGGTTGAGTAAAACTCCAGGAAAGTCAAACCCTATTTTGACCCCGGGCCTGAAAAACCCTAAAATACTAAAAGTGATAGTTTTGGTACATTCTCTATAACTTAGGACTAAAGATGTCTCAGTGGAGGAAATTTTCACGAGACAAAGATAAAATCTTGATGTAACCTATGTAGAAATTTCAACCTCATATTCACTATACTCTGGGAGATATGATTCCTCCAAATAAGGGTTCCAGCCTCTTCTAGGATTGATCCCTAAACAGGACACCTAGAAAGAATTGCTATGTCTAGGGATACAAAGGTCCAAATAAAATTTCACAAGATGTTATCACTAGTAGAAAATGAGCAATTAATGACTAAAAAAATGACTAAAATCAGGCTATAAACGACTATTTTTGAGTCGGTGACTAATAGTAGCAAATTACCACTATCTTATAGCTAGTCGTATTTCACTAGTCATTAATAGCTTGACTTAGTAGTCATTGATTTAGTCATTGATATTCAATGATTTAGTCATTGTTTTAGTCATTGATAGTTAATGATTTAGTCATTGATTTAGTCACAGATTTAGTCATTGATTTAATCACTGAGTTAGTCATTGATTTAGTCGCTGATTTAGTCACTCATTGCAACCATTAATGACCAAATATACGACTAAATAAACTACTAGATGTTAACATATTAATGACTAAGCTAAATACGACTAAGATACAGAAAATTAGCTACTAATAGTCGTATATATGTGAATTTAGTCGTTTTTGTAGTCATAAATTTATGATAGGGCACGGAGGAATCGAACCACCAACCTCCTACCTATAATTAGGCAGGCGCTCTACCATTGAGCTAGAACCCTTTAAAAAGTTGTTATTGCTTGACAATGATGATATTCAAACAAATTTATGATAAATATCAATCTACAAACTACATAATTATTACTATTACAACTTACCAGTAACTAGTATTTATGAAAGTAATCATTTACGCAGTGGAGAATTGTAAATAAGAAGGAGCTGCGTTGTATGATTTCGCAAATCTCGACGTTTCGATCCCTACTATGGGATCATCATTAGGAGACAACTGAAGCGTGAGGTAAAAGACTAAGAAGCCCGTCAGTATTTATAGTTAGTGTGAAGCATAATAGGTTCTAGGTTTTTAAGTCGATTTTAAGTTTTAAATTTTTTTAATTATTTTATTTTTAATTTTTAGAAATAATTATTATGAAAATATTATAATAAGGTTTAAATATCTAAATTCAGGCGCTTTGGGAACTTCTCCAAAATCCCTCCAGACACATCATTGACTTTAGGCATTTGCGTAGTGCATCTTTGCATTCTCTTATGCCTGGGGGGTCGGCAGATTTTATAGACATTATGAGATAAGCATAAAATTTCAATCGTCTGAGTAAAACTAGGCCATCTGAGTAAAACTAGGCCACTGTCAAAGCAGATCGGGAGAAAAACAGACTCTTCTTGTACTGTAACGAAATATGAAGCCAATTATGCAAACATGCTTGAAATTTTTTAAGATTTAGATAGTTAAACTTAAACCTGTCTACAACACAAGATCAATTCATGCCTGTCCATTAAAATGTAAAAACAGATAGGAAAAATTCAAAACTCACATAAAAATGATGAATTCAAAATGTATCTTTGACTTGTATTCAGGGTATAAAGTTGATTCATGATATAAAGTTGCTAATCCCTTGAATCTTGTAGCATTTACAATTAAAATCACAAATTATAATAGGTCAACAGCCATTCTATCAATTGTTACTTATCAGCAAATTGTCTTTCAGCTACTATATACAAGTAAATAGAAAACTTATCATATATTTAGGCTCTTGGAAAAGTATTGTAATAGTACATCTTTTGAGCAAACAACTATTAAGTTTTAACTTTTTTAGAGCACTTTTGCAATGCAGATAAAACCTCTTGTGCAACCAACAAAGGACATAATGAATGTAAAAGATGTTCATTACCAATGGCATGAGTTATTCCCAAATGGTAATGGATTGGAAGTTTACAATTTTTTCCATTATAGCTATACGTGTTTTATATTTATGCTTTAGTTCTCATCTTCTACTAGATCATTATTAAAAGATTGTTTCCCTTGCAGTGCCAGGAAACATGGGTGCAGTTATATCTCTCTGGGCTCCTGTCATATTGGTACGTGATATTCAATGCATTGCACTGCTTCAAAATATTATAGAATTTATTCCCTTTGGATAAAATTACTACCCTCTAAAACAGGTTAGTAACTGTAATAGTCGCAGGTTTGCAGAAAGGGAAGTATAAAATCTTCTCATTTGTACAAAACTTCTACTCGAGAGGGGGCATGTATTAAACATACCATTCTATAGCAAAATTCTATTATAGATCAATTCTGTTCTTTCTGAAATATAATATAGTATCATAAGAATCTAGGT
>LPNX011189913.1:3245-16821 GCA_001517045.1 Pseudotsuga menziesii | reverse complement strand
TTTAAATTGCCTCACTCATCCTTCTCAAAGACCAATTATCAGCATGAGGAAGGACTTTCATGTCGTCAATCTTAATAGGGTGTTTTGTGCCATGGGATGTTGGGCCAAAGTGTTTTTTTGGGTTCTATCTAGCCGGATGTATATGCAGTGTTCTTTAACCTTGGTTCTAATGGATCTCGCCGTTTCACCGATGTAGGCCTTCCCACATTCACATGGACTTATGTAGACACCCTTTTTTTAGGGCAGGGTCAATGGAGTCTTTAACTGATTTCAGGAGTTTTTTTATGTTGTTAAGGAGCGAGAACACAAAGTTGATACTTTTCTTCTTCAAGTGCTTTGCAATTTTGTCTATTACACCTTGAATGTATGGAAGAAATGCTTTGTGTTTTCCCACCTTCTTTTCTTTGAGGTGTCTAGGTTTTTCCATGCATATGATGTCTTTTCGATTGTTAGCACTCATTCTTGAGGATCAGTAGTTTGGAACATGCATTTAGCTCAACATGTGTGCTTTTCTCTCTTATGGGGAGGAGTTTTTCCCATGAGATTTTATCCTTTACCCCGATTATGAGAGCTTTGTACATGGATACCTCATCATTCCTAATTGTGGGGACACATTTTTGTTTTGTTACCTCCTCGTGTTTATTTTCGGAATATTTAGACAATGAATCCCATTAATCAAAAAACTTAGAGAGTGAGCCCTATGAATAAAAACACTTCACTTTCTTTATACTTTAAAACATGGAAGTAATTGCAGTCATGGAATTGAGCCTCAACACCTTGGTAGGCATAGTGACTAAGTAATTCCTCTTGTTGGATATTGATGTGCACAAGAGTTGTACCTAAAACAGACTTACTAGTGATTAGTGATATTTTGCATGGTCTTATTCTATTTATTGAACTTATAATTAATTATTTTTGTTGTTGGTGGTGCATGCACATTATACTCAGAATAATTCTTTGAATCCATTTGGAATAACAAAGCTTGTATAGTATTGAGAATAGAGATCAGACTTGAAAATCCACTTAATATTCATCTTGGTTAATCTAGTTGGCTGTGAGCCCTTCATTTACTGATTATATCATATCAGAACAGCTGAATCCTATATTCTAAAGTAGTACTTGAACAGAAAGAAGACTCACCATTGAAAAAAGCTTGAAGAGAGAGAAAATGAATGGGAAGACAAAGGACCTTTGCACAGTGGAAACAAGTGAACTATGAAGAGCAAAGCCATAGCTAGATATGGAGCCACTAACCAAAGCGATTAACAAAAACTAAAGACAATATTAGCACTGTAGCTAGGAGGCAGATTATATAAGAATACACACCATCCATTGAGAGGATACACGCCATCCATTCGAGTTTGGATTTTGAAATTAATGGCCCTTACACTTCTGTTAGAAGTTGTCGAATTGGAATTTCGGGAGCAAATATATCTCTTCATAGACCATTCTTTTCATTATCGACCATTCACTTGTTTCTTGGGCATTTACCCCTTGCGTGGCCATCTTTCTCATCTGCTTAGGCAATTTTGTGTCACTTGGGTTGCTTTTGTAATGGTCTTGGCGTTTTTATACCTTGCAAAGAGGTTTCCATTTACCCTTTCATTTTCTATTAGCGTCGATGTTCTTATTTCCCCTCTCAAACTTATGCAGCCAAGACAACCACAAAATAATTTATGCAAAGCCAGCAAATAAGGTTTTTTTGGATTGAAATTGAATGGTTGCTTGAACGGCTGCATTCGACAAGGAGAAAAACGTTTGACCAAAACCCATTCGACGCCATTGAAGCAAAATATACAAATTGAAAATATATTATATTGCAAGTCTACGATTGTCATGGGATTCTCAGCTGTTATTATCAAAAGAGATAGACAAGGAGAATAAAAACCTTGCTAAATTTATCCATAACATCCGATAAGCATAGGATATTGGGATGCGTCTGCCTTACGGTACCAGTCAAGAAAAAGAAAAACATTCCCTGCAATACAAATATTCAAAGATATTCATCTTTGAGTTACTTTTTGCCTTGGGATTGTAGAATACAAAACCGAAATTAACAAAAAGGTATTCAAACTTTCACTAGCAATTTGCGACGGCCTACATTGCTCTTCACAATCCTACAACAAACAATAAGAAATCAGATTAGTTAGTAAAAAATTCAGATCTACTTGTTACAATATTCACAGAAGCGAATCATAATTTGCTTTGCTGCATAACAACCTTCTAAAAACCTACCAACTTAGACACTAACCCTTATTTCTATTAGTGTAACTCACCATAAGGAATGATTTTCTAAACACTATATTAGATTCTATTTCAGACACTTTGGGAGGGACCAATCTGGGGTTTCTCTTCGGATTCATTCTGGCCATGACTGAACAGCCAAAGCAGATGAGGATGGTTAGAGGGGATAAAAAATCCTTTAGGAGGACTTGTACTTCACATTTTCTTTATCGATTTGACTTTGGGCTGTGCGGGTGGACAACACAAAAGTGGAGGTATCATGTGTTCCTCCTCCTTAGGGATCTCGCATTCTTGGTCTTCTTGTAATGTCCCTCTCAGCCTCTGATGCCAATAAGAGACGGAACGGGGTAAAAAAAAACTTTTGTTTCTTTCATACTATCAAAGGGTCCAACCTGTTAGGCAAACTTTACAAGAGACTTCATGTCTAATATGTCAGAACCATGTGCATGAAACAAAATAGTCATTTAAGAATTTCCTTTAATGTTACTTCCCAGCAGTTCATCATTATGGTGCCCTAAAAGACTTCCCAAGCATATCATAAAAATAATAATTTAACAGTAACCTTTTCAATAACTTTCACAGTATTACCTTCCAATTGCTCAACCAGGTCGCAAGTATATAATAACAAAAATGAAACTAAACATTTAGACACGAAGTACAGAGATAGCATCAAAACATCATGAGGCGAAAACATGGAAAAGACACAAGGGGTACGTGGTTCACCTCGTCCACGAGGCTACGTCCACCAAAAGTTAGGCATCTCTCTTTATTGATAAAATAAATCACCGATCAAGGTGTACAATCCACATCATAAGTGCTGTATCATCAGCTCCTCATACAAAAATAGGAAACCTCTTCCTGAGGTCCCCAACATAACACATCTTTGGATAAGCTCCTGGAGTAGGCACGGCCTCCAGTCTAGAGTTTATTAAACAACAATTAATTACATGTCAATACTCAATACACAGGTCTGTTCCATCATGAGGATTAGATGATATTCCGAAAATTCGGAAGCCATGAATTCAATTGCAATGATCTCCAGATCAAAGTATAATCTTCGTTTGCCTTGCAAGTTTCAATCCTTAAATTCTTTTATCGACCAATAAAAGGTGCTGTAGATTCAAGTTCCTTTATCAAGCATTTCATTTATACTATAAATTCAATAGTGTATCAGAGTGCTTTAATCATTTAGTGCACTTATGCCATAAAATCCAAACATAGTCAACAGCGAGGGTTGATTAGCACTCATTGGTCACTTAACATATGCTGTATATACAATTCCTGGATAGAGACCTACTCTCCTGTGTACACACACTAAGTATATCTAGCAATGTATATAGAATCAAGGTTAGTGAACTGTTTTTAATGAAAAGTATGCATGCACGCTGTACCAAATAATAATAAGAGAGACCCATGTTTTCTGTGTGCATTTTACTTACTAGGTATATAACCAGTTTTAAAAGAACCATTTTTCTGTATGCATTGCTCACCTATCAATTTCAAAAACAAAACGAAGGCCGCCTCTAATTTAATCTGTTTGACATGTTAAACACACACAGGTATCACCCTGACTTCAGCGGGAAAATCTGGATTCTCTCAGCGCAGACATTAATAGACGCATGTTCTATAGGCATACAATCTCTAGACACTGCGTATATACAAGGTATATATGAAACCTTGTGTCTGCATAATTGCGCGTACCTGAACCGTGGACATCTGCGCCTTAGGATCAGTAAGGCCATCTAAAATGAGTGTAAGGAGGGGAGGCATGCGGACATGACCCTGCGACCTCTCCCACATGATGCCACACTCTATCAATGGGACATAACCCCATCGTTTATCAGTCATCGAAAATCTAGTAGCTCAAACACACTCTCTCTGTGCATAATTTGTAGCTGCTCTAGCTTTTAACTTAGGTTTCAATGCAACCACAAAACCCTACCGGGAAATGAACCAAAATAAATAAATAAAGGATAAAAATAGCTTGGATTCTCATCTGATAGCTAAAACAAACAACTTCCCTCAAAAATTCAGCAAGTCAGCTCTGCTGTCAGAAAACCAAGCAAACACAATGGCCGGATCCAGATTAGAGCCGCATAGAATTAATCCATTCGAAAACATGATAAGGTCTAAAACGGATACCCATAAACGCAAATACTTCCAGCTGAT
This sequence comes from Pseudotsuga menziesii, assembly GCA_001517045.1. Taxonomy (NCBI): domain Eukaryota; kingdom Viridiplantae; phylum Streptophyta; class Pinopsida; order Pinales; family Pinaceae; genus Pseudotsuga; species Pseudotsuga menziesii. Next base: position 12,408 of record LPNX011189913.1, on the reverse strand, counting down.
GCTTTCATTAAGGAATGAATCTATGCGCACAAGGAAAAAGCCCAGTTAAAGCAATCTCTCTCCAACACGCAGCAATTTTCAAGTCATGGATAGCGTCTTCTTAGATCTAGGGATTTGCTGTAGGCGGCAGTAACCCACCCAAAACGTAGGCAACAGGATCTTACATATGCCTGTGACTAAAATGGCAGTTAAAAAAGGATCCAACATATCCCTAACGCCTTCAGATCTAGAACCGCAATACCATCAACACAGTGATGGACACATCTTTTCCGATCCGGCGCTGGTTTAATCAGTAGATAAACCAAACATTGAATAGCAGGAAACGTGTTCAGGGAAAAACAAACGTTATGGTAAAATCAGTTGGATCTGTCAATTTACCAGCAATCGCTATGGTCAAGGCTTTCGTAGAATTAATCGGACCTGTCCATTTACCAGCAATCGCTATGGTAAAACTCTGAAACATTAAAGGAAAGCAAAAACACTATCTGGCCAAAAGTGGCCTGCGGTATTAAAACATAATTATAACAATAACACCAGAAATCATCATGATACAAGTTCTAAGGCGTATAGGGCAGAATACTAACTACCAAATACTGGTGCGCTACACCCAAGACTCGCCATGGCTTGGCTCTGCTTCGTCGGACTTCCACCAGCGATCCCTTGCAAATACTCACCCCAACCTCCCGGAGGTCGCGCCAGAGGTCTCCCCCTTCATATCACGCAAATATTCTTTTTTATATCTCCTCCATTGATGCGTGTCGAGGGTGCATGCCTTTCCTAAAAAAAAAAATCCCCTCTTCATATCGAGCCTGCGGCCTTTCATCCTCTCCTTCCCTGGCAGGTTTCCGGCATTAGTTCCTGCAGATTTCCGTAACGCTTCCCATAACGCCCATTTCTTCCGTCTAGGTGAGTAATCAACGCCTCACAATTGGTGACCTAAACAATGGGGCCTTTACTAGCTGCGTAAAATAGCTGAAAGGAATCAGTAATAATGCCTCCTCAGTATTTGACCCAAGTGCAGGCGTTTTTTGATAACGCCTTCACATTTACTTCCTTAAAATATGGGCTGGAATCAATCATAAATCTTTTTCTATAAGCAGCATTCGTTCCAGCATTAAAAGCATAATTCCCAAGGCATATTTACTAATTCGTCCAAAGTATCGCCTGCGCTAATTTCTCAAATCAGCTACAGCATTTATTTTGTACACAGTCCGTAGCCATTTTATTTTTTTGGCGGCCCTAGCGCTGGATGCAATCAACCATACCAATAATAATAAACATAATGCATTAAATCTTTTAACTTAGAGAAAGCTTGCCATGCAATGCCGTATGCTCATAAGTACCATTTTATGAAATATAATGTCTGAGATATATATATATCTATTTCCAATATATATATATATATATATATATATATATATATATGCTCTTCATAAATATGTTCTAAACATATAGCTCCAAATAATAACGTTTTCTTTCTTTCATATATAGATCATATATGCTCGGGATTATTTCACCACGTAATGTTCCATGATTACATGTATACGATTACATGTATATGCTATGACATAACTCAAATATATATATAATGTTCTGAGTCATTATATGCTTCTAATATATATCTATATGTTTTCCATACACACATACATAACTTTCCCCAATATATACATATATATGTATGACGGGTCTTAACATATAGTACATATGAGTAGGGGGGGTTACTTCACCATGTAATGCTCCATGATTACATGTATGTGCTATAACTCACATATATAAAATGTTTTTTCATCATTATACATGTAATGTTTTACATGCCTCCAAAATATATATATATATATATAATGCCTCCAATATACACATGGCATTTTCCATTAATGTTATATTTATGAAGTACCTTTGATTAACCTGCGGTGGGGTTACCTTACCAAGGTGAGGGTTTTCTATTTCCCACGAACACAATTATGATTTAGTTTCTACTTTCACGAGTGGTAGTCACTCTTAGGTCTTTAGGGTTGGAGGGGGATCTTACATCCTTCCCCCCTAGAATGAACACCGTCCTCGGTGTTACTTGGTTGTCATTACTAACCTTGCTGGCCCCTTGGCTTAGGTTCATATTCTCATGAGCAAAAAGCCCAATTTTGTTTCTTAACCTCTCTTTCATCAGACCTACAAAGACTATTCGTCAGATCTTGCATACTTTAACATTTACAAGAATGAGGACTGCATTATGTTCCCAACTTGAACACTAGTTTAGATCTGCATCCTATTAACATCAATGCATCACAAGAATTCAATATAATTTAGTTTCATCATACTTTTGACACTTACGTTTTAAGAGATGTCACCATTTAGTGACTTGGAAACTGCTATCACAACCTTCTTTTTCGTTATCCTTTGAACTCTCCTTGGAGTTAAATTTTTGGGTGGACTTACATTTATTCTTGAGGTTACTCTCCCTTTTGACCCCCAGTCAAAAGTTTTCACCTCAGTGACATCAGACAGCGTCCTGTCTTCGAGATGTCGAGTTTTTTTGTTTTTTTCCTAGGTCTTTTCTTGCCACACCATGCGCCTAACACCAATGCGCTCACGCGGCAATCGCTTGCCTAACACCATTGTGCTCCTGCGGTGTACATGTCTAACACCGATGTGCTCACGCGGCAATCACTTGCCTAACACCATGGTGCTCCCGCAACATGCAATTTTTTTTTTCTTTTTCTTTAGTACAGGTCTACTTTAACCAATCATAATGTACACCCCTTGGTGCTTCGCATGACTTTTACCGTCATTGTCCCGACTTGTGAGTCGGCTATACGATCAGTCAGAATATCTATCAATAACTCATGATTTTACTAACTAATCATAAGTTGCAGCGGCTTAATCATCACTTATGAGTGATATAACCTTGTAGGTTAACTAGGAATTTAATCCTTACACATTTCTGCGCAAGTTTAGCGCATCTTATTTATGCAGGCAGATTTTTTTTTATATATCGTAAAGCACGCTGATCGCAGCACTCGTCATCATCATGGTGAAGCCTGCAATGTTAGTATAAACCACATAATTCCACAGTTAAATCTTGATTCATAAAATCTTGAAATTCGGCAATCCGCATTCCTTACCCTCATGATTTAAGGCAGTGGATACTTTTTCTACCAGTCAATCCCGACTGATAGTGTTTTTGGCATATCATGCAGTGTCAGCGTAAAACATTATGCAACATACATCAACTCAATTAACTTTGGATGTCTTTACCCATCTGTCGTCTGGATAATTACAGTGAAGATACATCCCATCTTCACACCACATTTATGTGTGGCAACTGATAACATTAGTAATTCCAAGTGGCTACTTGCCACCATTTCACACCTTAGCCACTTATGATAGGTCTGATGATGTTTTGTTCATCCAATACAAGTCTCTATACTTTAGTGCAATGTAATGAGAAGCATTAAATTTTAAGCACAATATACTTTACCGTTCCACTTTGGCTATACTCTAGCCAACTTTCATGGTAATCTAATTCGATTATACAGTTGTGGTCCAACTAGGACTTCCACAATTCACCACCTGCAAAAATTCCAATGCTCTGTGAGTTACCATAATATACATGAAATGTCATTTCAACATAAAAATATCATAATATCTACTTGACATATTCTTTCTTCCAGAGCCCACAAAGCTCCTCCTCAAACACAACTTTTGTGCTTGATGTTTTAAGCCTACTTGCTCACACCGTATCCATGAGCCAACTCGATATTCCCCATGCTCCATAGCTTAGGGTCAAGATAAGTCTACCTAGGTCCTCTAGACCCAAGTGACTTGTATTATACATCCAATCATAACATATAAGGACCATCTGAGACGTTTCTCATACTAGAAATTTTCCAAAACTTTTTGTAAAGTATATGTTAACATAATAAATTTTGAAGCTATTTTCTCCAAAATTCCAATATAATTAATCAAATCTTGGTAACCTACAGACTCCAAATGCTACCATTTCTACTACGGATTCTATCTCTGCCTTTGGTCCACAAGTGATGCTACTTCTCGCAACCATGTGCACTTGCATTATCTGTTCACACATTCTTGCCCAAAAATGGGTCGCAAAGCAATCATATGATAACATGTTCTTGTTAGACTGTGCACAAAATATACTTGTGTATCATATGCACTTACTAACACAATTTTCATTTGGTAATTCACTCATCAATACGTATACAAACAACATAAGTGTATCTTGCTTAGAGTTGTTGCAGCAAGCCTAATAGTATCTTTAAACAAACAACCCCTTTTCGTATTTTAGTGCATGCATTACAAGTAATTCTCAGACCATCCAAGCAGTGAGTTCAACAATATTTCCTTTCATAGTATGCATTAAAATGTCTCATAAAGAAATCACATAGTTCACATCATACCTGTATGTTGATGAGTCCATTAAGCCCGAGCATTGTAACTTTATGCTCTGATACCATATGTAATGTCCCTCTCAGCCTCTGATGCCAATAAGAGACAGAACGGGGTAACAAAAAAAACTTTTGTTTCTTTAATACTATCAAAGGGTCCAACCTGTTAGGCAAACTTTACAAGAGACTTCATGTCTAATATGTCAGAACCATGCGCATGAAACAAAATAGTCATTTAAGAATTTCCTTTAATGTACTTCCCAGGAGTTCATCATTATGGTGCCCTAAAAGACTTCCCAAGCATATCATAAAAATAATAATTTAACAGTAACCTTTTCAATAACTTTCACAGTATTACCTTCCAATTGCTCAACCAGGTCGCAAGTATATAATAACAAAAATGAAACTAAACATTTAGACACGAAGTACAGAGATAGCATCAAAACATCATGAGGCGTAAACATGGAAAAGACACAAGGGGTACGTGGTTCACCTCGTCCACGAGGCTACGTCCACCAAAAGTTAGGCATCTCTCTTTATTCATAAAATAAATCACCGATCAAGGTGTACAATCCACATCATAAGTGCTGTATCATCAGCTCCTCATACAAAAATAGGAAACCTCTTCCTGAGGTCCCCAGCATAACACATCTTTGGATAAGCTCCTGGAGTAGGCACGGCCTCGAGTCTAGATTTTATTAAACAACAATTAATTACATGTCAATACTCAATACACAGGTCTGTTCCATCATGAGGATTAGATGATATTCCGAAACTTCGGAAGCCATGAATTCAATTGCAATGATCTCCAGATCAAAGTATAATCTTCATTTGCCTTGCAAGTTTCAATCCTTAAATTCTTTTATCGACCAATAAAAGGTGCTGTAGATTCAAGTTCCTTTATCAAGCATTTCATTTATACTATAAATTCAATAGTGTATCAGAGTGCTTTAATCATTTAGTGCACTTATGCCATAAAATCCAAACATAGTCAACAGCGAGGGTTGATTAGCACTCATTGGTCACTGAAGATATGCTGTATATACAATTCCTGGATAGAGACCTACTCTCCTGTGTACACACACTAAGTATATCTAGCAATGTATATAGAATCAAGGTTAGTGAACTGTTTTTAATGAAAAGTATACATGCACGCTGTACCAAATAATAATAACAGAGACCCATGTTTTCTGTGTGCATTTTACTTACTGGGTATATAACCAGTTTTAAAAGAACCGTTTTTCTGTATGCATTGCTCACCTATCAATTTTAAAAACAAAACGAAGGCCGCCTCTAATTTAATCTGTTTGACATGTTAAACACACAGAGGTATCACCCTGACTTCAGCGGGCAAATCTGGATTCTCTCAGCGCAGACATTAATAGACTCATGTTCTATAGGCATACAGTCTCTAGACACTGCGTATATACAACATATATATGAAACCTTGTGTCTGCATAATTGCGCGGACCTGAACCGCGGACATCTGCGCCTTAGGATCAGTAAGGCCATCTAAAATGAGTGTAAGGAGGGGAGGCACGCGGACATGATCCTGCGACCTCTCCCACATGATGCCACACTTTATCACTGGGGCATAACCCCATTGTTTATCAGTCATCGAAAATCTAGTAGCTCAAACGCACTCTCTGTGTGCATAATTTGTAGCTGCTCTAGCTTTTAACTTAGGTTTCAATGCAACCACAAAACCCTACCGGGTAATGAACCAAAATAAATAAATAAAGGATAAAAACAGCTTGGATTCTCATCTGATAACTAAAACAAACAACTTCCCTCAAAAATTCAGCAAGTCAGCTCTGCTGTCAGAAAACCAAGCAAACACAATGGCCGGGTCCAGATTAGAGCCGCATAGAATTAATCCATTCGAAAACATGATAAGGTCTAAAATGGATACCCATAAAGGCAAATACTTCCAGCTGATGCTTTCATTAAGGAATGAATCTATGCGCACAAGGAAAAAGCCCAGTTAAAGCAATCTCTCTCCAACACGCAGCAATTTTCAAGTCATGGATAGCGTCTTCTTAGATCTAGGGATTTCCTGTAGGCGGCAGTAACCCACCCAAAACGCAGGCAACATGATCTTACATATGCCTGTGACTAAAATGGCAGTTAAAAAAGGATCCAACATATCCCTAACGCCTTCAGATCTAGAACCGCAATACCATCAACACAGTGATGGACACAGCTTTTCCGATCTGGCGCTGGTTTAATCAGTAGATAAACCAAACATTGAATAGCAGGAAACGTGTTCAGGGAAAAACAAATGTTATGGTAAAATCAGTCGGATCTGTCAATTTACCATCAATCACTATGGCCAAGGCTTTCGTAGAATTAATCGAACCTGTCCATTTACTAGCAATCGCTATGGTAAAACTCTGAAACATTAAAGGACAGCAAAAACACTATCTGGCCAAAAGTGGCCTGCGGTATTAAAACATAATTATAACAATAACACCAGAAATCATCATGATACAAGTTCTAAGGCGTATAGGGCAGAATACTAACTACCAAATACTGGTGCGCTACACCCAAGACTCGCCATGGCTTGGCTCTGCTTTGTCAGACTTCCACCAGCGATCCCTTGCAAATACTCACCCCAACCTCCCGGAGGTCGCTCCAGAGGTCTCCCCCTTCATATCATGCAAATATTCTTTTTTAAAGCTCCTCCATTGATGCCTGTCGAGGGTGCATGCCTTTCTTATAAAAAAAAATCCCCTCTTCATATCGAGCCTGCGGCCTTTCATCCTCTCCTGCCCTGGCAGGTTTCCGGCATTAGTGCCTGTGGATTCCCGTAACGCTTCCCATAACGCCCATTTCTTCCGTCTAGGTGAGTAATCAACGCCTGACAATTGGCGACCTAAACAATGGGGCCTTTACTAGCTGGGTAAAATAGCTGAAAGGAATCAACAATAATGCCTCCTCAGTATTTGACCCAAGTCCAGGCGTTTTTTGATAACGCCTTCACATTTACTTCCTTAAAATCCGGGCTGGAATCAATCATAAATCTTTTGCTATAAGCAGCATTCGTTCCAGCATTAAAAGAATAATTCCCAAGGCAGATTTACTAATTCGTCCAAAGTATCGCCTGCGCTAATTTCTCAAATCAGCTACAGCATTTATTTTGTACACAGTCCATAGCCATTTTATTTTTTTGGTGGCCCTAGCGCTGGATGCAATCAACCATACCAATAATAATAAACATAATGCATTAAATCTTTTAACTTAGAGAAGGCTTTCCATGCAATGCCGTATGCTCATAAGTACCATTTTATGAAATATAATGTCTGAGATATATATATATCTATTTCCACTATATATATATATATATATATATATATGCTCTTCATAAATATGTTCTAAACATATAGCTCCAAATAATAACGTTTTCTTTCTTTCATATATAGAACATATATGCTTGGGATTATTTCACCACGTAATGTTCCATGATTACATGTATATGCTATGACATAACTCAAATATATATATAATGTTCTCAGTCATTATATGCTTCTAATATATATCTATATGTTTTCCATACACACATACATAGCTTTCCCCAATATATACATATATATGTATGACGGGTCTTAACATATAGTACATATGAGTAGGGGGGGTTACTTCACCATGTAATGCTCCATGATTACATGTATGTGCTATAACTCACATATATAAAATGTTTTTTCATCATTATACATGTAATGTTTTACATGCCTCCAAAATATATATATATATATATAATGCCTCCAATATACACATGGCATTTTCCATTAATGTTATATTTATGAAGTACCTTTGATTAACCTGCGGTGGGGTTACCTTACCAAGGTGAGGGTTTTCTATTTCCCACGAACACAATTATGATTTAGTTTCTACTTTCACGAGTGGTAGTAACTCTTAGGTCTTCAGGGTTGGAGGGGTATCTTACACTTCTTCTTCTGTATGATCTACCAGATTTTTTTGTGCGGCCAAAGGAAGCATATCTGCCTTTGGACTCGCAGAATCCTGCGTTTTTATTTTTTCCAGTGTAGAGAGTTTATTACCTGGCAACATAATGTCAAATACAACAACATTAGATAATTGGAAGTTTTTTGGCATCACTTTTTCCTATTGCACTCAAGGGTTATTGGGTTTTTGTTTTCCATCACTCCTCTTAGAGCCTTCATTTTATTGCCTTTGTTTGCAATGTTGAGAAGATATTTTTTTACTCTTTCAACAGAGTGGTTGCAGGCCACATTTGTCAATGAAATGTTTTCATTCCTCACTTGTAAATGGGTACCTAAAATGAAATTGTTATTTGAAACCCATATTGAGGATTGTTGTACATGATGGTATGTATTGAGGATTGTTGTCGTGCACCATTGAGTTGTGGATTTCATGCCACTCATACAAACAGTTTGTTGGAGTGTCACCATACATTTGTCTCATTTGTCTCCATGCGTTTCTTTATTCGACATGACATGCATTGTGACATGCATTGTTGTCCCCTTTACTACTAGCTTCAGCATTGTGGTGGGGGTGAGGGGGTGGTATGGAATGATTCCTAGCGTAATTTTTATTCCCCATTAATGATCTAGATCAGACATATTCACAGTGAACTTTGTACTTAGCACTAGTTCCTATTTGACTGGACGGTTGCAATGACTAGATACCCTTGTAGGTGGGTGAGTTGGATTGGTGACCATAGGGACACTTAGTGCATATGATGTCTTCTTGATTGTTGGCACTCATTCTTCATGATC
>LPNX011189860.1:1844-15601 GCA_001517045.1 Pseudotsuga menziesii | reverse complement strand
TTTTTCACCGAAGTCATGTTTATTTTTTACCCCCGATTTTGATTGGTCTGCGAAACTCAGTGCTTTATGGTTTCCGCCGTTGCGGCTCTTCAACCAACTATTGGTCAGAGGCCTTGGTTTGGAAAGCTCCAATGTGAGGTTTTATTTGTTTCTCTTGTCGATGCCATTGCGGGTCTCCTAGCCATTTTGTCATCCACCGTTGCGGAGGTGATACTGACAGGATCGTCGATCCCGTAGTCGTTTTGCTTCCCAATTGGTTTATTTTTCCCGCTAATTATGTGTTGACCGCGGTGTATATATTGGGGTCGGGGTTTATTCTTTTTTATTGTTGTTTTGCAATTTGCTCGTTCTGTCGTTGTCGCTTCGAGCAAACCATCGTACTCGCTATCGGTACCTCGCTCCTAGGTGGCTCCCCCGTGGAGGTTTGCGGTTTTTTTTTCTCGACCAATCGCATAGCACATTGCTAGGTAGGCCTTGATTCTTGTTTTACTTTTTCCGTTCGATTGGTTGGACTGAGTTTGTTGCCCTTATTTAATTCCCCATCTGCGGTTAATGGATTCCTAGCTTTCCGTTTTTAGCACGCATATATAATTTATATGGGTGGTATGGCTACCTAGTGGGGGGTTTTTTGTTTTGCTTGATGATTGAATCTGCAGTCATTATGAACTTGCAACTCGCACTCGACTACTTGGGAAACCAGTGCAGACGACCGTTACGTTGTCTGCACAAGTTTCCCCCAGTCTGTGTTTGGCCATCCGGGGAGGGTAGTTCCCTATTTAGTTGCACGAGGAGGGCGTTTCTTGTTTATTTCATAGATTCTGGGGTTGTGGTTTCCTCGCACGTATGGTCGCCCGCATTTTCTTGTAGATGAGGGTAGTGTTTTGAAGTTACACCCGNGGGCGTTTCTTGTTTATTTCATAGATTCTGGGGTTGTGGTTTCCTCGCACGTATGGTCGCCCGCATTTTCTTGTAGATGAGGGTAGTGTTTTGAAGTTACCCCCGCCTAGGGTGAGAGGGTTAATTTGGGTTTGTTTTTATCGTAGCACTGAGAGGGAAATTTTTCTTCATTGAGAGAGGCCATGATATTCTGATTTGATTCTGCAAATGTTGGTCATGATCTGGTTTTAGCTTTTTGGCAGATTGTGTTTTGTGCAGGAACATTTGTTTTTGAGTATTGTTTATTTATTTTTTCGTAGTTGCAATCATGAATAACCTAAATGAGGTAAAATGATCATACAGTTTGTCTCCATTCTTTGAATATTATTTAGAAACGGCTCAACAGAACCTAAATTTTTTTGTGTATGACAAGGAAATTCTTCAGAATTCGAGATGTCTAAACGGCACAAGAAGAAGGCTCCTATAGTAGAGGAGGAACCCGAGGTTGAAATTGTCACCAAAGTTGAATACACTTACGAAGATACCAAATGCATAGTGGGTGTGGAACTCGAATATAAATGGGGGGAGGTCTACAGACTAATAACACACTGGGAGGTACCTGACACGGGTTTTGAGGAGGAAACCATATATGCGAATATAGAGAGATCTGCTCTTATGAGGGTTGCTACCAGACCTGAGCTATTTCCGTGCTCGGAGGTGATTGGATGGATTCTACCTCGGGCANGGAGGAAACCATATATGCGAATATAGAGAGATCTGCTCTTATGAGGGTTGCTACCAGACCTGAGCTATTTCCGTGCTCGGAGGTGATTGGATGGATTCTACCCCGGGCAGATGTAACCACCATGATTTTGGCCAATGTTGACAAGCAAGTTTATGCTGCTTATAGCCCTGGGTACGTATCACTAGCTTACCATTTACCTGAGGCCCAGGTATACCTGATTGAAGACTAGCTAAAGACCATTAATCTGGACCTAGTTGAGACACTGAAAAGAATGTTGGTTCTTGGCAAGAGTTTTAGGACTAGGCCGTCCGGGGAATATGATACTACCACCCTAAGGACCCCTTACAGGTTCATTGCCTTGATGCTTAACAGAATTTTCGGGCGAGCCCATGGTAAAAGCTTCAAGTTGGGATGGGTTCCTATTATCTTCTGTGTTGCAACCCAAGGGACAGTGTTCAACTGGGCGAACATTATATCAAACAGCCTCTCGGCCTGCATTGCTTCAGCATTAGGAGGAGTGTCCCAAAAAAAATCAGAGTTCTGCATGAGGTCTATACTGATTGATTGCATATTATGCAACCAACCTTTCCCAAACCTGAGGTGTATCTAGGACCAGGATAGAACACCAGTCTACTCAGCTTACAAGCCATTATGAGCACACAAATACCACAATCACTATAGAGAAGTGTGTGAACACTTCATTATGCCATTATATACATTGATTTTCTTAAAAGAGTGCAACTGCATGTCGGAGGAAGCATTGCAGGTTATTGAAGAATATGCAGATTACTACTTGATGGAAGATGGATTGTATTTCAGAATGTAAGGATGCTCTAGAGCACCCTCACTACTGCCAAAATATGCCACTGACTATGTGATACACAAAGAGGCAGTTAGGCACGTCTTCTTAGATGGCATAGGGATTTTTCTATTTGAACATAAGAAGGCCACTTATCCTCCCTTACCATTCAAGTTGGGTAGCTATAAGTTCACAAGAGTCAAGAAAGCCGATGAATTTGTAGAAGAATTGGGGAAATTCCATTTTGGGGAAATAAATTTCCACGAGAACGATTCCCGGAATAAAGTGGCAGAGCACTGCAAGGAGGAAAATCTACATTTTGAGTACACAAGCCACTGGGATAAAGATGAATCCATTTTCCACAGTGTAGAAAACATAACTGCCTTAAGAAGAAGATTTAAAAAGAAAATTACCACTAAAGGCGGGAAACGACAAGATGAGCAGAAAAAAGCGGAGGAAGAGGAAGCTAGAAAAAGGGATGAATATGCTAGGGGGCTAGCACAGGAAGCCGAAAGCTAGCTTAAAGGTGAGGAGGAAGAAAAGAGAAGAGTTGAACAGGAAGCAGCTAGAAAGGCAGAAGAAGCTGCCAGGATTGAAGAAGAGGAAAGGAAAAAGAAAATGGATGAGGAAATTAGGAAGCAAGAACCAAAAAAGTTAAAGTTGACTGAGCAACAAGCTTCTGATCCTGTAGAAATCCAGGTTCAGGATGTGGGTAATCCTGATGTTCAAGAACCTGAGCCAGCTTCTAGTAGCACATTGGGATAGGTTGTTTTTCCCACCCTAATACTAATTCCTTTCGAGCAGAAGAAAGGAGAAGAGGTGTCGAACTTCAACACTATTTTTTACGACAAAGAAACAAAGAGAATTGTAAAGAGGACCGAAAGGAAGATAAAGACTAGGGGGCAGTCGGGTAAAATGATAAATGATACAACCGTAGTATATAGGACAGACAAGGACCCCAGGTTCACCATCAGAGCTGGAGCAGCATTGATCCATGCTTCTGAGGACAATGTTGATCGGATAATGACTGATCTTGAACAATGAAAGAAGTCTGTTGCCCAGCTAAAGGATACCATAAGAAGGGAGAGAGAGGAAAGTAGTAGATTGAAAAGAAAGTTTGAAGACATGCAGCATGAAATGAAGTCTTCAAAAGCTGAGCTCCAGTTCCTCCAAGTAGAGAAGAGATCTTTGGAGGCTTCCCAAGGAGGTCTGGAGAAATTGCAGCAGGAATGTCAAGGGTTAAGGGCAGAAAAGGATGAGTTGAAGACGGTATGTGAAAGTATTCACACAGAAAAAGATCAGTTGCTAGGTAAGATAAGGGAGTTGGAGCTATAGAAAGCTACCTTGGAGGAATCTGAGAGACACACTCAAGGGCAGACTGCAGAGCTTAACGAACAGGTCACTTCATTAACAACCACTTTAGAAGAGGCCAGGGAACAACAAGTCAACCTTCATCCTTTCAAAGAGCATGTTCTATCACAGAGGAGCAAGATGCACCAGCTGCAAGTAGCCATAGAGGAAGAAACGTACAATATCTTGCAGGTAGACAATCGGCTGGAAGAGATTTTGGAAACCTCTTCATATTTTGTAGATANATGCACCAGCTGCAAGTAGCCATAGAGGAAGAAACGTACAATATCTTGCAGGTAGACAATCGGCTGGAAGAGATTTTGGAAACCTCTTCATATTTTGTAGACAGATCGCAGGACATTTTAGAAGTCCTGACAGGAAGAATGGCAATATTAGAGGCCAACGAGAAAATCCTTGCTGACCTGCTAGCAAAGGATCAACAAGGCCTGAGACAAGACTATGATTTATTGGAATTTGCCATAAACACGGCCGAAGAATTCAAGAAGACTGTTAAGAAGACAAAGGGAGCTTGTACAAAATTCTGCAGGAGACTTTTGATTACTTATAATCATTGTCAAGTTGATGCTGAAAAGAGAATGGATACCTTTCCAGATCACAACCTGTTTTTAGAGAAGTTGCAAAGAAGATATCAGGAAGATGAGAAACGGGTTCTGCATATCAAATCCCTAGATGAGCAGATCCTGAGAAATGAGGTAGCTCATTCTGCAGTTAGTGTACAGTTGCTAGAGGATCAACTTCGCCTGAGCTCAGCTAGGATCGAAGCAATAAGAAATCATGCCGCTAAATTTGAAATCAATATTCATTTCTTAGAACCTTTTGAGTTCGAAAGTATTGCTTCAGAAGCTTCAGCATGGAAGCAGTTCTTGAATAGTCAAGCGGGACCTTCCTCTTAAGCTCTTCATTTTTTTGTTTTATTGTAATATGTTGTAAATTCTATAAACACTTAATAAAAGAAGAGTGGGGGAGGTGAAACGTTGGGGAAGCCCAAGGGTCATTTGTGGGCAGCCCAACAGTTTTTCTTTTTTGTATAAATATAGAAGAATTAGATAAGAGAGGGGATTTTTCCTGGAGAAACTTGTGAACCACTTGTTGTAAGAGGAACTACTTTGTTTTACAATAATAAATTACAAATTTTTTCCTTTTGGAGAAAGTGCTGTGTGGAATGTTCAAATGTGATAAAATGAACAATGTTGAAGGGGAACTATTTCGTTTTCAGCTATGTTTCATTAACTGTGAGAGCGTTCCAACTTTCTAAACCTATGTTCTTTTTTTGAGTGTTCTCTAGTTTATTTTGTGATAATTTCCGCTATGGGTAATGAATGTTTTAACAGTTGACGAGCTATCTTGTCATGTATATTTTATTCATGTTTATATGTTTTGATCTTAAGAACAGCTATCTGTGATTTATCTTAACATATGAACTGTACTACATTACTTATGAATTGATAATCTCGTTCCCTAGGGATAGCTTAGTTAGTATTGTTTTTCTAGTTGTGTGTGATTTAGATGTAACAGAGTCTAAGATGAGAGGTAAGAACCTGGGCATCACATTGTGACCACTCCTTGCATTCTTCATCAATCTGCATCTTAGATAGGCACTTGCATATCATACTTAAAGTCAAAATACAAAAATACATACGATGGACCGGGCCGCAACTGGTAAAACCCTTTGTTTTTGTTACTTGACCTACGGTAGCCGGACTGCAAACCGGACGGATTCCCTACACCAAACAGTCACGGGCTAGTTGGGAACGTTGACTGGGGAGAATCCCTTGTTGTTGCTACCTGTGAATTTCCAAGCCTCAACAAAATCATCTTGTTTGTTCGATGTGATGCGTGGTCTCCCAGAAATAATGAATTATGGTGTAACTTCTTAGGGCCTGCATGCCAGATGCTTATCATATTTTTTATTAATTCTTCTGTATGCAAATATACCTCGGACGCCTCATATGGTCTCCCAGAAATAATGAATTATGGTGTAACTTCTTAGGGCCTGCATGCCAGATGCTTATCATATTTTTTATTAATTCTTCTCTATGCAAATATACCTCGGACGCCTCATATGACTTGAAAACCATTTCAACCATCCTCCTCTATATGGTTTAAACTATGTGATCTTCTATTAGCTCAGAAGTAAATAATCTCACAACCTATCTTTAACCTTTATAGTTTTCTCCAGTGCTTCAATAACCTCGTATAACTCCATCAAATCTTTATTGTTTTTTCCAACCCCTTTTGTTGACACTAGCCCCTTGATTTATTTATAAGCAACCATTGAGATATGCAATTCATTCTCTTATCNCTTCAATAACCTCGTATAACTCCATCAAATCTTTATTGTTTTTTCCAACCCCTTTTGTTGACACTAGCCCCTTGATTTATTTATAAGCAACCATTGAGATATGCAATACATTCTCTTATCTTATGTATTGATCTTGAATATTCCATTAAAATTGCACAGAAACACATTAACAGAGCTTGCGACATCCCTTCTTAAATTTAACCCAGATGGGA
This sequence comes from Pseudotsuga menziesii, assembly GCA_001517045.1. NCBI lineage: Eukaryota > Viridiplantae > Streptophyta > Pinopsida > Pinales > Pinaceae > Pseudotsuga > Pseudotsuga menziesii. Next base: position 9,296 of record LPNX011189860.1, on the reverse strand, counting down.
GGAGCACCAAATGCATTTGAAACAAGGAAATACATGGCAATATATTCACATTTCCTATTACATATAAATATGACAAGTTAAAAAACAATGTTATGGAAATTTGTCTGTAGTATAAACATGCTAACTAGAAAATAATGGAGTTCACATATGACATAAAAAAACAAACATAGAGAGAATGTTTAAGCAATCAATACATGTTGTATGTGGAACAAAACTTTCCATGATTACATACTCACATATAGTTGTTGGCATCTGATTAGTGTAAAAATGAATCCTTGGAAAGAACCATGTTATATGTTACCTATCAACCGGACAGACCACCAACCCCCATAAGTAGAGAATATTATATGATACATCATGGTTCTACATACATAAAAAGTGGGTATGAGCAACAAAAAGCGAAGAGAATTTACAAACAAGCAATAAAACTATATGCTGCGAAGAAACATAACTAGAATATTACTACCAAAAATCATACAACAATAATTATTTATAATTTTACAAAGAATATTGTCTTTTCATTTTAATGGTTCAAAGAATAGTACAAACTTGTGAAAACTTGAAAGTATTTGGCCAAGAAAAAAATCCTTCTAGATTGACAAATCTTGGGAGTTCAGTACATTAAATTTGTATTTCCTAGTATCATGCAAACGACACAACAATAATTATATGGAATTTTATATGGACTAGAGCAAGTCAAAGGATAATGCACACTACAAAATTGTAGAAACTTCAAATTAATTACCAAAAAGGATCTTTTCCTGATTGACAAATCTTAAGAGTCTAGTACATTCAAGCACAAGTTGTTTCTCTATTCCAAGATCTTAGAGAGTAATGACTTCAACTAGCCTTCAATTTGATCAAAGTCTCGAGTCAATATGAGTTTCCAATATATTGGTTATTAACAACTTCCAATATTGAGGAACCTAATGTATGCATTCATAATTCAAATGACAGTATCTACAAATGAACTCTTACATTTCAAAAGGAGATAACACGAAAGGTAACCATCAATCATCTCTCTTAATACACGTCCATCGAAAGCATTTCTTACTCGAAAATCATGTCGTAAGAGAGCGATAAATGGTGTAACTCTTGCATATAAACTTGTAAAAAGCATCTTCCCCTATGCCAAAGTTATATCTTGTGACAAATAAAGAAGGAAAGAAAAAAATATAAAAAAACATAATGACAGTCATGCCACCAAAATTGGGATGATCTTTAGTTTGCTACTTATAAAGGGCAATGTTTACATATGAAAACGAAAAAGAGAAGAAACAATTTACCCCGACCTTCATAAATACTCACAAATATAATGTAAAAGATAACAATACTTATATGTCAATTTCCAACTATTGAGGGCCAGCTCATATTCTGAAGCACAAAATTATAATACTCATCAGCAACAATCAGTGCAAAAAATGGCAATGCATACCTTCGAATCAACTCGGTGCATGCAAGGTACAAAACCAACCATGCTATCTGGAGCACTTTGCCATACATTGAATGCAAAGTCCGAGGTGGAGCAAGAAAATACAATGTCATCATCAACTAAAAATATTGCACATTCAATTGAACTAAATCTATTGTTTAGGTTGTCCACTTCATTGAGGTTGAACCTAAGGTCAGGTTTGTTCCTATTTTAGATTTAAGTGTGCACTTTTCTTGAAATAGGCTTGGAGATAAGTAGTGGGTGGTTCAATTTCACCCCAAACAACATGTACAACAACCTGCATAGTGAGTGACATATTGCTTCATAAGATCATTCTGCCTCCATGTATTAATTAACATCGTATACTCTTTCCTACAACAAGACACAAAGTATTGACAAATGCATTGTTGTTAGTCTATTATGTACATGTAACCATTTGAAAAATGTATTCCAACACCCATGCGACTAAAAACTAATTAACCAACTTCTATAAACAAATATTGCAGTTGAACTTCTGATATTATATTTTATATTTTAGATGTTGCATTCAATACTCCTACTCCATATCCAAACACCTTCACTCTTAGCCAAGCACTTAATATATGAAAATACTTGTGTGGGAAATAATATTGAGGATTTCTATATACATGATGGAACTCAACATTGAATGTAAATACATGAAATGCTTTGGTAGATATGTCCATCTTGTTTTATCAGGAAATATATTACCTTCTAAAGAACCATGTAAATATACGATAAACTTGGGAATATAATCAGTAATGAGAAGAACTCCTTTGGTAGATCAACTTGCGTCTTACTTTCAATTTGAAACAACTTATCCCAAAAGCATTGGGAATTCATCCCTGCGATAAGGAGACTTTGTTCCTCCCTGCGATATCCAAGAAATCAACTCGCAGAGGGCCTAGTCAAGCAAAAACGAATATTCCAAAACAAGGGAAATCATATCGATCTCTGACAGATTCTAATAGACGACATTACTAGACGGTGGATGGATGAATAGCATGAAAATTTTAACTAGTAAAGTATTAAAGCGATGGAAAAGGTACATATACATGGCCTTTTTTTTATTAGCACGAGAGAGTAGGAACCTACAATTGCAACCATGTCATGAAACTATTTATTCGGCATAAAAATACTAATAAAGAAGTATCAATTGTATTTGATGGGTTTGCACCAAAGGACACACTCTTAGCACTTCTCATATCCAATTTTGAAAAATACACATTATATAATTATGCAACAAAAAATGACTTTTTTTTTGTAAGCTCCGTACTAAAATTATATTAGTGTAAAAAAAAAAAAAAAAATGCACACGAGTATCATGAAGTTCATCAACTCATCATGGCTTCTCATGGACCTGCAATCGTTGAAACTTATAAATAGACACATAACCCATGTCAAAATTACAGTGATCTCAGGACGCTTCTCTCCAAGCTCTTTGAGCATAGGAATACAAATTTAAAACAAATTAATTAATTCGTTTATTTAGGTCCGATAGACCAAAGTTTGGTCTAAGTGGACATTAACCATCATCATCGGCGTCATTCTAAACCTGTCAACACATGTTTTCCATGCATGGGTGAGTAAAAAACTACCAGACATGATTATGCCCAAGTACATTTTCAAAATGATCAAATTGTCAAAATAGCCTCTCTAGGCATAAAAGGATGAACAAAAAGACTAACATCTTCAGAATAGTAGAATTCCTTGAATACTAATAATAAAAACAAAAAACGATAAAGAGAAAAACACAGGTGTTACTCATAGTTGTAGGCGGCTTCAACATATTTGGGCTTCTCTTCTAGTATGGGACATCGGTAGCCTTCCAAGCTGGAGGTGCCATCCAAATATGTTTTAACAGGGAGTGCCTCAATTTTCCTAAAGGAGAAGAGGTTCACCTACCCAGTGCATTCCACCTTCTTCCTTTTATAATTGCTTGTTGAAGAAATATTGGTTTTATTGTGGGCTTTGAGGGAATCTTTTTCAGCTTGTTCTTCCTAGGTCTCCATTGGCTTGGAGAGCAACGAGGGACTTGGAGAGGGAGAGGGTGGATATCCAAAGCCAAATATGGAGGAGGCAAGGCGTTTCTCTCCCCTTCAGAATTATGAGACCTCGTGAGAACCCGATCCAACATATTTCTTATAATCCAATAATGACTGCATTGCACTCGAGTTTGTTGACCTACCAAATGTTGCACAACCATTTCTGCTTCCCAGTCATTCAATAGATTCCTCAAATAAGCTGGAACAGAACTATTAAGACCACTTCCATAGGGTTCTCTATTTCCCCCATAGTCAGAGCTTCCCCTTCCTCTGCTAGCATGTCGAGGGGTTTGTGGCCAAAGGATGGGGAAGAGACCCAAAAACTTGTGAATTGTATAGTCAATGAAGAGAAGGAGAGAGTCAGAACACCCAAAAATCAGAGGAAGGGAGCCAAATAATGTTTCTAAACTTGACCTAACCCAAAGAAGGATTCTCTCCAGTGTGTTAAGAAATGTAATCTCACTTTTAAAATTCAACATTAATTACTCAGTTAGTTGATTAGTTGATTTGGTCACCTTATCTTTTATAGTTACCCATAGTATTTTCCGACCCATGGTATTGTCCCATGGTTTTGTTGTTATGTAGTACTATATATGCTACTGCTTAATAATGAGAAGGAAATCAATATTCCCACTTGTGTGTTCCGTACTTACTATTTCTCTTGTAACTTTAACATTGTATCAGATCGTATGGTCTGATCCTTTTTTCGTCGCTTAGATCCTGTAATCCTTTTCACAAGGTGGAAAGCACACATAGATCCAATCTCACAGTTGGAGGTTGTTGATTGTTGGACAGTATGATTGGAAACATCAATGTGGAGTACTGNGTAATCCTTTTCACAAGGTGGAAAGCACACATAGATCCAATCTCACAGTTGGAGGTTGTTGATTGTTGGACAGTATGATTGGAAACATCAATGTGGAGTACTCACAAATTTTTCTTCACAACTTGAAGAATAGGGAAAAATGTTTTTCCTTCTTTTACTCTTCTAGATCACTGACACATCATGTCTAAAGGAAAAGTGTATCACTGATGAACCTTTTCCAAAGAAAAAGTGCATCGGTGACACACCTTGCATGAAGGAAAATTGTATCACTGACACCACTAACACACCTTGTCCAAAGGAAAAGTGCGTCGGTCACTATTCACTTACACGTTTTTTGACCGATGCACCCTTGTGACACTTTGTGCTAGCTATACAAGCTATGCCACTAAGTTAAAGGACCGTATCTTCTATCAGATCTCCAGATCCATTTTGATCAAGCAAATAGTCATAAGAAGATGGCTAATACCAGCATAAGCACCTCAAATTTGAAACAGATATCTAGACCTGTACTAATCGGTACCAACTATGAGTTTTGGTTTATCAAGATGAAGACGTCTCTCCATCTCAACAAATTTTGGGATATGGTTGAAACAGATTTCAAAGAACATGATACAAATGCCCTGGCCGCAATGAGTAATGCCCAGAAGAATGTCATAGAAGCTCCCTGAGACCAAGCTCTCATATCCAAATGGCTGATATAAAGCTGCATTGAGGAGTCCATTTTCCCGCCGATCTCGAGAGCTATTAGCACACATCAAACTTGAAATTTGATCATATCCGACTACAAGGTAATAGACTGAGTAAAAACAATAATATTGCAAACTCTTCGACTTCAATTTGAAATTTTGAAAATGAAGAAAACAAAAAATGTAGATCAATTTATGAATAGGGTTTCGGGCATTGTAACCTAATTTCAAACCTATGGCAAACGTCTAGAACAAAAGGTAGTTGTTCATAATATTCTAAGGTTTCTCACCAAGAAATTTTCTATGGTAGTGATTGCCATAGAAGAATAAAAATATGTCTCAGTTTACCCTAGAAGAATTGACTGGATCCATTCTATCTCATGAATATCGACTCAATCAAGAAGAAGATTCGCTGACAAATGATTTCAACACCCAAGCTTTCCTCAGTAGAGTTTGAGGAAGAGGAGGATAAGGTAGAGGAAGAAGAGTCAGAGGGTCTTCTCATACAGAGGACAAAACCAGTCATGAACATTCAAATCACCCAGAGCACTCTCACAACTCTCAAGGTTAGAAGGGGAGAGGCAAGAGATGGAATAATAAGTCCAATATTCAGTGTAACTATTGCAAGAAGTATGGTCACTATGAACTAGAATGCATAAAGAAGAAGGCGTATCAGAACATTGGCATAGCCCATGTTTCAAAAGAAGAAGAATATTCATCAGAGGCTATGTTCCTCTCTTATCAAGCTACTAAATAACATTGCGGCACATATTTATGGATATTAGATAGTGGTTGCAACAATCACATGACAGGTAACAAGTCACTTTCTCTAGTTTGGATTCCTCTGTTGTCATGAAAATCAAGCTAGGAGATGACTTCCAGGTTCCAACAAAAGGAAAAGGTAGTGTTCTTGTATTTACAAAGCAAAATGAAAAGAATTTTATTCATGAGGTTTTCTATGTACCACATCTGAATGTCAATCTAATCAGTATAGGTCAATTACTTTAGAACAAGTATGATCTTTGATTTTATGATACATAATGTGCCATCTATGATAAAACCCCCAATAAGAGACTCATAGATAAAGTTGAAATGACCAAGAATAGAATATTTCCTCTTAGTCTGAGAAGTGCTAACCTTCCACAATCTGTAGCCCATTTTTTTTCTAGTATAGATGAAACCTGGTTATGGCACTGTATATTTGGCCATCTTCCATTCAAGAGTCTCAATCTCCTGCACAAATAGTCCATGGTCAAGGGGTTACCAGTTATACATGAACAATCCAGCTCCTGTGAGGATTGTATCATTAGGAAACATCAAAGGGACAACTTCCCCACTTCCACATCTTGATCCAAAAAACATCTTGAGATAGTTCATACAAACCTATGTGGACCCATGCAAACCCAATCCATAGGAGGTAGCTTTTATATTTTTGCATTTATTGGTGATTTTAGCAGGAAAATATGGGTTTATTTCCTCAAGAACAAATCAAAGACCTTCTATAGGATCAAACAGTTCAAGGACCTAACTGAGAAGCAGTCTTGCAAGTTCATTAAAGTGCTCAGGTTAGATGGTGGAGGTGAATATGATTCACATGAGTTTGCATGTTTTTGGAAGTAGCATGGCATCCAGAGACAATTCACCACCATATACACTCCACAACATAATGGAGTTGTTGAATGAAAGAACTGGACCATCATGAACATGTCACGTAGCATGTTATCACACAAGAAGCTATCAGATTATTATAGGGTTGAAGATGTTGCACGATCAGTATATTTTCTCAACAGATCACCCACGGTGAGTGTCTAGGACAAGATTCCCGAAGAAGCATGGAGTGGCACTAAGACTAGTGTTGTGCATCTNTAGGGTTGAAGATGTTGCACGATCAGTATATTTTCTCAACAGATCACCCACGGTGAGTGTCTAGGACAAGATTCCCGAAGAAGCATGGAGTGGCACTAAGACTAGTGTTGCGCATCTAAGAGTTTTTTGTTCTGTTGCATTTTCTCATGTACGTGATAAACTCAGAAGAAACTTGGATAAGGAGAGTGAGTGATGCATTTTCATTGGCTACAGTGAACAACAAAAGGGTTACAAGTTATATAATCCTATCACCAAGAATATTGTGGTGAGTAGAGATGTGAAGTTCCTTGAAGACAAATTCTAGAGTGATCCTTCAGACATACTACAACAAGAAACTTCATATCTACAAATATACCTATCAGACTTCCAATATTCGAAGTACAACAACAAGAAGAAACACCAATAGACAGTCCATCTCAAAACTAGAAAACTAGAATTTTGAGGGGGTTATATGAGCAGACTCCTATTATTGATGAGAAACTTCAGTGTGCTCTATTTTCCTGTCATCCCACAACGTTAGATGAAGCATTAAATGATGCACGGTTGGTACAAGAAATGAATGAATATATTGATGTTATT
>LPNX011189836.1:740733-769900 GCA_001517045.1 Pseudotsuga menziesii | reverse complement strand
GAATATTCACAAAATGCTGCTCTTACCCAGGAAACTCTGTTAATCAAAAAGCCCTCAAAATGTATATTCTGTACAAGAGATTTTATAGTGCTGTAGAGTCTTCATGCTGTAAATCGAACCCAGCACTGCTGCAAATGCAAATAAACAAACGGATATACTCCCATATTAACCCTGCAAACTCTAAAGTTCGAACTCAAACCAAGATTTCCTGAAAATGATATAACACAACTCGTGAAGGTGAACAGTGAGCAAAACCAGCGCTCTCATACTTCTTTTCAGCAGCCAATTAAAACACGAATTGGGGAAAACTGAGTATCTAGCTGTTTTTGCCACGAAAACCCATCAGCATTCATTGCTTGAACGGCTCCATTATGAAAAGACACCACCTGTATCCTTTTATTATGCTACCGTATTGACTCATCATTCCATGGTAAAGAACATTAAATCATAAAAATGCCGAATGTTCATGCTCAAAACATATGTTCAATACTATGAGAAAGGTTTATCTTAATCAAAAATATCATAACATAAACCATAAACCTTTCAAAAACACACCATATAATATATTATACCATCAAAACTCCATATGCTGCACGCTCTCAAATTGCTGCCAGTTTGGGAATATGCTGCCAGTTTGTAAAAATCTGCCATGTAAAACATAATCCTTTGCACATACATAGGTTTTTAGTTACTGAATAGAACTTTTAATGATTTAAGGTGCCTAAGGGAAACATAAGGGCTAACAATCAATAATAAAACACAAAACAAAATGAAATTTAAAACAAGAAAAACCAATGCAAATCCAAAATTTGAAAAGACACACTAGGAACAACCCTAGAGATAACACTATATATATATATGGTGTTTTCATTTAGATATGTACATTCCTGATTACTTGAACAAGTGCTCAAAAGACTCATTTCAATTATCATGTTCTTCATAATTTCTACACCTAGATATTACTAGTTCATCTACACTTGTTATCAAAAATTGACTCTTAAATATTTTTGAGAACACTCTAGGATAAGTGGAATTTATGCTTGTGGGGAACATTATCTTTTATAAAGAAAATAGAGGGAAAGGCCCAGGAACACCTTTAAGTTATTCTCTATTGACATGACCTATAGTTAAGGCCATTTTGTGAATTTATATATATATATATATATATATATATATATATATATATATATAACTCATGTGTTTAGCAGGGCTTAACACGCTCTAGTACCAATCGACTTCCATATAATCGGAATGTTTATACAAGGAAAACCCGCTGGGGTACTGAACAGGCCTGCAAGTAGCGGGTCAATGCTAAGTAACAACCTAAAAATAAGGAAGTTCGATAAATGAAAGTAAACCCGTTGGGGTACTGAATAGGCTCACTGGAAGCGGGGCTATGCTTGCATGGTACCAAGATAAACCCGTCGAGGTATTGAACAGGACTACTAGTAGCAGGGAAATATCGGCTGAGATCTGGTTAATGCACCACTAGGCACATGGTTTAAAAGAAAAATATGTTTAGTCCTATTGTTTATGATGTCATTAAATAATAACCTTAAGTTGGTATTGGACCTGACCATCTAAATTCAATCAATATCTCGGATATGTTTATCCTACAAATAGGACCCATAGCTGTAAACTCCTACAAATCCAAAGGTGAGATCAACAATTTTTGAGAGGACAAGATATCTTCACAACGAGGCTGGAATGACTAGTTTTCCCTATGGTCTTTTAACTTATATCTTCATCACATGATAAATGATAAATTTATACATCTATATATTTGAGCACTATTACTTTTGGATAAATGTATATATCTGAATCCTTTCCATATATTAGTTAATATTTCTCTCTTTTACAAAATTACAACATCATGATTGAACTTTTGTTAATTTATTTTGGAAGTTACTTAGTTTTCTTGTATGGCTTGGGGACATGCCATATCTTTGGTTTGGGGGAGGATTAGCCTGACTATTTGTCTTTATTTTTACTTATAAGAGACTCATTGCCAAATGATAAAATGTCTACATGATAATGCAAATAGCAAAATTAGTTTTAAAATCTTGGATGAATAAGGAAGAACTCTAGAGAATTATTTCATATGACTTCTTTGTGACTTGGAAGCTTAGGAAAAGCTACAATTAGGAGCAGTCTGATCCAACAAGCTTATTTTTACAAAAATCTATATGAAGGATCATATGAAGGGTCGAATGTCAGTATGAATAAAAATTCAAATGACAAGCTGAAGAAAAATTATGATATTTTCGTATCTATGGTTAAGTGTTAGCTTAATTTCGTTTGGGTAAAAAGCTGAGTCATATCATTAGAGTCACATCCACATGATATTATGACTAATTCTGATTCATGATAGTACAAATTAGATCTAATATGATTTTATTTCACCTCCATAAGGATATGATATGACCTTAGAGTACCTTCTAGTCATCATGACTCTTCCATCACCATTATCCTCTTTTTCCGCTCACACGCATAAGCTATCAGATAAGTTGACTTTCTTGTTGAACTAAGGCTATGGTTATGAATTTGGTTATACATCCATATTAAGTGACATGTTCAATCTGTCCAAATCTTGATTTGGACATGATTGAACCAACTAAACTTTAGAAACCCATTCAATTATGCGTTTTTGATGGCACACGTTTCAAAAATCTCCATAATGGCACGATCGTCTAAGCATGCCAAGATTTTTGCATGATCATTTGGTAGGTTGAATGCGACACGTTTTAAACCAAAAATACGTGAACCTTCTCCCATTCCATCGCTTTCACCGACCGTTATCATTGTAGAGCATTTTAGCCACCTTTCTCTGCAAACCTTGTATTCTCCCCTCTACTTAAACCATGCCGAACCAATTTGAGCCGAAAACTTACCAAGATTTGTTCCAAATGACAGAGTTTAGAGAATGCCGAGAAGTATTCTTCCGCGTTGGTTGGAACCTGTTCCTCCATCTACTGCAAGGATACGATGAGGAAAGCTCATTGCTTTTTGCAATGGGGTTCGATGGGAGAATGGATAGTGTAGGACATCTTTCCTTCCAAGTCACAGAGGAATAAATTGCACATGCCACTAAGCTTCCTTGAGAAGGTGAGCGATGGAATAACATTGGTTTGTTCCAAGGGCTTCGCATAAATTTTCCCTCAAGCCCAAATTCCAGCACGTGACAGGCACGAAAGGTTATCACCATAGTTGGATAAATCTTGAATACATCAATCCGCTAATGATAATTATTCATCTAGTTACCTGTGAAGTTAATTATAGTGTTTTCAAATCCTGTGATCTCCATTTATTGGCCCATTTCATCGATAATAGAAGTCTTAATTTTCCTTTCTTTTTCCTTCGGAGTCTAGAAAAAATCTCGAACTTGGTTCGCAAAAATACCCTTCACCCCAAAAGAAGCTTATACCACCACAGATTGATCAAACTTTTAATCCTGGACCAGCTCAAGGAGTGAAACCAACCTTGGGAGACCTTTGTATTCAAGGTGCTTAATCCCCATCTTAATATTCAGAAACAATCTCGTCATTTTCACCGTGGAACTAGTCAAAACTCACCTGTAGAAGAATAAAACCCCAACATTGTCCACCTTGATGAAGATATCTCAGAACCTAACTAACCTGCACAAAATACCCCTGCTAGTCCTGTGTCCGCCGAATTTGTACCTTTCTCATGACCTCGCACCAAGAAACAAACTGAGAAAAATGCTCAGCATATGCTCCGACCCAGTACCCAGACCGTAGTTCATTGTGATGTGCAGATTGGTCATTCAAACGATGTGGCCAAATTAGAGAAAAATAACCCAAATTCATCCCTATTAGCATTAGCCAGTATTTCTGCCGAATTACTAAAGGATGCCGATCAAACAAAAATTCCTGCATCTGTCTAGGATATCAGCCCTGAGGAACACATTCCTACTGTTTATTTGGATCCGCATTAAGGGAAATGATTCCTCCATGAGATTCCAACCAGTCCGCAAAGCCATCTACACCACCACAGCCAACATTATATCAATTAACTTATGAGTTAACTCAATCAACAAAATAGAATGAAGGGTATGTTAAGTTGATTTTAGATCTTCGAGAGGAGAACAAAGAGTTACATTTACAGATTAAGAATATGGATGAACTCCACATGACCATTAGTTTATCACAGAGGAATCAACAAGCAAGGTGTGCCCTTCTGAAAGCACATGCTAGGAAATTGAAGTTCAAACCATCTGCTTCATCAAAGTCGGAGGCAGTTGCTGACACAACTCTGCCTCCTTCCTAATGCTATCTTTTATTTCTAACCAGTGGGACCTGGCATTCTTCTGGCTTGGGGGAATGTTGGTCCTCATTTTTTCACCATTTTTGGCTAAATATTTTACATATTAACACATGTTTTGTTACCTTTTGGCGTCTTTTATACCATATAGTTTTCCATTCAGCAGCAGGTATGGTCATATTTTAATTTATGCAACTTATGTTTTATTTTGCATCATTTCACTATTTTCTTGTTTAAATTCGATAATATGTAGTGATAGTATAATGTATGAAACTTTCATTGTAGAATCTTGGTCTTCAGTGAACCAACGAGCAGCATTGCATTCATCCTAGATGTGCACAGAGCGTATCTAGCACATCATCCAGCTCACTGTTCGAACCACCGAATCAACCGTGCATTGTTGACAGTGGATTCCTGAGCGTTAAAGGCATGTAATGACTGTAAACTATTGTGACCATGCACCAAGATCTTAGCATAAGCCTCCCTCTGGAAGAGTGCTCGTATTATGTCTTTGTGTGACACCTTGACGTCGGTTCTGATTAAGACTGAGTTCATACACCACATTGCGTGCCAAAGAGGAACCATATTTGCAAAGAAGAAGGAAATTTCATCTGTTGGTTATCAATGTAGTTACTTGTCATAATGACTGCCTTATCTTAAGAGCAGTCGATCACTGAAACGGTCGACTTTCTCTCCTTCTGTAAAAACACTATATATACAGATGATCTCATGCGAGAAATAGTTAATCGTTGAATGTTAATAGTTGATAGCTCATGGTTAGTAACCAATAGAATCAATGGAGTTAGTAAGGATAGCGAGATAATTAACCATCTTATTAGTTGACCACAAAACTCTGTAATACTACCCTTTTATTTAATGAAAGTTCTATTACGCTATGTATGATCGTGTTCCATTAGCAAGGCATTACTCTGTTTGCTGGGAGGGCCCCTCAACAACCATAGTTTACATTTTCATGTATGCTTCGTTATTTCCTTTTCTCTGTAACTAGTATAGTCTTATTTATGAGTTGTTTATACAATTTCATTCCTGTAATCGTTGATGTTAATTACTTTTTTGTAGCATAGATTTCATTTTTATCATGTTGGTTATGTAGTTTTCCTTTACAAGTTAGCAACCGGTTGCGCCTAGAATAGTTTCTAAATTACTTTTCAAAGTTTTTACAGTTCATTGTTTGATTTGTAGACTAGATTCCTTTGGTTAAGTCACATTAAACTCAGCTTTATTTATTTCTGTTTTTTTAAAGTATATTTCAGTTTGTTTAATGATGTAATTTCCTTTTTGAATTGTGAGCTAGTTTAGATTATATTGCTATGAAATTCAATGAGTAAGTAGATTTACTTTTTTATCTTTCACATTTCATTAGCATATGCATGAGTTAGCTATTCTCAACAAATTATTTAAATTCATTGTTTTCTCAAAATTTTATTATTTTCTTCAGACAATATGTTCTGCATTTCATATGGACATTCATTTCAACATGCTGTCTAGTATTTCATTCAACCTCGCATGTCTTTAATCTGTTTTGAGCTTATCTCCTTAGTTTTCTGATTCTGTTTTGATAGTAGTAGTTAGATAGTGATTGTATTTTCTCTTAAGACCCTTATATGAGATTGTTTAGTCTACTTATTAAACCTCATTCTTCTTTCTCCTTTCTTCTCACCTTATGCTTGAGAATTATGTCATGTGTTTTGATCTCTTGTATTGATTTGTAATTAAAATTTGAATTGTTCCTTCGCATGTGAAGTTTTAAATGCATTAATAGATTAAGTGTCATTGCTCATAATAATACGATTTGTTCTCTCAATCATATGGTTATTAAAGGAATCTACATAATAGAATTTAGATCATCTTTATAAGTTTTCTGCTTGCTCATAAATCACGTCTACCTTCTTGTAGTATTATTTTATCTTTTGCAAATAAGAGTTATTTGTTTAGAGATCATCATGTTTACCATAGCTTGTAATTGGACATTTCTCAGTCTACATATTTTTGTAGATATTAAGTTAGATCTGATTCCCTTTAGTTTCTTCACCTCATTTGAAAGCCAATTTGACGCTTCTCCTGCTCCTATCCCAGTTACAGTAAACCCTTATCCTCAAAATAATCAAGGAGAATGGAATTAGTGGCCATCTATTAGTTGCATGTATAATTTTTAGGAAACATAATTGGCTGTTGTAAATTCTTCTTTGTACAACTAGTCCTTCAAAGCTGTTTATTAGTAAAATAGACCTTCTTATAAAGAATAATTCACTGTCTACATCTTTGTCTTTTAATAGTTGTTTATAGAATAGAGTAGTATAACTTGATACCACTTTTCCCTAGTCCTCTGTTTCTATTATCTTAATAAGTTGATTTCTTAGGAGTTCAACTCAGTTTTTCATTTTAAAAGACCTTTCAATCTTTTGTTTACTAAAGTATTACCACGATACCATAAGAATCCCTCTACCTTCGCATATATTTTGTAACAGCTCTAAGCCTACCAACCCCAGCCGATAATTAAATATTAGGTGAATTAATCAAGAAAATATTTTTCCCAAAACTTGAGTGAGTGTGAGTGTGAATAAATGAGCGATGACACCTCCCTATTTACACCTTTTAAGTGACTGACCTAATACATGAATGACATCGACCTCTTACGTAACAGGGGTTGAATTCTCCTAGAGAGACTAAAAAATACATTACATAATTTTACATTGGGGACTATTGCCCCAACTTACAATGGAGGTTTTCATTGTAGCCAAAGGTCCATACATAATAATGACATCTCGAAAGGAAGAAAACACATCTCCGTCGGGGCTACAACAACATATAGTGATAATACACATCATAATATCTTTCGAAGTTACAAATATATCAAAAATCAAGAATGTATATCATGAGATATTCCATGTAATGAATGCTAGATTCTAACAACCACAAGCCTTCCTTAGTGATTCGGGAGCCTCCAATCACATGGTTGCCTCCAAAGAATCATTTTCTTCTCTAGATCTCACTGGTGGTCCTAACATACACATGGAATACGAATATCAAATCCCAACTGTTGGCAAGGTTTCAATTCAATTTCAGAATGGAGTGTTCAATAATATCCTATATGTGCCCTATGTAGCAACAAATTTATTGTTTGTATATTAGATAACCCATATAGAATCACCAAAGCAAGTTGTATTTGAACCTAGCATTGTTGAGATCTCAGAAGTCTCTACTAGGAAGCTAATAGTGAAAGGAGTTGCTAACGATTCCTTCAAGGAATATGATTTCTCACATTTTTTTACATATTCACACCAAAGTTCCCTATTGAATCATGCTAATGAAACAAGCAAGATATGGCATGAGAGATTCGGCCATCTGAATTTCAAATACCTCCAATAGATGCAAAATGAACAAATGGTTGAGGGATTTCCTCTCATTAAGTCATCTCAAGGTGTCTACAATGAATTCTTGGTAGGTAAGCACCCAGAGTGAAGGTTTGAAGTTTGGAAGGGAAGAAGATTTTCCCTACACTTGATTTCATACAAAGTGATGTCTCTAGATGAATTCCTACAACATCCATGAATGGATCTAGATACTTTTTGACCTTCATTAATGAATACTAAGTGTATTGTTGGATATACTTTCTTTAGAAGAAGTTCGAGGTGTTTGAAACCTTCAAAGTTTTCAAAGCCTTAGATGAGAACACTCTTGGAAAGAATATCAAAGCACCCAGATCAAACAATAGAGGAGAGTACATCAAAATAGATTTTCAGTAGCTGTGTGCTTCAGAATTTATTCATATGTAACATTCGGTCCCATACAATCCACAAAAAAATTGTGTAGCTGAGAGGAAGAACCGATCATTAAAGGAGATGGCTACCTACCTTCTTGAAACAAGAAATATTCCACCATATCTATGGGTTGAGGTAGTGAATTGTGCTTCATACATACACAACATAGTACCTCACAAATCAGTGGTTGGGTTCACTCCATTCGAAGCATTGATGGGACATGAGCCTAATGTCTCACATCTAAGGGTTTTTGTCTCCAAATCATGGGCTTAGATTCCAAATGAGAAGAGGAAATCCTTCCAACCTCAAAGTAGCGAACACATTTTGCTGGGATATGCAGATGACGCAAAATATGACAAGTGGATGGATATTGCAACCAAAAGTTACTCGATAAAGATGATTTTCCAATTCAATGAAGATACGTTGCATGATTTACAACCCACTGAAGAGGAAGGTATAAATACTCAATTTATTCCACTGACATATGATGATGTTTCTACTGATGTTTCATATTCAGAGTCTGAATTTGAGGATCAAGAGGAAAAATATCTTTATATTGAGAATGAATATTAAGTATATATAGATCCATATCCAACTCCTTCTCCCAATTCAAGGCCTACATGGGATCAAAAACTCATTGAAGCTGTTGGGAACAATGCTCGGGATCCATCTAAAAGAAGGAGAACCAGATCTCCATTTCAGGATGAGAACTTTCTCTTTGTCATGCTGATCCATTTCTCCCAGAGAGGTACTACATGATGCTAGGGTCTGATACTTAGTCCTAGAAAGTGGTTTTCCATTATCCAAGGTGGCAGGAAACCATGGATGATGAATACAATTATCTACTGAACAACAAGGCATGGGAACTTGTATCCTTACCTCCAGGGAGAAATCTTGTCTAGTGAAAATGGATCTACAACAACAAACTAGAAACGAATCAATATA
Organism: Pseudotsuga menziesii; assembly: GCA_001517045.1. NCBI lineage: Eukaryota > Viridiplantae > Streptophyta > Pinopsida > Pinales > Pinaceae > Pseudotsuga > Pseudotsuga menziesii. The sequence goes on along the minus strand of LPNX011189836.1, from coordinate 760,892 downwards.
CTACAAAGTACAAGGATTGATTAGTTGCAAAGGGGTATACATAAGTTCATGTATTGGACTATGATGAAACATTCTCCCCTATTGTAAGAATGAATTCCATAAGGCCATTTTTTGTCCATTGGAGCTTTGAAGAAATGGGAGTTACATCACATGGATGTGAAGAGTTCCTTCCTCCATGGTGACCTGGAAGAATATATATACATGAGACAATCTGAGGGTTCGACTGAATATTCCTCCTTGGTTTGCAAACTAAGGAATATATCTCTGTATGAGCTCAAGCAAGCTCGAAGGGCATGGTATGACAAGATGGATGCCTTGTTACTATCACGGAAGTTAGAAAGGTGCAAGTATGACTACAATGTCTACATGTAGTATAAGGGAGATTGCTTACTATTGATTATATTGTATGTGGATGACTTGCTCATTACTGCTGGTTCAACTACTAGATTGACGGACATCAAGTCATCCTGGAGCAAGGAATTCTCTATGACATATCTAGGGATTATAACGAATTTTATTGGCGTTGAAGTGAACAAAAAATATTTAGGGATCATGATTACTCATTCCATATACGTAGGTGATTTGATCAAGATATTCCATATGAATGATTGTAAAGAAACATCCCCCACCTTCCTATTTGGCATAATATTGGAAGAAGGTGGTTCTACACCCCTGGTTGATAGTAATCTCTACAGACAACTGATTGGTATCTTATTTTACCTTACTCATTCGATACCATACTTGTCATATGATGTGAGTTTTGTTGCTAGGTTCATGCAGGAGCCACATGAGATGCATTGGAAAGAAACAAAGCACATCTTGCATTATGTGTAGGGTAATAGAGAGTTTGGGATTCACTATTCTATTGGTTCTTAGGTAGATCTAATTGGTTTTACTGATTTTGAATGGGTTGGAGACAATTTTGACAAAAAAATACTCTAGGCTTTGTGTTCATGTTGGGATCTGGACCAATTAGCTGGTCAAGTAAGAAGGAAGAATCTCTTTCTCTTTTTTTTAGTTGAAGAAGAGTATCGAGGGGCTGTAGATGCATCTATTTAGGTAGTTTGGCTACATGGGATTTTGATAGAGTTTGAAATTTTCACTTCTCCTTCAACAGTCATTTTTTTATAATCAATGTGTAATTAAAATTTCAATGATTTACTACAGAAGCAACACACCAAACACATAGATGTCCATATGCACTACATCAGGGAACTAGTGCATAGTAAGACTATCGTTTTGCACTACTTCCCTATAGAGGATCAGGTTGTAGACATATTCACAAAATATTTCACTAAAAAGAGATTTGTTTATCTCAGGTCTCTTCTTGGTGTGAAGTTTTGATTTAGTTTTGTTCCTTGTTGGCTGTTCATTTTTTTTTTTTTTTGGGGGGGGGGTTCCCATGAGGTTTTCCCCATTTCATCGATTTATTAAGCAGTTAATTTTTTGCATTATATTGTATGGGTTACCTTTGGTCTTATTTTCTAGGGCCCAATTTTTCCAAGTTTGTATTAAGAGAGGGTGTTAGGATTATTGTTATCCTCCCTTGACCACCATAGTCTAAATGTCAATTTCCTAGCTTAGGAATATGTTTCCACTTCGTTATTTCCATGGAGAATTTATATGGGTCCCACCTACAAATTGATTCACCCTCATGCATGAGTTTAGGAGCTCCAGATACCAATCCCTATATTTTAGGATCCCACACTGAGTCATGGGAATCCCACCATCAGTTCACCCTAGTATGTGTTTATGCTTTGCTAGGTCACATTCAATTCACCTCCAGTTAGTATAGCACCACTTTTTCATGATTTAAGGATATTTGGCACCTTTTCTCACCTACCTTGGTCATTTAACTATTTTTGAGGTGTTTCAGTTGTCTGGAGTTACACTAGTGAGACTCTAGTTGTGATTTTCCTACAATTAGTGATGTCTAGACTCAATCCAAGTCATGGTATTCGAATCAATCCTACAGGATTCAAATGATCTATATTGTATCATGGATATATTTCATACAATTTACTAATTATTAAATTATGGTTATGCTGTCAAATTGTTTCCTCTTGTCTGAATTATTTCACCATGATATTTTGGAAATTATTGTACTAAAATTATTCCTCATTCATTCTTTTTTTCATAGTGAGGTCCAATCCATCCTGATGATCTTGTGGTCATGGTAATTTTAGAATATCTTGGTGAAAACTTGGAACAGCTCCCAAGTTTCATGGAACTCTTCCTTGGCATCACTTGGATGTAAATATGATCCCCAACTTTAAATTCCCTACGCACTCTATTTTTATTTGCATGCATTTTCTACATGTCTTGGTATATCTTCAAAGTTTTTCTAATTTTTGCAACCTTTTCCCCATTTTGTTAAACATTTTTGGCCCAAGCACAATTTTGTTCACTAGATTATTCCCACTCACTAGTGTTTTAAATATTCAAACATATAAAGCTTAAAAGGAACTCATTTTCAATGATGCTTGGTTCCCATTGTTATATTAAAACTCTACTAAGTGTCGATAATCCTCCCCTTGGATGGTTTATCGATCACATACATGTGAAGCATGTACTTAATCACTTGGTTCATCCTTTCCATTTCCCCATGTATTTGTGGATGGTAAGCAATATTGTGCTAAAAATGAGTTGTGTATCCAAATATGCAAAAATATTTTTCCAAAAGTTAGATGTAAACTTAGTGTCTTTTTCATATATAATTAATTTGGTCAACCCATGCAATATAAATCTTTATTTCGTAAATATTCTTTTTATCTCATCACACTTGTGAGTGGATGTATCATGGATAAAATGTGTTCCCTTAGATAACTTGTCTTCCACAACCATGATAGCGTCATATTTTCTTGAAGTAGTGTAAACCAGTAATAAAATCGATGGTTACCACTCCCCACTTCCATTATGGACTTGGAAAATGCTACAATAACCCTATTGGGTGTTGATGTTTAGCCTTAACTTGTTGGAATTTCACAGAACTAAAAATGTAATTAGAAATATATTTCTTCATCCCTAACCAAAATTATTCCCTACATTCTATAGAAATAATTTTATTCTAGTATGGATGTCTTGATATGATATTTTATGTATTTCATCTATGATAATTCTTCTCAAATATGAAGAATTAGGAAAACAAAATATATTTGTGTACGTATGAATTCCATCATTCCACAATTGAGAACCTTCATACATATTTTCCAAATTCTCTTGATGTAATTTATATTTCACTTAAACATAGTGTTCATCTTCAATAACAACCACTTTATTCTCTTTTTTCTATGCACGAAATCACCAAAAATAGCATAAAACAAGAAGAAATAGCATTCTAATGCCATACGAATGCAATAAGAATATTGTGCGTGCGTGCGTGCGTGCGTGCGTCTATGGCTTAGCATCCATCTCCCCTTTAAACAAGTGTTGTCCTCAACACATGATTAACTTTGGATGTTTCTTCATGAAGAACATGTCTTTCCATGTTGACTCTTCTATTTGAAATTTCTTCCACTTGATGAGGTACTTGGTAATCGGTCAATTTTGTAGTTTCTGGATCCTTCTCTCAACGATTGTTTTATGTTCTATAATTGATTTTTCGTTTTTCATCAATCTTTGTTAAATATTCCAAAACCAATCTAGAATTCGTTGAACCTATTTTTCAATATCACGTTTTTGTTCCTATGGGTTAGGTGGCACACTTCTTAGTCATAAGTGAATAACATGGCCATGATCTCAAATAGGTGGAATACCTTTGGGAATATCTATCAAATCCTTAAAATTATTTGCTAATAACTTGTTGGAGATCCACTAGAGTAGAGGGTATAGATGCTTGAACATCTAGTGAGAAAAATTGTACAATTACTCCATGGTGTCCTTTCTTCAACAATTTCATCATGATATAAGAAAAATTGGATTGCCATCATTGGGCTATCCAATGAATAATCATCCATAGTAAGATTAATACTATGGCACTTCCGTGAACAATTTATGTTACATCCATCTACAATCATTACTTGATATTATCGTATGGTATATATAAAGAAATTGACAAGTTTGTCTAATTTGTAATCAATGCTGTTATGGCTACTACTAAAATCAATAAACACTATTACCTTTCTATTTTTCATATATCCTTATATTTTGATATTTTTAGGAGTTCCAATGTTGGCCAATACATGACAGAATAATGTTGGAGTCATATATGCACCATTCTCAATCGTTCCTTATACATCTCTTCACTCTTATAATAAATGAGAATATCATATATAAAAAAAAGATCAAACTTATCCAAGTACTTTCCAAAAAACATTATTCATGAGATATATGAAAGTATTTGATGCATTAGTGAGATCAAATGGCATCATCACAAACCCATAATGACCATACATTTTTGTAAAGATTGTTTTTGTGGATGTCTTCTTCTTTGATTATAACTTTATGGTAACCAAACCTCAAATAAATATTTGAAAATACATTTTCTTCTCTTATTTGTTCAAATAGGTCATCGATTTGAGGTCAGGGGTACTTCTTCACAATACATTTATTCAAATTTTTGTAATCAATGCACAACCCAAGGGTTCCATCATTATTTTTGAGAAATAGAACTAGTTCTCCCCATGGTGTCATGCTTGGTTGAATGTACTTATTCTCCAGTATCTATTGCAATTGTATTTTTAGTTCTAATATTTGTAGGGTACTCATTCTATAAGGTGTATTGGACATGGGTACAATTATTGGAATAAGATCAATTGTGAAATCAATATCTCTTTTTTGGAGGAAGTATTGTCACTTCATCAAAAAATACATCAATGTATTCTTACATGAGATCATAATACTCCATATTGATACTTTATCGTTTTTTATGTTGAATACATGGGATAATATAATTGACAACCTTTCTTGAAATATTTCTTCAACTGCACGGCTAAAGTATGCCTAATAGAAAATATTTTTCGAATTCCCTTTATTATCCTTGTATTTCCTTATTCATTAATGCGTTCAAAGGATTTTTTGTAGCAATATTTATGTTCTTCCAACCAATCCACTCCAATTAGAACCTCGTAAGAACCAAGTGGAAAAATATCATGATTTTCCCATGTGAAGAGTCGATCCATCTCTAATATAAATCTATTCACCAATTTACTAAGTTACCTTGATATTAGTTACAATTGCTATTTGGATTAAGCAATAATTTACCATGCTTTCTCTTCTCAAGATCACAATTTACAACAAATATAGGAGAAATACAACTATGACTAAATCCAAGGTTAATTAAAATAGAAATATGTTTTTTGACAATCTTACCTTCAACCTTAACCATAGGTGACTAATGTTACATTTTACAATCATATATTTTAGTATAGATCCTAGGGATAGTCCTTTATAAATCTCCAATAGTTGTATCCTATTGGATGTTGTGAAAATTCTTGGTAGTCCCATTCCAAAGTGGATAATTCTTGAACAAGTGACCATCTCTACATCCCCAACACTAAATGGGACCCCTTGACTTATCTCGCACTAGCCTAGTTGGTTTAGCCTCTTAACGTGTTTGTTTCCTTATTTGTTTATGGAATGCTGAGGATTGAATCATCTCTTTCTTTGATCAGACTTCTTGTTCTTCCTTTCCTTCCATGACTTACATAATTATATCTTGCTTTTTTATCATAGAAATACTTACCATTCTTGAGAACCTCATCTAGAATTTGTGTTCATTAAATTTAACTCTATATTTTTAATAATGAGGTACTCCACTTAGAAAATGTTGTATTTTCACATTATCATATTTCATATACTTAACATGCCTCAACAACTCCAAGAATTTATTTTCATACTCATCCATGGTCATTTTCCCCAATTTTAACTCATGAAATACTTTGATTTTATAATCATAGTACCTATAAAAGAGGTACCTCTACTTAAAGTACTTCTTGATATACTTCCAAACAATATTTCTCTCACTAATAATTGTAACTTGACTTATATGATCCCACTATTTTCATGCTCTTCCATTTAAATTGAATATGGTCACTCTACCCTTCATGTTTCTAGAGTAATCATGGACATGGAAATATTTCCTCATCCCAATAAGCTAAGCCTCCTTTTCTTGTCTAGATTTCACTTTACCATTGAATATAAGAATTTTGAATTTTGAAATTGTCCATATGCGATACCCCCTAAAGGATTATTTCTCTTATTTCCATAAGGAGAAATGATTGAATTACTGATGCTTTCCTTATAGGTAGATGACTCACTACTAGAAACTTTTGTTGGGGTATATGTCATATCTCTAAAAGTTATTCTTGTATTATGGAAGATCCCAAATAATGTCTCATAGAGATATTCTCACTCTTGGCATAATTATTGGAGTTTTTTTCATGATGCATTATCCTTTTTATGCATATTAGGGTTTGAAGCATGGATGCATTCCACTGGTGTTTCTCTTCCTCATCTTTAATGAGCATTTCATTATCTACTCTACAACTTTGTAACTCCACTCTTAGACTTATCATAATCTCTTTAATATATAGAGGATTTAATTGATTTCTACACCCATTAGACTTTGTTTCTGCATTTCCAACATGCATATTTTCTCCCGTTCATCTTTCTCAATTCCATAAAGATCATGTTCATCATTCATGGTGATAGTTTTCTTTTCCCAATGGAGATATTTTTTTCTAATTAAAACAAATTAAACTTTGTCCTATAATGGTTTTTGATATGGAATTGTATTTGTAAAAGTGTTCATATAATTACACATTTTAGATACATTATACCCCTATAGTAATAAAAAATTCAATTTTCATTCATTCTAGAAACTTTTGAATACATTTGTCAAATCAATGCTAGAGGCACTTTGTCTATTAAATTTTGGAAATATCTAAAGAGTTTCTTTAGAGTATAATATCTGAAGAGTTTCTTTAGAGTATAATAATTTATGATTGTTAGCCTCTTAGTAATATTTCCAATGCTTATTGTTGGAATATTGGACAATGCTGAGAGGGGGTGTTTATTATCATTATCCTCTTAGCAATATTTCAAATGCTTATTGTTGGAATATTGGACAATATTGAGAGGGGGTGGGGGTGAATCAATATTGATAAATTTTAACAATAAAAACCAATTTTAACTTATTCATTAACACATAGAAACAACAAGATACAAATAACACAAATTTTATCGTGGAAGCCCAATCGGGAAAACCACCAACACTTTTTATTACTGCAAAATTATATTGTACAAATGGTATTTTCTTGCTTCTACATACAAGGATGCTAATACACCCTATTTACCAGTAACTACTAGAAGGAGGATACGACACCCTAATTTTATCAGCGGCTACTGAAGGGATGCTACAACACCTTGTTTACCAACTACCATTGGAAGGAGGCTACAACCCCCTTATAGGCACTTAGTCTTCCCTAGCACCACCCTGCCACCCTAATATGATTATTTGAAATCAGAATTATATACACCTATGGATCTTGCAATGAACTATACAGAGGAACTTATTTGAGAATTTAAAGCATTGTTTATATACCCTTAAATGTATCTCTTCTAACCATCACGTATCTTCATCATGATTTTTCACAAACAAAAACTAATTCGAAATTACTTCTCTGTTTATTATTTTTATAAGTCACAACCTTTTGCAATTTCTTTTATGCAACAACCTTTACACAATTGACCTTCCACAATTTCGTTTTAACATCTATCCTTTCTGCAATTAACCTCCCCGCATTTATATTTCTGCAACGATATTTCCGCAATTATCCTTTCGCAACTGCGGGTTGCATATTGTGGATCTTATTTTTGACTTTTCTTGAAACTTCTTCCGCAATTTTGTTTTTGCAACACTTCTTCTGCAAGTACGGATTGCGGGCATGCTTCTCTAATTTTCTTGAAAGTGACTTCCACAATAGTATTTTTTTAATTTTTAACAAGCTTGCACAATGACATTGTAGAAACTATTATAGACTGTTGATGTTTCTCTCTCTCGTGATCTGGGCTGTCCAAATCTTCACTCCATTGAAACTTAGCATTATAATGCTTTTGATCCTGCTTGACATCAATGAGAATTTACTCAAAAGTCTTTTGTCTTTTGTTTTTTTTGTTTTTTTTTACTAAAACGGTTGTAGGCCTTTTATAGTAGCATTACACACAGTGATTCTGATACAGCATATGCATAATGTCCAGTAATACGGGCATAGTTTTACTAACAGATCCCTTAACAAAACTTCTGGACTTTGCTAAACAGACATAGAAATACATTATAACGCATGCAGAGTAAAGAAAACTAGTGTTGCAGGGGTAAAAGCAAGCAGTGAGGAGGGAGTTCAGCTGAGTTTGGCTATGAGCCTGCCTTAGCGTTCTTTTTTTAGAGTCTTTCCATGCTCCTTGAGCAGCGCATCCACTTTCTTCTCTAACTCTGCCAGCCAGTTCCCTATTCCACTTGAGACGTTGGCAAGGTCCTTCATACTCATCATATTGTCCTCAAATATTTCCTCCTGGAGTTCTTTGAGCTCCTGGTTCATGCACTCCCAGCGACTTGTTCCAGTTTTTTGCATTCTGATCTGCTTGGTCTCCAGCTTGTTTACTGCGGTCTTCACTTCATCCAAGTCGATCTGAATTTGAGTGAGTCTTTCCTCGAAATTGGAGGACGAGCTTACAGCCATTGCTTGACTCGACCTGCGAACCTCCTAGACCCCTGCGCGTGTTCTGAGAACATCCCAGCGAAACCTTAATCGTTTGACAGTGCATATTGCAGTTTGCATTGGGCGGGAGCTTCCTGATATAGGCCCGATCCTTCCTTTTCCTCAGATCCTTGAATCGAATCTCATCGATTTTCTCAGACTTACCTTGCTGGGTGTGAGACTCTCTGGAGGGAATCGATTGGAGGCTGTTCCTATTGATCGCAGAGTCGGTACTGGAAGTGCGTGAGCCATGTGAAAGTGTCCGTCCCTGTTTTGTCTTTCCCCTGTACTTCCATATCCTCGACTGCCTCATTCTGCCCGCCTGCACTATGGAATCTTTTCTATCTAAGATCGGACTTCTCTCTTTCCTATCAGGAGCATTTCTAATTTTCACCTCTCCACGGTCACTAAGGAATAGGCTCGTGATTTTCGATTCCATTGACAAGGATAGCTCCCTTGCTCAAGGAGGCGCCTATATTGGCTTCATGATCCGCTATATGGTTGAGATTCCGAAGAACATGGTAGCAATTAACTTCTTCAAAATATTTCATCTGGGCTATGAATTTCCAGTGGTAGTGGGCCAAGCCCATGTTATTAGGGGCCTTCTTCAGATTGAGCACCTGAATGATGATTCTGGAATTGCCAATGATAGCCAGATTCTTAATGGATAATCTTCTGGCTTGAGCCATACCTTGCCAAATGGCGAGAATTTCAGCTATGTTGTTTGTATTTTGACCCAACCCCCAGGAGAAGTTGAGGATAATTTTCCCTGAATAGTTTAGCAAGACTCCTCCGCTTCCTGCTGGTCCGGGATTCCCTTTCGAGGCCCCATCCACATGCAGAATATGATCCTTCAGTGAAGATCTCCATTTTATGAACTCTTGCTCCTCTAACATGATTTCCCATGGAGAGTAATTCTTAGTGGTGTTCTTGATTCTGGCTAGGAGGGAGGGGTCTAGGCCATGAAACCATCTGTACTCATCTTTGTCAGGGGTAGCTTCATTGGTGATTTTAGTGTTTGAGGCTACCAGCTCTCCTAGCAGCGACTTTACTTTGATTGCAACTTGAGCCGACATCCCTGCCATTTCCCTGAAGATTCTGTTATTTCATTCCAGCCACAATTTCCAGCAGAGGATTTTTGGAACCCACATCCAGCACTGCTTTAGCAACTTCAGCCTGGAGAAGGAGAAGGGAGCAATTTCAGGCCAGGAGGCAAACAAAGAGGTGACAGAGGGAGGGAGGGTCAGATTCAGCTGAGCGAGAAGGATATTCCAGAGTTCTAAAGCAAAGGGGAACTGAAGAAAAAGGTGGGTCGAGGTTTCCTCATGGAAGGCACAAAGAGGGCAGCGAGAGGGCCCTTCCCAACATCTTTTTAAAAGGTTGTCCCAGGAAAGAATACTGTCATGAAGGAGGGACCAGCAGAAGAGATCAATTTTGGGGAGGGAGGGATGAAGCCAGAGGTTTTACCACACAGTGGGGTCCGAGGCAGCCCAAGGAATGGCTTTTAGGGCTGTATAACCAACAGCTGCAGTGTAAAGGCCAGAAGAAGAGCCCCAGCCTCTTTTGTCCTTCAACTTGGATGAGGTGGGGGAGAGCCCTTGAAGAGCATCCAAGAGGGAGCAAGCTTCACAATCTAGATCAAGCGGGACAACCCCCAAAGAGTGAATTTGCTGTTTGAATGGAGCTAGTTTTTGATGTTGTCCAATCCCTCGACGATTTTTAAAGGGGATTGCCCTAGAATGGAGTCTTCCCAGAACATGATTTTGGAGCCATTTCCCGGAATCCATGTGAGATTGGAGGTGATCAGATCAAGGGATTTTAGACAGAGAGAAAGAATGGGGGAGCCTTTTCTAGTCCGGGGGGGACGATCCAGGCACCTCTCTTTATGACCACTGAAGTATTTAGTCCTAAGGGCTTTGGAGCTCCAAGTAGTTTTACCGCTTATCATTTTCCAGAGGATCTTGCCCCCCATGGCCAGATTCTGAGTGGCCACGTCTCTGATTTGCAGCCCCCCTTCCCATTTAGGGGATTTGACCTAATCCCAGCTGACTAGGTGCATTTTTCTTCCTTCATTTCTTCCCCCTTCCCAAAGGAATTTTCTCAACAGACTGTCAATATCTTTCACAATTCCTTTCGGGGATAAGAGAATTGACGCCTGGTAGACAGGAAGGGAGGTAAGGATAGAGTTAATAAGGATTGTTTTCCCTGCTTTGTTTAACCAGGTTGCACCCCACGCCATGATCTTAGCCTTTATCTTGTCCACCAAAGGCACCCAAAGGCTTCTTCTGGGTGTTGCTTTTATGAGCGGAATTCCTAGATATTTAATGGAGTCCCACGTGGATGTTCCTTCCATTTCCAGCGCCCTGGATATGTCGATCATTTCAATGGGGGGGCAGTTCCAGCCATAAATTTTGCTTTTCCTCAAACTGATTTCGCTGCCTGAGACTTTAGTGTAAGCATCCAGCTATTTCTTGAAGGATCTAGCCATGGTGAGATTGGCATGACCCAAGAGGAGGGTATCGTTGGCAAATTGAGCATGGTTAATTCTCTTCACTCTGGGGGTGATTGTGAGACCCATTAGAGAGCTCTGCTAAAGGCTCTTGTCCAGTTGGAAACTTAGGACCAAATCTTGAATGACATAGAGCAAGGGGGACAGAGGACAACCCTGCCTCAGACCCCTAGAGGCGTGGAAAAAATTAGCCGGTCTCCCGTTAACCAAAGGGGCGATCCATGGCCCCGAAATATAGGCTCTAATCCAACTAATTAACTGGGGGTGGAATCCCAATTTGATCATTACAACAAAGAGGAAATTTAACCGAACTTTATCAAAGGCGTTAGCAAGATCCAGTTTAACTATCATACCTTTCTCCTTCCTTTGGCAGCTTGAATGAATTGCCTCTTGAACAATGGTAATGTTGTCCTGAATTTGTCTGTCCTGGATGAAGCCTCCCTGCTTCTCCGGAATGATCCTGGGGAGGACTTTTTTGATTCTGTATGCTATAACTTTGGTGATGATTTTGTACCTCATGTTGCACAGCGAAATAGGGAGGAATCTGGAGAAGCTTTGGGCACCTTTCTCTTTGGGAATTAACGCCAAAAAGGAGGAGTTAGTGCTCCCTCCTATTTTGATGCAATTTTGGATTTCCTCACCATTTTGACCAGATCCTTTTGGATGATATCCCAGCAGGCAGTGTAGAATCTGGCCGTGAAATCGTTAGGCTCGGGAGCTTTATCAGGGTTCATTCCGTGGAGTGCTTTTCTTATCTCCTCAGTGGTTATAGGGGCTATCATTCTTTGATTGTCCTCCTCGTTGATTAGCATGGGAACCAACGCCAATGGGTAGTGATCTAGTCTAGGAGGAGATTCCATCTCTTCTATGAACATATTTTTATAAAAGGAGTGGGATGCATGCTTGATCTCTTCAAAATTATTGAAAGTTTGACCCTGAAATTGGATTTCTCTGATGGTGTTGTGATTCTTCCGAGATTCTGCTTGCTTGTGAAAGAAAGAAGTATTTTTATCACCATCTTGGAGCCAAAGGAAACGCGCCTTTATTCACCAATAGTTCTCTTCTCTTCTCAGCACTTTATGAAGAACCTTTTGCAGATCTATCTCAGCGTTAAGCAGCTCTGGGGTGACCGAGGCGGTCTCCATAAGCATCTGGTGGTTTCCTAGATCTCTTTGGGCTTTTTCCCTTTCAAGGATAGGGGAGGGCTGGTTCTTAGCCTAGTTTTTAAGGGCTGCTTTGAGCCTTCTCAACTTTTCTTCCCAAATGAAGAAAGGTGAGCCAAAAACATTCTTCTTCCAGGTTTCCGAGACTAGATCGTAGAAGCCATCCATGGAGACCTAGAGCGGGCTGAAACGAAAAGGGATTGGGCCCAGATTTTCTCCAGGGGTCAAGGAAAGGGAGATAGGCTTATGATCTGAGGTGCAGGACTGGAGGATTTCAGAGTTGGAGAAAAGACCAAGAGTCAGGAAGGAGGTGTGAACAAGGAAACGATCCAGGAAGGCAGCAATGTGTCTCGGTCCCACTCTTTTATTAGTCCAGGTGAACTTGCCTTTGCTGGGTTTGATATCCTCTAGATCCCAGTCCATTATGATGTCTTCTACCCATTCCCGTGCCGGGTCTCTTACAGGTGAACCTCCTTTTTTTTCCGAGAGGGAAAGAGTTACATTCATATCTTCGGTGAGAACAAGATTGTCATGCAGGTTAGTAGACAGGAAGGAATTCAGAGATTCCCAACAGTCTTTTTTTGTTGAGAGAAGAACTGGGGCATAGATGTTGAAAAGGCTGACCTGGTGCCCCGTTTCTCAGTGCTGCAATTTCGTGAAAAGCCAGTGGATGGTGCTATAGTCCTCTAGCAGATCTAGCGTAGTGGAGTTCCAGAAGGTGGCTAGACCTCCTGAGGCTCCCCTGGCACTTACTGCTCTACCTTCTCCTTTTTTCTAGAACTTTTTGCTAGCCTGGATGGTCTCAGGCTCCTCCATTTTCGTCTCCTAGATCAGAAGTATCTCCGGGGAAGTCATTTTGACTAGATCTTTGACTGCTTCTTCTTTAGACTTACTTCTCAGCCCTCTGCAATTCCAGGAGACGAACTGCATTAGTAGCCGGAGGGGGGGGTGGCTCCTTTCGAAGCCTTGCCTTTTTTTGAAGATCTAGTTTCCATCATGTCCGGGATGGTTTGCTGGACTCTTGCTATAACATCCCTGTATGATTTCTCCTCCCTTTTTTTCCTTTTTGGTTTCCTTCCTCTAGGGGTCTTCTCAGGGGATCCAACAGAGCTGCTGGTCTCTGTGGCCCCCTCATCAGATTCAGCTCCGGGTTCAGAGCCTAGAGAGATGTTCTCATCGTCCGACTTCAAAGGGTCTTTTGTAGAAGGGACGCTCTTGACCGGGACCAGATTTTTTGAAGTAGACGTGGATTGAGAAAGTATCTCTATGAGTTCTTTCACAGGTTCCTTTGATGTTTCTGTGGCTTCTTTTGAGGGCTCCTTCGGTGGACTTGGATTCACCGGTGGTGCTTCCTTTGCCTGTCCAGGTCTTGGATCTTTGGATTTTGGGGTTGCTTTGCTTTTCTTAACCTTTTGCCATCCTTCAGTTTCTTCCTTCTCTGGGGTTTGGTTCTTTGGACAGTTCCTCTGAAAGTGTCCGTGCTCTTGACAGGATCTGCATTTAAATGGGAGGTGTTCATAATCCACTTTCTGAAAGTGAGACCAGGTGCCCATATAAAGCTTCACTGCCTCCGGGAGCCTTGCCTCCAAGTCCACTTCAACACATATCCTGGCACAGTTGTATATGGACTTATTGTGTGCCTTATCAATGAATTTCCCTATTCCATTTCCTATCATTTGCAGCGCTTCATAGTTCCAGCAGTGAACCGACAGGTTGGGTAGCCTGACCCATACAGGTACCTCCTTGGGCAGGTCCACCGTGGGGTCGAAATCTGGATTCCAGCGGTTCAAATACAGCCCCTGGGTTCCCATAAAATATGGGCCATTTCTAAATATGAGATCCTTATCCTCCTTATTTATAAACTTGAAGAGAAAGTAGCCACTGCTCAGGGGGTAGCAGGTGACTCCTTGCTTGAGATGGGGCTACCGGTTTCTTTGGATCCAGTCGTTGGTGGTTTTTGTTGAGGGCCAAAGCCCCATGAACTGGCCAACTAGTCCTCTCTCTGACAGAGCAAGGGAAATCTTTACCGATGTTGTCTCTGGCAAGGCGATTTCAGGGATTTCTTCAAGCTTTTTGATGAATTTCGGGATCGAGAATGGAGCTTTCCGCTTACCTCCGCTGGAAACCAGCCTCCTGAACGCATCCACCTCAGCTGACGGAGGGGGAGGGGGATCCCAACCCCCAGGGGTGACCATAGCTCGCTGCAGCTTGAAGGCGATCAAACCCTAGCACTCCTCTTGCTCGCGCGACTTGACTATCTATATTTGTTAATTCCCAAATGGTCAAAAGTATTTTGTCTTTTGTTAGTCCTATGTCATTATTGAACTCCTTTGACATCAATGGAAACCATTATCAACATTCTTCCCTTTTGGATTTTATGGAAACAACGTTTTAAATTTCATTTTTCTCGCCCTTTGACAAAAGTATTTTGTCTTTTGTTAGTCCTATGTCATTACTGAACTCCTTTGACATCAATGGAAACCATATTCAACATTATTCCCTTTTGGCATTGATGGAAACGACTTCTTAAATTTCATTTTTCTCCCCCTTTGACATTAATGACAAAGGCTTCCTTCTAATAGCTCCCCGTGTCAGAATATCTCCCCCTAACATGCTGCTTTTTCTCTTTTTTGTTTACTGTAAATAGATTACTCCCAACTTATGTATAAGATGCTCATATTCTTCTTTAGATAGTGTCTTAGTGAATATATCAACAATCTGTTCTTTAGTATTAATAAATTCCAATTTGACCACTTTTGAGACACTTGATCTCTTAGAAAGTGATATTTTATTGGTATGTGCTTTGTTTTGGAGTACATGAAAGATTTTTTTTGATATGTTTATGGCACTTGTATTGTCACCATTTATTCTATTGGATGCTCATATTTTACAAGTCTTCCAATGTCTGCTTCATCCAAATGACTTGAGTACAACATGATGCAACGACAATATATTCAGCCTCTATTGTAGATAGTTCTATGGAGCATTTTTTCTTGCTTAAACATGATACCAATTTTTTTTCCCAAAAATAACATTGATTCACTGGTACTCTTTCAGTCATCAACACTTTCTTCCCAATCTACATCAGTGAATGCTTATAAAGTGAAGTCTTGACATTTTGGGTACCATAAACCATAATCCATAGTGCCTTTTAGATATCTAAGATTTCTTTTTACTGCATCCACATGTGTTTCTTTGGGAGTTGATTGAAATGTAGCAACCAATCCTACAACTTGCATCACATCTGGTCTTGTAGTAGTTACATATAGCTGGACACCTATCATATATCTATACATAGTATGATATACTTGTAAGGACTCGTCATTATTTCTTAACTTACAATCAGTGATCATAGGAGTACTAATGGGCTTGGAATTTCCCATATTAAAATTTTAAGCATGTATTTGATGTACTTGGTTTGATAAGTGAAGATTCCTTTGTGTGATTGATAAAATTGTAATCCCAAGAAGAATATTAATTCACCTAACATTGACATTTCAAATTCCTTCTTCATTTAGAAGCAAAGTTTACACTTAGTGTTTGTAGATTGCTTCCAATTATGATATCATGCACATAAACAACAAAAAATATCTTATTCTTATCTTTGATTTTTATGTAGAGTTTACTATCAGTGGCTCCTCTTTTACATCCTTTTTTCTTCAAGTAGTTATCTAGCATTGAAAACCATGCTCTTGGGACTTTCTTGAGACCATATAGTGCCTTTTTTATTTTGCAAACATAATATCTATTTTCTCACAAGAGGAAACCTTAAAGTTGTTCGATATAGAATTCCTCTTCTAGTTTCCCATTTAGAAAAGTAGACTTGACATCCATCAGATATACTTTGAATTTTTTATAACATGAAAATTCCAAAAACATTATGATAGATTCAAGTCTTGCTATAGGTGCAAAAGTTTCTTCAAATTCAATACCCTCCACTTGATCATATCCTTTACACACTAAACTTGCTTTGTTTCTTATCACTTTTCCATTTTCATTGAACTTGTTTTTGAAGAACCACTTGGTTCCTAGAAGATTCTTGTTTCTAGGTCTTGGAACTAGTTCAATTTTATTTTCAATTTGGTCCAACTCTTCTTTCATGTCTTTGATCCAATCATGATCTTTGTTGGCTTATGAAAAGTTCTTAGGTTCCACCACTAAAAGTAAGGCTTGTTCATTAAATAGTAGTTTCCTTCTTGTACTAACTCCAACATCTTTGTCACCTATGATTTGTGTCTCAGGATGATCCTTTTGTATTCTTCTAGATGGAGCTTTTGTACTAGATGTTGGAGAGTCTTCATATTCACTTTCTTATGAGTATTATTTCTCTCTTTTTTCTTCTTTATCATAGACTCCTCCATTCTTTTTCAAGTCTTCCTCCTCTCCTTCATCATCATCTTGGATTTTTATTCTTCTTGATTTCATGTCATCTACCCTTACATCTGCACTTTCTATGATTTTTGGTAGCATTTTACTGTAACATCTATATGCTTTCTTGGTGGAAGAATATCCCAAAAATATTCCTTCATCAGTTCTAGAGTCAAATTTACCAAGGTCATCTTCATTCCTTTTTATGTAGCACTTACTGCCAAACACTCTAAAATATTTGAGTGAGGAAGGTCTTCCATACCATAACTGGTAATGGGTCTTGTCATTATTAACTCTGAGTTGTCCTCTGGTTCGTATATAAACAATTCTATATACTTTTTCCCTCCAATATACATCAGGAATTTTTGCTTCATTTAGTGTTAGAATAATCAACCCATAGTTTACCCATTTAGACATTAATTTAATTATTTCTGTCTTATTAGCCTAGTTCATGTGTCCCACCTTGTGCAAGTTGTCTTTTACCTATCCATAGTGGTCAAACTTGCCTCATTTGACTCATGTAGCGCACGGGAAATCCCAAGGAATCAAATCTACTTTATTCCTGGCCTCCTAGGCGCCCTTCTGTTTTTTCTGCTTTATTCCCTGCTTTTTCAGTGTTTTAAGGAAAATAGAAAAGCTAGACTAGGTGAGGTGAACTAGTTTTTTGTCCTCTTCATCCTCCACTCTTTTCTCCATGCAAAAGCATGTATGAGCTGCCATTCCACCACTCTTTAGCTTTCTTAAGCCATTTTGCTAATTCGTGAGCTCCATGACAGATTTGGGATCAACTTTTTACACCTATGGGAGATTTGCTTATTTTTAGTAAGCCTGCTTTATGCTATATTAGAATTGCTCCTCATGCATTCGAATCCATGATGTATGTTATTTATTCAGCAACCTATTATGTTATAGGGTTGGCTATTGTACACTGATTTAATACAGTTTAGTGTTCAGCTCCAATTTCAGTCTCTTTTGTGAGTGATTTTGCATGATCAATTGTTAATTATTGTGAGTAAAATTAATCTATCACCTGGTTCAATTTCCACATGGTATCAGAGCCATTGTAGATTGTTTCTCTCCTCCAAAATTGTTTTGCAGGTTTGCCATCAGTGACTGGGAGCCTTCTACTGACAACCGGGACAGATTTTCTAAGCTATGGATCAATCACAGAAAACTATCTTGACTCCCTTCAATTTCTTTGAATGGAAAGCAGAGATGGAGATACTGTTGAGAGCGAAATGCCTCTACAGGGTGACTATGGCAACATAAGCAGAGCCCAATGCAGCTACAGAGAAGATAAAATGGCACAATAGGAGGGATGAGGCTTATGGCCTCCTGTGTCTGAGTATTTCCAGAGACCTCCTTTTCCATCTTGATGGATTGACATCACCAAATGAAGTATGGGAGAATCTTGCTGATATTTTTGGAAAGACAGATGAGATGAGGGGACATCAAATTGAAAATGAGCTGATTTCTCTGAGTCCAACAAGCTTTGAATCCATGCAGCTATATTTCTCCAAGTTCAAAGCACTAGTTTTGCAGCTGAAACAGTGTGGGATCGAAAAGAAAGATGATCAGCTCGTACTGGCCATCCTCTCGAAGCTAGGCCCTGACTATTCAGTGTTTGTTTCGACCTTATATGCCACAAAACTGACAGCTCAAACCTGGAAGATACCCAGCCTTGCAGATTTCATGGAATCTCTCACACAAGAACAGGACAAGCTGGTGATGATGGGCACCATCAAACCATCCAAAGATCAAGCTTTGATTGCTGGAGATTCGAAGGTGGATTCAAAAAGCAAAAAGAAAGCTAAAAAGCCACCTGAGAAAAAGAGAGACAAGAAACAGTCTCCGGAGGATCCACAAGGTCCCAAGAAGAACTACCAGAAGAAGAAAAACAAAGGTGAAATGAACAAGTGCGCATACTGCAATAAGGGCAATCACTCTGAAAGCTTTTGTATGAAAAAACAGATAGACATGCTGACCCAACTCCTGGAGAAGAATGGCATCTCCCTTCTAGAAAGCTCGAAGAAGAGAGAAGGAGGATCAAGTTCAGATGACAGAGAGAGAGTTCATGCTCTAGTTGCTGGCACATCAAGCTCACCCAATTTTATCATTGATTATGGAGCTTCAAGACACATGGTTTCGACTAAGGAGGCTTTCTCCTCACTGGACAAGTCGAAAGGACCATCTATAGTACTGGGAGATGACTCTCTCACTGAAAGTTTAGGCAAAGGAAGGATAGATACTGATCGTGGTCAGTTCAGCAATGTGCTGTATGTGCCTGGTCTTGCCTCCAACCTCCTATCAGTGTACTAGATGAACCACATTGGGTCTCCTAAGAAGGTCATATTCTCCCCTGATGAAGTTGAGATCACAGAGATCTCAACTGGTAGAGTCATTGCAAAAGGAGTTGCAAATCATGCTCAAAAGGTATACATGTTCTCACACTTCCTACCTTACTCAAACCCCTCTGCTCTTCTGATTCATACTAATGAAGCAAGCAAGCTTTGGCATGAAAGATTTGGCCACCTAAACTACAAATATCTTTCTGATCTTAGTGAAAAAGAGATGGTCATAGGGTTTCCCAAAATAAAATTTTCCAAAGGAGTCTGCCAAGGTTGTATCCTAGGAAAACACCCAGAGCACAAATTTGAGAGAGCTAGTCATGAGAGAACCTCTGCACCCCTCGAGCTGATCCATAGTGATTTTTCTGGTCCATTCCCTCATATTTCCATGAGTCAGACCAAGTATGCATTAACTTCATTGATGAATTTTCCAGGTATTGCTGGGTTCACTTCCTGAAACACAAGTCTGAAGTTTTTGGCCTATTCAAAGTATTTAAGGCTTTGGTTGAAAACCAGTCTGGAAGGAAACTCAAGGCCCTCAGATCTAACAATGGTGGTGAGTATGTCAAGTCTGAGTTTATTAATTATTATGCAGATGCAGGTATTCAGATGCAGTATTCTATCCCTTACACACCACAGCAAAATGGTGTTGCTGAGAGGAAAAATNGGGATCTTCTATAAAGCAAAATCTGATCTTGATTTGATTGGATTTACTGACAGTGATTGGGAAGGTGATAGCACAGATAGAAAGTCCACATCAAGATATGTGTTCATGCTTGCAGAAGGGCCAATGAGCTGGTCAAGCAAGAAATAGAGTGCCATTGCACTCTCATCTACAGAAGCAGAGCACAGAGGAGTTGTTAATGCAACGACTCAATGTTTATGGTTGCAGGGTTTACTTGGAGAGTGTGGCTTCGAACCAGAGTACTCAACTACCATCTACTGTGATAACAAGAGTACCAATTNAGAGAAGAGGAAGGCTTTGCAGCCCCAAAGCCAAGAGTGTATTTTTGTTGGATACTATGAAGATTCAAAAGGGTACAAACTGATAAATTTGAGCACAAATAAAGCATTC